>CM046876.1:502599130-503199130 GCA_025667525.1 Glebionis coronaria
AGTGGCATTAAGAGTCGTTTAAACATGTTATAATTATCAAGATCTAAAGGTTTTTAAGTAATAATTGTTTTGAGTTAAAACTACATGTTTTTGGGTTTTACAAAAATTAGGGTTTTGTATTTATGTTTTGGTCGACTCTCGGCCGAATTTTTTATAATCTTTTTTAAACCCTAAATTGCATGTTGTATGATCTTTAGATTATATTGCATGATTAATTGTTAGGTCATGTACGGTAACGATCCGTAGAGATTTAATTGTTAAGTGATTTGGGTGGATCCATCATCAACATGCATGTTTTTCATGGATCATATGATTTTACATGCTATTTGCATTATTTAATTTAATAGATCTAAAATTAGGAAAGACTTTTATATGTTTATAAGAACCTAGATTTGATGTTTTATTAAATAAAATCGTATAAATGTGGCTATTTGATTTATTTATTGCACATATAAATTGTTATTATGTGTTTATGATTTAGTTTTTTTGTACTTTATTGTTTTCATGCGTTTCTTTATTGTATGTTGTAAACAAGGCTAATTTTTTTAAGAAAAATAATATGGACTAAATCATATTAAGATTAATAAATTGTTTTGAGATCTAAATTACATAGAATTGCTTTGATTGGTGATCTGCAATAATAATTTAAACGGTCTACTCAATTTGACGAACTATAAAGTGGGTATAACGCGTTGTTAGTCATGTACCCAACTAAGGAAGGAGGTTATGCCATTGTCGCTGACCAAATTCCCGGCTCGCCTGTGCGTCAAATTGGAATTACCTACGACTATTATTTGCTTTACACCTTAAGGTTGATTTACCGCAAATTCACATCCGAATCACAATGAATTAGGTTATTGCTTTGTGCTTTAGCCGAGTTTTAGAATAAGTATGTTGTGAATTTTGTTGTGGGGAAATCTTTAATTGGTTTAACCAATACCTCAACATAATATATATGTAAAAGTTTAGTCTCGTGAAAAAATTTGCTAAATCATTTATTAAACTTATGTTATGGAGATGTATGCATGCTTCTCCATACATTGATTTTGACATCAAAAATTTATACCCTAAAATTTAAGTCAAATGTCATCTAACTGACAAACACTTGAAGTTACAATTGTCGTCATATGAGATTTTGGACGATGTTGTGATGGAAAGAAAACGTTCATAGAATGAGAATTCGCATGAATGTTTTACGTTCTTTAGATTAGTCGACTTATTTAAGTTACTTAGTGAGACTATAAACGTAAGGCATAAGAGGGGATTGAACATGTTTACAATGCAAAATGACTTTTGGCAATGTAAATCCCTAAAATATCTAGAAATTACAAATTGTTTATCAATTATTGTTCGACAAGTTACTATATTGAATACATTCATTACTAGCATATCAACCGATTTAATAGATTTATGTCAATATAGGTTCTAGTTTCAAGGAAAATACTATGGTTATTTACCGGGGTAATTATTTTCTTGAAAGTATTATCGAAAATACTAACATTTTGAACTAATTTATGTAGAAATGGTTCAATCCGGACAACAGCGCTTTGAATTCTGCGTTCAAAACTTACTTTGAACGTCAAGAATTGACTGGCCCAAACTTCAACGATTGGTATCGATTTCTGAGAATTGTCTTGAGAGTAGCGGGTACTGTTGATTACTTGTCCAAGGCCGTTCTGGCCGCCCTTGCTGCTAATGATTCTCATGCCGAAAGGAAAACTTATGATATTGAGATTAAGAAGCACAATGATGTGGCTTGCATAATGCTCGGGAGAATGTCACCTTCTCTTCAAAAGAAGTTTGAGCTTTATCCTCCCATGTGCATGATTGATGAACTAAAGTCAATGTTTGAGAAGCCACAAGTCGTGGAGGTCTACGACTTACTAGACGCTTTGCACAGCTGTAAGCAAGCCCCTGGAAAATCCGTAAGTGCACATTAACTTGAAATTAGGGGTTACATGGAACAACTCATGCACTTGGAAAATCCTATGCCAATGATATGGTGATTAACCTAATCAATAGGTCCCTAAACAAGGACTTCAATAATTTCGTTAGGAAGTTCAATATGCATTGCGCAGGGAAGACAATTAATGATTTGCACACAATGCTTATTGACTATGAAAAGGGTTTAAAGTACAAGGCGTCTACCTCTACTCCTCAAGTACTTAACATACAAAAGGGTATACAAAAAGGTGGAGTGACTAAGCCAAAACCGCAAGCGAATAAAAAGATGAAAGGCAAAGGCAAAGGTGATAAAGGCAAGCAAGTTGCGACTTATCCAAAACCTAAGCAGAACTTTGTCAAGAAGCAATAATATCAAAAGGATGAGACTTGTCACCACTGCGGCGACAGTGATAACTGGAAGAGGAACTGCCCTTTTTACCTCGATGAGTTGCGAGAAATTAAGAAGAAAAAGTCTGAGCTAAGTGCTACAGCTTCAGGTAACTTATTTATAATTGAATTATTTAATCTAACATTCAAATCAAATTCCTGGGTATATGATATTGGATACGGTATTAACATTTGTAATAGGCTGCAGGGGTTTAAGATGGAAAGGTTGTTATCCTATCGAGAGCAATATCTGCAAGTGGGCAATGGTGCAATAGCAGCTGGTGAAGCTATAGGAGTGTTTAATTTAGTTTTACCTTCGGGTTTAGTACTGATCTTAAACAATTGTCATTGTGCACCTTCAATTGTTAGGGGTGCTATTTCTTTTTCCTGTTTGATGGATTTTGTATTTATTCACACTATTGATAATAATGGAATTGCTGCTTTCAAAGATGGTATTTTATATTTCAATGCAATTTCTATGAATGGTGTGTTTGAAATTGACATGCATGATAATAATTCCAAGTATAATAATAATTATGTTTTTACTATGAATAAGAAGAGAGAGTTAGACAAAAAACTCTTCTTATCTTTGGCATTGTAGACTTGCCCATATTGGGAAGACACGCATACAAAAGCTTCAACGTGATGGTCTTCTGGAAAATATCAATGATGAATCATTTGATAAATGTGAGTCTTGTATCTCTCGAAAGATGACCACGAAACCTTTTAATAGCAATACTGAAAGAGCTATTGATCTACTTGTTTAATACACACGAATGTGTGTGGACCACTTAGACATGTGTCAAAGAAAGGTGCTAGCTACTCTTAACATTCATGGATGATTATAGCTAATATTCTGTTTTTAGTACAAGTTCGTTTGTCGGAATCTTAACAAATTGATCAACAAATTCCAAGCAAAGTACTTTATCGTTTTTGGTATTAGAACGTGAGATTATGGTATCTATTTCTATTTAACACGAATCACGTAAAAATGTAAAATTATTAATTCTACGTAATACGTACTAGTCTAAAAACATTTTGCAATTACAACATTTAAATGCGCGAATTGTAAAAATGTAAAAGGCAAATTAAAACTACGAATGGAAAAAAATACAAAAATACAAAATAGTGAACTAAAACTGATTATAAAACTAAAATATGAATCTAATAAATTTTAAAAATGGAATTTATGACTAAAAATGTAAACTGGTCTAATCTTTATTAACTACTAACCACAATCCGTCAGGAAAATTTAAAAAGCCCAAACTTAATTAGTTCAGCCCAACACTTACTAG
Source organism: Glebionis coronaria (assembly GCA_025667525.1). Lineage (NCBI taxonomy): Eukaryota > Viridiplantae > Streptophyta > Magnoliopsida > Asterales > Asteraceae > Glebionis > Glebionis coronaria. The sequence goes on from CM046876.1 coordinate 502,602,757, forward strand.
TACAACTTCACAATCCTCTAACTACTTCTGTTAATAAGGACTAACATCGCAACTACTCTCTAACTGAAGGGATAACCAACAACTAACCAGGACTGTGAGCGTAACACAATAATTCAAGGCAGAGGGTAAAACATCTAATTCTACCAAACATAATGCACATAGAATCTAAATCAGATTACAAGTCTGCTACTTTTTTTACTAGCTATACTTAACTTTTCAAGCTATTTTTGCTAATAATTCTTTAAGCTATCATAAAACAGAAGTAAAAACAGTGTAAACCTACAATACAAAGATTACAAAACACTAAATAAAATGTCCTGCAAAAACAGCACCACAGAAGCTATCCATGACCTATACTATTTTCAAGTAATTACTCTATTTGACTTTACAGTTTACGTTTTATGAATCTAATTGATAACCGAACTCTATTATATGTGAACTAAGTGTGCTACAAATATCAGTTATCATATTCTACTCAAACACCTCAACGTATCTTGTTCCAAACACACTATATCAAATAGTTTGTAGAATTTTGAAAGCTAAGTCTATGATATCAATACAGTAGGCTAAAACAAATTCCAAGCTTCATATATCTAAGCTAAGCAGACATGTAATTCTTCACAATTTACACTATAACTAACTACAATAGGATACACTACTTTTATGCAGAAAATTAAGAAAGTGTGACCCGAAACTTCCGAAGCCTAGACCGTTGATGTCAAAGTTCAACGCTGAGCTGACTTTTCAAACACACCTCCAACTACAGGTCACCTGTACTTCCAGGCCTTGTCCACTGAAGTCAAGTAACCGAATGAACTTGAACCGAAAACTAATATCAAAACTACACTGAAACTAAGCTTGAACCGAACTAAATATAAGCAATAGCTATAACAGCTTCTTGATCAACCGATTCAACTACGATTGTGAGCAGTACTCGCTTCTCTCGGACAGTAACTACTTCAAATGAACAGTGGCTATAATAGAGAAGCAGAATTGATTCTAACACGTGAACAGTAAGATAAAGAGAAGAAAAACAGAAATCAAAAGAAGTTTAAAAGAAGAATGTGAAGCTTCATTAATGGTGAAAAACAATGTTTGTTACAACTAGAAACTAAATCGGTTACTATTTCCTAACTGAAAATTAACTAAGAACTAACTATTGATTAACCCTACTGTGTGAAAACTACACCTAATCTAAAAATAACTAATTATTACAAATGAGAGAAATACAAGTATTTACAGAAGAAATTGATAGGTGTTGATGTAGCCTTGTGATGTGTTCAAGCTAATTGAATAATGCCACGTGGAAAATACGAGGTTCTAGATCAATTAGAGTTCATCACCTTTTCCAGAAATTTAGGGGTTTATTCGTTCTTTGATCTTGATCAAATTGATAAGCACCATCTTGTAGGGAATTGAAAGATGAGCATCTTTGTAGTTTTGGTCTTCACTTGAATCATTCTCATTCTCTCTTGAAATCGGCCTGAATGGATTGGAGAAGAGCTTAAACCGTCCTTTTTACTTTTTTTTCTCTCTTGTCAAGAAGATACGTATTTTGTAAAGACCAAAATAATGCCTCCTTTTTACTTTTATTTTTTATAATAAATGTTTATTCCTCATTAGTCCTTGAACTTTCCCTTTTTGGCAGTTTCAACCCTTTGCTTGCAACTTCCCTTCAAATTCATCATTAAACTTTATTCCTTCTAATAATGATAACAAATAACCCTTGATCTTTGAACTTGAACAACTTTGGTCCTTCTTTTGTCTTTTCTTCGTCTTTTCCTCAGATAAAACTCGTGAAAGCTCGTGTTTGCTTGAAATGTATCTTTTTTGCCTAAAAATACACAAACCCAAAATACACTCGTAATTCTGATATTTAACAGTTTAATATAATGTATTTTGCCATGTTTTAATGGTTTTTAGGTTATAAAAGATGAGTGTTTTCACGCTCATCAATAGCCGTGATGGTTATGTTTGTTTACTCAATCATAAATATGAGGTATTTGAAACATTTAAAGTGTTTAAAGCGAAAGTAGAATTGCAACTAGGAAAGAAGATTAAAGCTCTTCGTTCCGATAGAGGTGGTGAGTATTTAAGTCGAGAGTTTAAAGATTATCTAAGTGAGAATGGATATGTTCAGAAACTTACTTCTCCTTATACTCCACAACAAAATGGTGTATTCAAAAGGAGAAATCGTACACTATTCGATATGGTGCGATCTATGTTTAATCTTACATCTTTGCCATTATCCTTTTGGGACTATGCCTTAGAATTTGTTGTTTTTATTCTGAATATGGTTCCCACGAAGAAGGTAGATAAGACACCATATGAACTATGGCATGGCAAAACGCCATATTTGTCTTATTTAAAGATCTGGGGTTGTGAGGCATATGTGAAACGTGACCTGGGTGATAAAATCCAACAACGATCTGTGAAATGTATCTTTGTAGGTTACCCTAAGAAAACTATGGGTTATTGCTTTTATTTTCTACCTGAGAACAAGGTTATTGTTGCTAGGTATGGAGACTTCCTTGAAAGTGATCTTGTAAATCAAGAATTCAGTGGGAGAAATTATGATCTTGAAGAGAGTCATATAGACACATTACCTACTGAAAATACTAGAGAAATAATTCATGTAGAACCAGAAAGTCTGGGAGTTCCACCGGAGTTAGTTCCTCGATGTGGGTCTAAAAGGACTATACGTGCACCAAGCACATAGAGGATGAAGAAGATGAAGTAAGGTATCTTGGAGAACCTACTAATTATACATCCGTAATGCTTGATCCAGAAAAAGTTAAGTGGATTAGTGCATTGAATGAGGAAATGACATCCATGAAAATTAATGATGTTTAGATTCTTGTAGATGCACCACGAAATGCTAAAGTAGTGAAAAATAGGTGGATATTCAAGAAGAAAACCGACATGTATGGTGAAGTACAATCCTATAAAGCACGATTAGTAGCTAAAGGTTTTACTCAAACTTTTGGCGTAGACGACGAGGAGACGTTTTCTCCTGTAGCAGACTTAAGAGTTATTCTAGACCCTTCTCAGATGTGCACAAATCTGCCAACCCTAGGAACTCTAGATCCTACTCAGATGCTAAGCACTTTGTTTGCACGAAATGTAACAAATGTGTGTTTAATTCCATTCATGATGATTGTGTCATAAAAGTCCTGAACAAGGTGAACCAAAAATCTAGAGCATCTCTAAGACGGAACCCTACAGGAAATAGGTTGTCTTCAACTAAGTCACCCGCTGTGCATGAGAATCCTATATCTCCTAGACCTTGTCTTAGGTGGATACCTACTGGTAGAATCTTCAAAGCCATAGGTCTTAGGTGGGTCCCTACTGGAAAGATATTTCCCTCTAGCGCGACAAAAGTTCACTGTGAACCCCCACATGGTTCTCACAAAGATATCACTAACCCAAATGAAAGCAAGCAAACTACTAATAAAATTGCAGGTACAACAGACAAGGTTCAAAACGAACACAAAGGTCCAATAGTTGTAACCCGTTCAACCAAAGATGGCCTCAGAGTTTGGCTACTAAAGAAACAGATATCTAAGAAATAAGTGTCTCAAGGGTTTCACAATTAAGCTTCAACAATGACTTACAGTCAAGTTACAGGTTGTAACTCGTTCTTCAAAGATAGGAAAGCTTGTCGTTCAATGATAGCTTATCCTCAAAACGAGAAATTAAATTTTCTCGGACATGAGCGCTCTATAAAAACATTCAACGTTTTTTAAGCTCATGTAGAAGACTTAAAATCACATGTCAGATTGTAACTCGTACTTCAACAACAGGAAAGTTCATCCCGAGTACGACTTACCCTCAAAATGAGAAATTAACTTTTCTCGGTCACGAGCTTAAATTAAAACTATTCGAAAGTTTTAAGCTCGTGTACATGACTTCTAAGCGCATCACAGCTTAGGACTCGTACATAAGATAACGAAAGTTTATCACGGACGGTAACTTATCCTTCTCAACGAGAAATTCATATTTCTCAGTCATGAACTTCCTATAAAAACATTCCATGTTTTTAAGCTCATGTAAACGACTTCTAAGTAAATGTCAGCTTAGGACTCGGACCTCAAATAAGAAAAGTTTATCGATGAACGATAACTTATCCTTCACAATGGGAAAATATTTTTTCTCGGTCATGAGCTAGTCACAAAACAATCAAAATTTTGAGCTCATGAAAAACGGATCCGAATAGAGAGTGTACGTTTCAGTGCGCTTTTCCTATGCAATAGAAGATAAGTATTCTATCATGCTAATTTTAAAATTGTTGCACACAACTTTTCAAGATTTCTCAAAAGGTTTTTCTAAATCTTTCTAAATTGTGCGTTCAACACTCCCTTCCTCATAAAGTGGTTTTTATATCTCAAAAATGTCATATGTTATTTTGATCAATTTTTGAGGGGGGCGTTTTAAAATCAAGCCTTTAATGTTGTTGGGTACATCTTAGAAATTGTCATATGTTATGTAGCCAACACATTCCGAAAATGATATAAAATTGTCAAATGTAATATATTATATCAGAAAAGGCATCTCAATTCCGTACCTCAATATATTTTTTGATGTCGTTTTTCCAAAATATTGTCAAATTTTATTTCATAACACACATATATTGTTGAGGGGGAGCAACCCGACTAAAAAGTTCCATGATTCATGTGTGCACACATCTTTCTCTCCCAACGATTTTTAGAAAATGTCATATTTTAATCAATTGGTATCTCTAATATTAAAGTATTATAATAGAGATAGGGGAGAAAATGTGACTAAAATGTAATATATCGTAACATGTGATCTTAAAGACTCAAATGCAACTCTTTCCTTCACATGCTAAACTATTTGGTTCAATTCCTTATCTAGTGATTTATTTCAGTGATTGTTTTTCATTTCTATTATAATGTATACATTTGATCAATTATTGTACGAGCTTGATGTTCTCGATATTTTATGGCATTCTCTTTAAGCAAAGAGAAAACACTTTAAGTCACATTGTGTAAGAGATGCGAGTCAACTACGAAGAATGAGATGGTATTTCATTTTAAGAAATTGTTAGAGGTTCAATAATCTGTAAATTGTTGATTTTGTAGGACTTCTACTAACTGGCTTGGGATTTGAACTTTGAAGCTTTAATCTAAGAGCTTCGCTTCTTAAACTTATGAGTGTTGTAAAGTTTATAAATAGTCAAACTAGATTACAAGATGTAGCATATTAATTGAGTTAAATTGGTTTAGGTCATAGGTCAAATGAATTATAAGTCGAATTATAGGTCAAACAGGCAGGGGCAGACTAAGAAGACTAACTCAATAGGTGGACATATTTTTTTAAATATAAAGGGTTTTGATTAGGGGTAAGCATAAATTGTCTCGGATTGTTTTTTGCTAGAACCAAACCTCGAACCAAAAGTTCTGCTTAAAGATTGTTGGAAATATGTTTTTGCGTATTTAGAAAGGATCAGTCACTCCAACGATATATACATAGATTGGGCTCGTGATCTAGTTATGTAAGTATAACCCATAAATCCCACATGTAGGGTGGGCTATATATATCCTTCCTAGCATGTTAGGAAGGGTAGTTGTTGGTTCTCATTTCACTAAATCAATCATTCTCTCGAATCCTCTCCTTTCTCTCTCTAACTTTCTCTCTCTAGTTCTTCATCTCCCCCCCCCCCCCCCTCTCTTTTAGATCATAACAACACATTAACAATCCTAAGAAAACGTGGACCTACAATTGGTATCAAGAGCCATGTTTTGATTGGTTGTTCTTGTGTTTGTTTGATTGTTTTTCGTGGGTTTTGATTTTATCAAGCTCAAATCTTGAAATTTTATTATTATTAAAACTAATGTTGCGATTCTTTTTATTATTCCTGTTTCTTTAATAAATCAACAATTTTAGTTTGATTATTATAAAATAATAAAAATGTTTGTTTAGTATAAATGATTGTCTATTATTCCTGTTAAAATTGCAACAAGTTTGATTCCTGTTTTTTATTATAAAATCTTGGAACAATTTTCGTGGTTTTTGTGTACTATTTCTTTTTATTATTCTGTCTGTTTGTCATTTTCTGCCGCAATCAATAAGGGTTTTGTTTATTCCGATCCAGTATTCCAATCGTGAGGGTTTTCATATTCCGATCTTGTATTCCGATCGAGTATTCCAATCGAGTATTCCGATCGAGTATTCTGATCGAGTATTCCGATCGAGTATTCCGATCGAGTATTCCGATCGAGTATTCCGATCGAGTGTTGTGATTCGTATTATGATAGTGTATTCCGATCCACATTGCGATCAGCATTCCGACGGATTAAAGTTTAGTCATATTGTGATGGATACTTAACTTAAACATTGCGATAGTGTTTTCAAACAACCTCAAAAAGACCAACTGACTCACTCACACAAGACTAGACTCGACCAAAACTGAACACAACTTGACTCGATCTCAAAACTGACTCCACAACTGATTTTGTTCAAAACCATAGTTTTCAAATCAAACTCGACCAACTACGACTCCATAAAATCCCAACACCCATCGACCTCAACCAGACTCACAATCTAGACTCGACATTCTCAACAGACCAATCTGACTCGAATTGAAAACCTCTCTCAAGACTCGAACACTACCAATTCACTCAAACAAAAACCGACTCACCCATCAACAGACTCAAGCACAACATATCAAGATCCCTTCTACAAATCTAAATAAGACTCGAACCAAATCATAAAATACAAAGATCTCAGTTTAAGATTCGGTTCCATCTTCCTTAGAAGAGTCAAGATCTTTGTTGACCTATTCAACCTGAATCTCATCATCATAGATCTGTAATTATTTTTCGAAATTAAAGAAGGATTGATAACAAATACGTTTCAATCAACTCTTTGTTTTTATCTAAACCAAAAATAAAACGAAAATCAAACACATACATCATTAATTTAACCTACCCGAGACCTCCCTTTAGATCTTGAAGATAATCATCCTGAAGTATGGATCGTCATGAGATCTATAATTTTGTTGACCAGCGGGGGATTTTGAATTAATGTTAAAGGGTTTTGTGTTTCGTTTTGTTGGATTCTTGGTGTGACTGAGATAAGATGAGTATTAGGATATGGAGTATTCTTAAGATATGACTTCGATTTATTGTTAGATGAAGTGTATATGTTTGATTTGATGTTTTTTTAAAGATCTGAGTTTAACAGTGCATGATCGGGACGGAGGTTACGAAGTAGTGGGGTGAGAGTGACTGCGTGTTTATCTAAGATTAGGGTAAGTTAATGTGAGAAATATTAGGGTACTTGTTACTTTATACTCGGTTAGTGGGTGACAATTTGTTTTGGGCTTTTAATAGTTCAACCGACTTGTTGCTAGTGATAAGAACTCTGTTTGGACCCGACTATATATTTAGTCAATTGATTATCTAGGCCATCTATCCGACTGTTTAAACCGTCATTATCCGTTCCAATGGTATTGGGAATTATCTACATTCGGCCTAGTTGCTCTCATTTGAAAACTGATATTGGTTTTGGATTTGGTTTATATTGATTGTGATTTGGGGTATTAGACTAGAAATAATCAGGCATTTTCCAACTCACTTGGGCCGGTGGTGCTTCTTGGGCCAAGAACAAAAGCCGTGAAACAAGTCTTTCTATCAGAATCTGAAACTAGATGTTACATAATTTGGAATAGACTTAGGCATTATTTGGTTTACACGCATCATTATTGGATTTAAGTATTAAATTATTCAAGCCGATTTTATTTTGATACGAGTCGAGGTAATTTAACCTATTAGTATCGGGTTTGTTTTATCAACGTTTGAGCCGAACAAGAAATTATTGAAACGAGAAAAAGATATATTACCAAACAAGGATCCAAGAATCTTTTATCGAACTTCAATGAAATCGTTGAATTTGACATTTCAAGAGGGAGACCTGTATCCAATACAAGAAAAAGTTAGAGACAATGACATCACTTCATTTCGACTACTTCAGTCTCATCTTGTGAACATTTCATGGCTTCAAGGAGGGAGCGAATTTGTGACACTCTTTGGTCACGATCGTCATATATTCACGAAATTGATGTTCTTCTACTTGAACTAACTAGCAGAAAACCTCCTCAATGAAGATTTTAATCACTATGCATCGGCACTTATCAATTTGTACTACTGGGCCTTATAAAATATTTGAAAAATACCTTATAATGTTAATTGACGTTGTTTTACGATGTATTTTCATAAAAAATTTACTTTGGTCTTATAAAAGAATTCTTGTAACATTAAAGTTATTGATTTAAATATCAAGCGAATTACCTACTTACGAAAAATTTCATAAATCATATTAAATTCTGTTTTAAAAATGGCATGTTGTTTTTATATATATAAATATAAGAAATGTAACACTAGCTTGACGAAACTGAGCATCGCATTGCTAGTCCTAAATTATGCATGGCCTGATCACCTATGCGTAATTTAGAAGGAGCCATGCGAGACTGAATAGTAGTCACCTTAAAATCTCCTTGTTAAGTTTGTGAGTACAATCTATTTTTCTTTACTCAATGAGTTTTGCTTTACTTGTTACCTCATTTTCTCTCAAGATACAATTCTATTTACCGATCGTCTAGTTACTAACTATTGATATCGTACTTGGAAGTTCTAGTGTTTTTATACCTTCCCCTCGACCAACTTTCTTTGAGTAAATTTTGGTATACCTTCGAAATGTCTCCGGACGCGAATAACGATTATGACTGTACATGAGTAGTGATATCTTATATTCGTCATGATATGTGTCAGACTCTATTACCTCGAAATTCGCTCGTGTAAACAATGTGTTGATTTTGCTCTTTAATTTCCAATGTTGTTCATTTTACTTGAATCATACACAAGTGACTATTTAAGAATTTTTCTTTGAATTGAAAATTTGTTAGGGTGGCTTTTCTTTTCGACCGTGTATCGACCACCAAGAACTTAATGAGTCGAGGTTTGCGACACTAACCATTCTCAAAGAATTAATAACTTGCTAAATCCTTTGTTTCTTAGTGTCTCATCGTCGATACCTATACTTCGTCGCATCCTTTGAGGAATTCGTATGATTTTCGCTTCATCCCCTTGTACCATTGCTTACATACTAATTGTTGACTATTATTTGCTATCTTGTCATCTTTTAAAAAATCGAATATGTCCCCTGTTTACCATTTCATACATTAAACACCTTTATGGATTTCTGTATATTATTATAAATTTTTAAGAAAACTTTACACATTTGACCAAACATTTAAAATACCAAATAATTGTCTCAAGCTAAAATGTCATATCTAAATTTTCTTTGTAAAAATTTAACTTATGTTTAAAATGACATCATGCGTTATCTTTTGAACTATTTTGATTTTTCATCATATTTTAATTCCAGTTTAATGAAATTATCGTCTTAAACTCCATTCCTATTAAGGATTTTAAATAATTTAGAAAATAGATTTTCTTTCATCGTAGCCATAAACCCAAGTTTTAACAATAATTTCATACAATCATCCCAAGGTTTCTAAAGACGACCAAAATAAAACTTGAACCTAGTTTACTTCTATTCTGAACACTATATTGATCAAGAAAGGACTTAGTGATTGTTTACCCATTAAATATACATTTTCCTCTTAATCTCAATATAACATAGTTAAAACCCTCCTTTTTCTTAGTAAAGTGAATTATTGTGTTTTACGATTTACGCGATTCGTAATTCCTCGTCGATTATCAATCTTAATTTGTTTTAGCGCATCTTGTCCATTTAAGCGTTTATCATGTTTATTATATCTCTAAATACCCTCTCGTATTTAAAGACCTGTTCAAGCAAAGTACCCCTATTTGTTCCCGTCTCTTTCCGTCTCCAGTTGAACTCTGAGGGACCAGAGTTCCTTTAGGGGGGTCGACTGTGAGAACACGTATTTTTCCCGGTAATTAAATTATTTCTTTTATACGAGCATTCTTCGTAAATTACGTTAAACCTTTTGGCGTTATTCGTTTATACGACGTGTTAAAGTTTATTAGATCATAAACCCTCATTTATTTATCAAAATATTAACGTGATCCGAATGTCAAAGTTTTTATTTCATATTGAGCATTTATTTTTCGTGTTTTACGCATATCTTTCAAATCGCATAACTATTAAAATATCGGGTTTTGATAATACCCACTTTAATATATTGCGAGGAAAATTTTATGTAAAAATATCTTTGGTCTATACATATCCACACAAGACACCTCACAGATGAGATATGAATTGATGCAACACTCGTGTTTATAACTCTGCACGTATGCCTTTACATAAGAATAGCAAATCTCGAAATTCATAAAATACACATGCTACAAATATTCATTCCTTCTGTATAATATACATAAAAAATACAACAAACCTTTCCATCTCTATATGCATGAACCATGTCTAGTTTCTCAATTCTTTCTCAAGCTCTAAAATGTTATGTCATCCATTCGACGTGAAGTTTTCAAACGAGGCGATTTCTGACGAACAAATAACCATTCAAAACATCTCTTAAACAAATATTTTTCCTACTCGGTCCGAGACTCGATCGGTTAGTATTCGTGTAAAAGATGATGGTTCGTTCACATAGTTGCTACAACGTTTATGCGCCACCATTTATCCAAATAGAGAATTTGTCATACCGACATGTTTAGGAAGGGTCTTGGTAAAGATGGTGATGAATGGAGGCATTTCCCGACTTGACATGTTAGTATGTCGATAAAGAGAAGGTTAGAACTTCGTATATATTTTGGTTCGGGGTCATATCACAACCTTGATTCAAGTTGGTATGGTTCAAGGTTTGGGATCCTAATCGTTCGTATTCAGTTTGTTTGCAGCTAGTTTGAGTTTGTGTTCGGTTGAGTCGCGGTGTAATTATCATGTAGGGGTGGCGAGGACTCGGTAATAGCTATAGATGTAACACCCCAGTTTGATAATGGAATGTCACGCGTAATTATGGCGTGTCATCAAAGCATATAAGGAAAAATGTCTAAACATTACATGACCGTAAAAGGAAAATACCGGAATCAAACATCGGTAGTCCAAAAGTAAAGCTCATCACACACAAACATAAATACTGTATAGGAAAGGACTAAACAATGTCCATAGCAAATGTATCAAAGTAAAGATAATGCATAACGTAAAGAAAGGCTAGAAAGCTTCCAGTCCATATGCACGTACGCTTAAAGTCTACGAGCGTCCCTGAGTACCTGCCGTTTTGGGAACATAGAAAAGGGAAAACGGCTGAGCAATACGCTCAGTGCACGGATGTACAATAAAGCATGAATAGGACAAGCATATAACATATAACAGCAGAAGAAACTAAGTCCCGAATAACCTGGTTAAGTCTTGGTAAAACTGGTTTTATAGTTTGAAAAGCCTTATGTTTATCTTATAAAAATTGTTTAACATATACTACCATTAGCCAATATAGGTCATGAAAATCCACCGTGCATGAATACTTGGAGGGATGACCTCATCATGCAAATTAGAGGGGCTGCCTCTAATTTAATATACTGGTTTGGGTAGGAGGGATCAACTCCTTGTGAAGGATGCAAGACACACACCACATTCACACTAAGTAATCTACTGAAAAACATGTAACTAGGATGCACCCATACGCCCCACATGATAAATATAATAATATGGCCAAAAGCTGAAGGGACGCCACGAGCAATCACTCCGCCGTGGTGAAGTCATAACATCAGTGCCTCTAATGTTATGGTTATGGTACCTCCATAACTAGGTGAAACTGGTCATGCATGTATATGGATATAGGTATTCTAAATTAAACATAAGCAAGTCAAACATATAAACTTATACTACGGGAAAACATTTGGCTGCATACGGGGAATCCTAATAAGGAAAGAATGTCCATACTGAAAGGACGGGAATCCGTACCTTATGTCCAGTGAACGAAGAAGACGAACTGAGGAGAATCCTACTTCGGTATCACTAATGCTACATAAATACATACATGAATAAGTATCTGATTACTAAATACGTAACTGATTTTATGTCATGTCTTAGCTTATTTTATACGTTCATATCATGTTTTACTGTTTTAAGCCTTAAACTGTGTTTATCTTATATTCTGTCTATTTTGATTAAGTATTACTTGTATTTCATGTATTATTATACTTATTGTGTAATAATAAGTAACTTTCTAAAAATAGCAGGTTTCCTAAAATAGAAAGTTTCCAAAAATAGAAAGTTACCAAAAATAGAAAGTTTCCAAAAATAGAAAGTTTCCAAAAATAGAAAGTTTCCAAAAATAGAAAGTTTCCAAAAATAGAATTACTGCTTAAAATAGATAAGTTTCTAAAAATAGAAAGTTTCCATAAATAGATTAGCTGCCTTAATTAAATAAGTTTATAAAAATAGAAAGTTTCCATAAATAGATTAGCTGCCTGAATTAAATAAGTTTCTAAAAATAGAAAGTTTCCATAATTAGATATAAGCTGGTTAAATAAGCTAAGTATATAAGCTTTAGTGTTTTCTGATTATTTTCTACGCCATAATGATATAAGGTATAGTTTATTAATTATTACATGTAATTTAAATAAACTATAGGTTAAAAGTATTTAATTAAACATATCATGTTTTTAATTAAATAAAGTTAAATAGTTAGGTTAAAACATGTATTATTATTTATTAATAATATAACCTAAGTCATGTTAATTAATTAATTATAACCATGGTTTTTAAATAATTAATTAATTATAAGTCTAGAAAAATATAAATACTTAGGTTAATAATTCCAAGATCTAATAATTAAATTATAACCTAAGTCATGTTTTATTAAATTAATCATGTCATATAATTGTTAATTTAATTTTAACATATGATTATTTAAAATATAACCATAACATAAACCATGAACCGGATCGTGACTAGAAACCATGAACCGGACTCGAAATCAACACCATACCCCGAACCACTTCGGGGTTCCCCCTTGTTTGCTGTTGCCGTTCCAAACCGGGACCATATGGTCTCGGTGGTGGTCTATAAGCCAAACCGAGACCCCCTTGGGGTTCGGTTTAGGCGTCGGCCAAACAAACACCCCTAAAAACCTCCGTTTTGATTTACCCGATAACCAATTACATGTTTGATTTATGTTTTTAATTAGGTTTTTAAAAACATCATGTTCTTATTTAATTTATTAAATCAAAACAAAAGAAAAAGGATTAAAAAGATATACCGAATGCATGGATCTAACGAGGATGAACACACACGAACACACGTACAAGATTCAAGATCAAAATCAAACGAACACCCCCTTTCTTGTGCTTAGGTGCGGCGGCCAAAGAGAGCAAGAAGGAGAAGGAGGAAAGCTTTTTAGGTTTTTAATGTTTTTACTGTAAAGTGAAAAATGAAAACAAGTTTTACCTTAACCCCCCTTTCATTGTAAAATTTTGATGGGCTTGGCCCATTGTCTTGGTGTAGCCGCGGGTAGGGGGCCCCACATGGGGTACCCGTACCGTTTTCCGTGTCTCGTTATTTACGTGTTCGTTCGTGTTTATTTGTGTTCGTGTTTTATGTGTTCTCGTTAAATATTAACCGTGACGTAATATATTTATTCGTGCTCGTAATAAATATATATACGTAATTAATATTAGTTCGTGATTTAATTACGTCCATGATTTCATGATCGCATGTTCGTGATTAATTATTGTTAAATAATTATTGAGTGTTTGTACTTAATAAATACTTATCGTGTTCTAACACGTACGTAATACGTAGAAATCTAACACGTGAACGTAATCATACTATAATAGGAAAGTTTTAATCTAGTACGTACGATCTTAAGGGTACTATGCATGGTAAAAGCATGCGGGTTTTACAACTCTTCCCCCCTAAAAAGAATAATTCGTCCCCGAATTATAGATAAAGTAACCTGGAAAAGAAGAACATACCCGAATTCAAAATATGAAATGAGGGTAAGAAGCCCGGATAGACTCCTCTGTTTCCCAAGTGGCTTCCCGCTCGGTATGATCCCTCCAAAGGATTTTGACGAATGGAATCGTCTTCCTTCTCATGACTCGTTCTTGTCTGTCAAGAACTCGTTCCGGTTCTTCTATGAAAGTTAGATCTTCACGTATCTGTTCCAGTGGATACTGAACCATGCAAAGGGGATGATACTGGTACCCTCTGAGTAAGGAAACATGAAACACATTGTGTACATGCGAAAGCTGCGGAGGTAACGCTAACCGGTAAGATACTTCACCGACTCGTTCAATGATATCAAACGGTCCGATGAAACGAGGATTGAGCTTCCCTTTAATCCCGAAGCGTCTAACACCACGTGCCGGCGAAACCTTAAGGAAGACGTGATCTCCTACGTAAAAATGTATGTCCCTACGATGCTTATCGGCGTAACTCTTCTGACGTGACCGTGCTTCCTGAAGTTTCTGCTTAGCTACTGCGATCTTTTCATTGGTCATCTCTATGATTTCTGGTCCTTCAAGTGTTCGCTCACCAACCTAATCCCAGCAGATTGGGGCGCGGCACTTTCTGCCATACAACATCTCGAAAGGAGCACACTTGATACTGGCGTGCCAACTGTTGTTGTATGCAAACTCCACCAAACAAATGTAATCGTCCCAATCACCCGTCCATTCCAACGCACATGACCTCAACATGTCTTCCAATGTTTGAATCGTTCGCTCCGACTGTTCGTCTGTCTGAGGGTGAAAAGCCGTGCTGAGCTTAACTTGTAACACCCCCAAATTTATACAACTCAATACAGCGGAAGACTCGTTGGTGTTACGGGATAGCACATTACTCACATCATAGACAACGCATAAAAATCGCGTCGTTTAATAATAAATCATTTCCATTCATAAACATCAAAGTTACATCGGTCCCAAGTCATTATATTTCATACAAAGTTTTACAAAGTATTTGAATGGAAAATATTGTTTAAGTGCGGGCCATGAATTCTTGTCGTCTTCCCGAGAATTACCTTCAAGTACCTGAGATAAAACATGTTAAAAGAAAAGGTCGGCGATAACGCCGAGTGAATTCATAGAGTTTAATAAACCATCAATATAATATCGGTATAAAATTATTACCGAAATCATTTTGTACAAATCGTTTTAATAGGCCATAAAATAGCCAAAGTCATTTTATACAAATCCTTATCGAAAATCATAATATAGGCATTTGCCTTAAAAATCATTATACGAATCATTGTCGTTAAAAACACCATATAATACGTTTTGCAACGTTGTATAGATTAAATAAAAACCGTTATATGAATATGGTTATAAAAACCAAAACACGAACATAATATCAATAGTATGACCCTGTATTGCTAGTCAGGCAATACATCGTAATTCAGAGCGTCTAGTAGTATTTCGTTAGGTTTGGATTATTATAAGCCGCATGACATTGTTACCTTAATAAACCAACAACGGGTAGCTAACCCGATACTCAATTTGCCCATCTAAAGTAGCGTTTCGTCACAAGGTCACGCTATGGAAATCATCTCATACATAAATTCGCTTACCAATCAATGTGGCACGACGGGGATCAACCGTCAAGGCGCGAACTGGGGTGATCGTCTCCAAATAGTACTATTATATGCACAAGCGTCTACCAACTCCCGGTAGTTCACAATTCATGCTA
Source organism: Glebionis coronaria (assembly GCA_025667525.1). Classification (NCBI taxonomy): domain Eukaryota; kingdom Viridiplantae; phylum Streptophyta; class Magnoliopsida; order Asterales; family Asteraceae; genus Glebionis; species Glebionis coronaria. The sequence goes on from CM046876.1 coordinate 502,618,414, forward strand.
ATGGGACTTTTAGTGACATAACCTAACTTTAATAATCCATTTAATTTCATCTATCGGGTCCTTTAATCATTTATCGGGTCATACAATCGGGTCATTCAATCATCCGGGTCCAAATCAATAAACAAACAATCGGGACAAATGGTTTCCTATTTTATAAAAACTAACATGTTATCTCCCTCGCGGGTTTATAAAACATTTCATAAAAACATTTAAAAGAGTGCGAGGCTATGAACTCACTCGGCGTTATCGCTGACCTTTTCTTTTAACATGTTTTATCTCAGGTACTTGAAGGTAATTCTCGGGAAGACGACAAGAATTCATGGCCCGCACTTAAACAATATTTTCCATTCAAATACTTTGTAAAACTTTGTATGAAATATAATGACTTGGGACCGATGTAACTTTGATGTTTATGAATGGAAATGATTTATTATTAAACGACGCGATTTTTATGCGTTGTCTATGATGTGAGTAATGTGCTATCCCGTAATACCAACGAGTCTTCCGCTGTATTGAGTTGTATAAATTTGGGGGTGTTACAGTTTGGTACCAGAGCTCTCGTTATAGAGAACGAAAGATTTTTAAAACCAAGGTTTTGAATAAAACATTTCAAAATCTTTTAACCATAAAAATTTTTCTAAAAATGTCTAAAAATCTTTTGACTATAACGGTGCCGAAGAATTCCCGAGTTACCGACAAGGCCAGACTGAGAAGTGTTATTTTAATATATATATATATATATATATGATGTAATTTTATTACATGATTGTTTGATGATTATTTTGATATTTATACGAGGTATTTATACGCCGTAGATTGTCATAAGTAACCCTAAATCCCCTTGTAAATTAATCGAACCTATTCTCGTAGGAATTCTAGCTATCCTAGATCTAAACCAAGTTGTGGATATTTATGATCCCAACAAAATGGTTAATATTCGTAGAAATGTAGATATTAGTTGATTGTGATATTGAAAAAGAATTGGCGAGATTAAAACTGATATCGATGTCATGACGATCTTTTCTTATAGAGTGGAGTTTGACAAAACGTTACCACCTAGAAAGATGTCATCTGATTCGTTGTCATCCAATTCTTAAATTGAAATCGAAAGGGTGAATGTTGCACTTGAGGCTGTCATTGGAACCATTACCCAAAAGCCTCATGCCACTAGTACCTTTCCGAGAAGTCTAATTGAATGTATGAGTCATTTCATACTAGAGACTCATTTAATAACTGTTGTTGTAAGAGCTATAGGATTAGAAATTAAGTGTTGATCATATTGAGATTTTATTGCCCTATTGAGGTCTAAAAATAAGGTTAAAAGTATTGGAGAATGAGGTAGGATATCGAATTGAGTATAAGTTGATTGACACTTTAATAAAGTAAAATTTAACTTGTATTGGAATATGAAATTGTTGAGAGGAAGTCGTTAAAGTTATGTGATTGAATTATAAGGTTTTAATTGATTGTAGGTTCGTGTTAAGGGTTGTTCCTAGGCTATTGTCCACTAATGAGGATGCCCAGTGTCCAAGAAATTAATTGAAGAAATCTTCTTCTGAATTGAGACCGATGGATCTTCTGGGACATGTGGAACACCTAATGACTCTTGTAGATTAGTATTCATTGTGGTATCTTTTAAAAAAAATCCCCAACTTAACTGAGACATCAGTTGGTAGGAGGAGATCTTGGAATTGTATGACATAGTGACACATAATGTGTTACGGTACAATTTGACTTGATTGTGATTAATGAAAAGACTACCCTTGATTACTAAATTTTACATGTATCTATGTTATCTATCTTTTCTTGCTTCTTCCTAATGCTCGCATTAGTAATGCAACCATTGAACAAGTACTCATCTTGAATTGAGTTACGTTGTGGATTATTCTTTTTGAGTGCCATCGAGGTCATGAACCTCATGATTAATTGGATAAGCTCATTTCCTATTATATTGTAGTTAGTTCTTGGTGAACAACTCTTCATCACTCTTTTGCAGATCACTCATTGTTTTTATAAGATAAAACAGTATCCTTTGAGAAAATTTAATTTTCATCACTATAAGGATTATTCAAAGTGATATTTATAAATAATCGTTATCGAAATGAAGTTGTTTATGAAACATCTTGGAAAGCTTAATTGTTTTCATAACAAAGAAAATCTTTGTAAATTTATTTTTGATTCTTATTTAAGAATTAAGCATGAAAATGTTTTTATTATAAACATGATGATAAAATTTTGACGAACTGAGTATTGCATCGTTAATCTTGAAATTGTATATAGTTGCGCGCCTACATACAATTTGGAATGGACCATGCAAGACTGATTAGTAGTCACCATAAAACTAATGAATAAACACTACATTTTCTTTGAAGATCGTGAAAGATTAAATTTTATGAGATCTGCAAGAAGTGAAAAATAGGGACATAGTGTTAGGGACATCTACATATGTGCCTGTAGCATCTATCCTTCTGAGTTGAATTTACTCATCTATGGAATTTGTCTTATTTGACAATTGATATTCCGTTCTTGTCCAATTCTTCCGTATTGAGATTCTTAGGAAAAGTATCCGATTACCGAGTGTTGATACCCGACTGGATGTATTGACGTTCTTATCATTTGTTATCATTTGATTTCATTTGAATGACCTGGGTAACGATCCGAGGAGCTTTCGAATGCGTACTCAAATTAATGAAAACATGGGATATATTTATATTCGTTAAATGTTTTCGTCTGTATCTGATTTGAAATTCTCTCGCGTAGATTATGCGTTGACCTTAATCTTTTAATAGTAGTTGTGTCTCCATATATCCTTGATTTGTGAAGGATTATGAATTATTATTAGTCTTTTGAGAAGTTCATATCTTATCAACGATAATGAAACTAGAAAGTTGATAATTCCAGTAGAATGGATTGATTGATTATGACATGACAACATTGTCTTAATTGATGGGAACTCGAGTAGAATTCCCCTAAATGATAAGATGTTGATTATCAAAAGTGATCTAAATAATTCTTGATGGATGACGATATCCTGCATTTAGACTTGGAATTATACCGTGAATGGTTGTGAATTAGTCATAGATATTATAATCTAGCAAGAACTTAAAGTAAATATACTAAAAGATGTTTATGTTATTTGAGACTTTAGGAGGTATTTATTGATTATATTTCCGGTGCTGCACCTGTGGCTTGTGCACTGTACGTCAGCACCATATGAATTTAAGGAATTACCGTACAACTGAGAGAGTTTTCGGAGAAAGATTTTATTATACCAAGCCTGTCATCATGAAGAGCTATGGTGTTATCATTCCTTATATTTATAGATTACTGTGACTGAGTAAATTGACAATCGAAAACGATATCCATAACTCGAAATGGAAGATTTGTTCTATCATTTACAAGGTTCTAGCGTATGTTTTAAAGATTTGATCCACGGCATGATTATCATCAATTTCGCGTCCGCGAAAAGAGATTAACTGTTCCAATCACTACATCCAGAACTTGCAATGAACATTATAAGTTTCACGTGATGTCGTTTGGATTGACTAATACACATGTAGCATCCATAAATTTGGTGAATCACGTGTGTAGGCTGTAACTTGATAAATTCATGCTCGTGATCATTAAGGACCATTTGTTTGTATATAAGAATAAGAAGGAGTTAATAATTATTTATAGATTGCCCTAAATTGGTCGAACAATAAAAACTTGTACCTTGAATATTTAACATAAGACTTAAGACTTAAACCTTTACATTATTGGACTATGTGATTAATAAGATAATGGAATATAAATTGACTCTTTAAAATTTAGAAGTCATTTAAGACTTTGAGTTATACTAAAAAGAAAATGGAAATATATTTTGACAAATGTTTTAACAAAGGATTTTAAGGGATTATTCCCTTATACACAAACCATTTAACTAAACTTCTGTTTAGGGGTAAATGTTTGTGTATACTTCTGGACATCTTAAGAAGAATTGAGGAAACTATATAACTTATGACTTGAAATTTGAAACGACAATTTTTGCTTTTCAACTAAGAAAGAAAATTTTGACCAAAATTTAAACAAAGGTTTTTCGAACATTTACGGGTCTTATTAAATATTTTCAATAAATCAACAAAAATCCTGTTAACTAAATTCAAATTTATTTTGAACATTTTATATAATTGGTCGAACTAAGAAATTTAAAATCTTTACGTTTACGTTTCATAAAAATTGAATATTTATTATTTAATTAGTTGTAATAATTATCGACGCTTTAAACGCTGGATTGAGAAAAACTGATAAAAAAATGATAGATAAGACGAAACTGAAACTTAGAAAATATGAAGAAAGGTGAACGTAATTACTGACGCATAATATAGAAAGAATATCTGAGTGAATTGTGGACATGATAATCACATCATCATGAGAAGTGAATATAGATACTGACGTATTATATAAAAAGGATAAAGAACCAATTAGGATATATTTCTTAATAATGAACGTGCAAAATAAATTGCCAAACAATATAAAAATAAACGATGTTTGTGAAAAGGATAATATAAATAATAAAAAGTGGTTCGCGGCTAATATGAACCATTAGAATTGAGAAGCCGATAGCGTTAACTGTTTTAAAGGGCCGTTTATGGTTGCCTAAATATGGAAAATTGTGAGATATAGTTATGTTGGAATTTGTAAGTATAAGTATTCTATTTAGGTCATTTATGACTAAAAGTATCTTTATCAGAAGAAGTTGTACTGGCGGCAAATTATGAAGGCAGACATCGCCTCATACATTAGTAAACGTCTAGCTATTCCAAAGGTCATTATCTGAATTTGATTCGATTTGGGTCATTGTCGACAGACTGACCAAATCTGCTAACATCATTCCCGTTAATGATAAATGCAAAAGAGTTATGTAAACATAGTGTGCCTGTATCGAACATCTTTATCAAGATCCTCGCTTCGCATCGAATTTCTAGAGATTTGCTCAGAAATCATTGAGAACGAACCTTGATGAGAGTACTATGTACCACCCCAAATCGAAGGGACGAGGTAAAGTAACGATACAAAATACTATTAATGTTGTTCTATGTTTGAATGATTGACCTTTGGCAATGAACTGTATAATCGTTTTCCTTTGGAAGGATTATCATTGATAATCATCGTATTAGGATTGAGATCTAATCTTGTGAGGATATATATTAGAGCATCTGTAAGCAAGAGTTGAGATGAAGACACCCGACATACACCCATTGTGAGTTGGACATGTCTTTTAGGTTTAAGGTTTCCTATGATGGCAAACCTAACCTTACAAAATACCCGACCCGCGAGATCTGAAATGATTATTGAAATTAGGATTTGATTATTGACTGCCGGTAGTGGGCAAGAGGTTATGTGAATGTGAAATGTAGATCTTGAAGTGCCAAATGGGTAGCGAAGTTATGCCACAATTTTTAACCTTGGAAAAATGAATTCATGATCTGACAAATCATGGGATATAAGTCCCCGTTGTATGGGACCATTGAGATGATGTAAAAGTTGGGATTGAAAGGCATATAAGCTAGATCTACCCTAGGACTTCAAAAGCTGCGTGAATTATGTTTCGTATATCGAACTTGATGGAATATCTATCAAGTGAGAATCTGATTGTTCTTAGTAAAGCTTAGATCGGCGAAAAGTTGCATTCATCAGAAACCCGTGAACATCATGGATAGAGAAAGTAAGTCAACATTTAGCCTGATCTTATTCCCGTAGTTATGTTTGATGAAACTCGCGTATTGTAATGAATTGCACTTGTGAGAAAAGACCGAATGTGGAGGAAATACCCACATGGCTTTAACTCTATAAGAAGCGAGTAGTAAGGTAAGATGATCTTTGAGGACAAAGATCCCGTTTAGGGGTAAATGCTGTGACAATCCGTCAATTTATGTTTGATATTTTATTCTCAATATTTATTTGAAAACATTATTTTAATGTTACAATATGAACTCACTTATTTTTGGGAAGTAATTTGGATTTACGCCTTGAAGTAGCGTCGACTACGTCTAAACCGGAGGATTCAACGTTACGTGCTTACGTTTACATACACCGTCTTTGGTGACAGTCCGACATTTCAGAAAATAAATTTATCCGTGAATATTATTTTGGAGTTTTAAATTTGTGTTGGTTCATAAACTCACAAATTTACGAGAAGAGATTAGGACTTACGATTTTATTTTAACGTCCTTTACGACTAAACCAGAAACCCTAGGATTACGTATTTACGTTTTCGAGCTCCGTTTTTGATGAAACAATTTTTATTAGATTCGTTTTGTGCCGTTGATTCATAATTTATAAAAACGTTTTTCGTAAAACGACCCGAGGGCACGCAAATCGAGGAAACTAGAATCGAGGAGTACCCGTAAATAAATGGGGATGAGACAAGTGGGACACTTGTCCCACCCCCACTCAAAACCGGCCCAAATTAGCCACACAACACCACATATTGTCTCAAGTTGTAAGCTAAGTAACACTTGTCACTTAGGCTTACAAGTTAAGCATTCCACTAGCTAAATCCATCAAACCTTCACATACCATCATTTCCACCATGCAAAACAAGTTAGAAACTCTCTCATCTCCCTCATATGTGCCGTCCCATATTACCCCTTAAACACCAATTTTGATCAAAATCAACCATGAAATCTTATGTTATATACACATATGTTGAAGCCCTTTTGAAACCCTATTGATTGGTGGTCCTTATAACATCCAAGGAGGAGTTTTCATGGAGTAGTAGGGCTGATTTTCCACAAGGTGTTTATGAAGAATGGTGGTCTTGAAGATGGTCATGGTTATTCACAAGTTTCTCCATCAAAAACCATGTCCAAATCATAACCTACATCAACTTGGTGGTATAAAGATTGTCCTCCTCATCTTCTTGTTATTTTGATTATGTAAACATGTATTTTATTTCCTATTGTATATTTATATGATGATTATATGATGATAAAAATGTTATGTGGGGATTTGGTGTTGATAAACATGCTTAAAAAGATGAAAAACTATAAGAAACAAGGTTAAAATCTTGTTTAATTTGGATGGCTGTATAAAACAGTAAAGAAACATGTCATGAACTGATAAAATGATGAAGTAGAATGGATTTACAGTAAGCTATGGTTCTTGTACACATGTGAGAGTTGTCCATGCAATAGAATCATTGTAATGAGTGAGATATGATCAAAACAAGTTTAAGGTACAAATCTGAGTTCACTATTTTGGACGATTTTTAGAAAATACTTAGAGGATGATTCAACAGTAGCTATAGAAGAGTTAATTGAAGCACATATCATTTAGTTTATGTGATAAAATTTTGAGCTTCTATCTCCATATAGAACTCTAGATATGGTAAAAATGGTGAACATGAAGATAAAAATCAGATTTTAAGAAATTAATGTTTATTATTATTATATAAGCACTCACATTTTATTGTATAAAATGTAAAATAAAAACCCACTAACTTATGGATTTTATTTATATGAATATGTAAAAGGTTAAATAAGTGTATAAATTATAAAAATGATAGTGGAATAATACTTATAAGTTATAAAACTATAAAACATGATTTTTACGACTTTTTCGGCTATTACCGTAAAATTAACGTTTTTGCTAAATAAAACTTAGACGGTTGGACCCGTCTAATGTAAACTTTATAAAACTAATATACTGATATATAAACATATATAACAAGTAAAAACCGATAAAACCCGAACTATAGGACATACGGACATTAACGAGCTAAGTAAACATATTGGACTAATAATTGGACTAAATAAGTTAAACACTTATAAAAAGAACTTATTGGACTTAACCCATTTAGGCCCAACTTGTAAAGTATAGATACTGATAATATAAGTATAACATGGATTAAAACAAGTTAAAGAACTTATAATAAGTTTATCGGACTTAAAACACGTAAATGGGTAAAACTAGTAAACTAGTATAAAAGTTATCGACATATAACACTAAAATGAGTAAACGAGAATATGTAAACCCACTTGATCATCATATATATATAATCATCATATGTATACATACTTGTTATTTTTATAAAGTCATTGGACAAGAGTCTAAGACGAATATTATTTGTCTAGGTTTCCGTGATTGAAGCACGTACCGTACGTCCGAATTGCCGATAACCCGCCTTCCCACATCAACGTGAGTTCATAGCCTCGCACTCTTTTAAATGTTTTTATGAAATGTTTTATAAACCCGCGAGGGAGATAACATGTTAGTTTTTATAAAATAGGACACCATTTTTCCCGATTGTTTGTTTATTGATTTGGACCCGGATGATTGAATGACCCGATTGTATGACCCGATAAATGATTAAAGGACCCGATAGATGAAATTAAATGGATTATTAAAGTTAGGTTATGTAACTAAAAGTCCCATTAGCATGAATTGTGAACTACCAGGATTTGGTAGACGCTTATGCATTTAATAGTACTATTTGGGGACGATCACCCCAGTTCGCGCCTTGACGGTTGATCCCCGTCGTGCCACATTGATTGGTAAGCGAATTTATGTATGAGAAGATTTCCATAGCGTGACCTTTGTGACGACACACTACTTTAGATGGGCAAATTGAGTATCGGGTTAGCTACCCGTTGTTTGTTTAGTAAGGTAACAATGTCATGCGGCTTATAATAATCCAAAACTAACGAAATACTACTAGACGCTCCGAATTACGATGTATTGCCTGACTAGGAATACTGGGTCATACTATTGATATTATGTTTGTGTTTTGGTTTTCATAACCATATTCATATAACGGTTTTTATTTTCATACAACGTCGTAAGACGTATTGTATGATGTTTTTACGACATTGGCTTGTATAATGATTTTTAAGGCAAATGCCTATATTATGATTTACGATAAAGATTTGTATAAAATGACTTTGGCTATTTTATGGCCTATTAAAATGATTTGTACAAGATGATTTTCAGTAATAATTTTATACTTATATTATTTTGATGGATTTTATTAAACTCTATGAATTCACTCGGCGTTATCGCTGACCTTTTCTTTTAACATGTTTTATCTCAGGTACTTGAAGGTAATTCTCGGGAAGACGACAAGAATTCATGGCCCGCACTTAAACAATATTTTCCATTCAAATACTTTGTAAAACTTTGTATGAAATATAATGACTTGGGACCGATGTAACTTTGATGTTTATGAATGGAAATGATTTATTATTAAACGACGCGATTTTTATGCGTTTTCTATGATGTGAGTAATGTGCTATCCCGTAACACCAACGAGTCTTCCGCTGTATTGAGTTGTATAAATTTGGGGGTGTTACATAACTTGTGTACCCCAAGCTTTCTGCAGACTCTTCCAAAATCTCGAAGTGGAGGATCTCTGTTTGTGACGATGCTGGATGGAGCACCGTTGAGTCTCATGATCTCTCTTCTATACGTATCGGCGAGTTTACTTACCGGATCTTCCTTGCGGATCGGTAAGAAATGAGCTGATTTGGTAAGTCGATCTACGATAACCCAAATTGCATCGTGCTTCCTTTTGGTAGGCGGAAGACCAGTAACAAAATCCATGGTGATTTTGTCCCACTTCCACTCTGGAATATCTAACGGTTGAAGGAGACCGTTAGATCGCTGATGCTCGATCTTAACCTGCTGGCAGGTAAGACATTTGGAGACGTAAGTGGCCACATCCTGTTTCATACCACTCCACCAAAAGTACTGCTTGATGTCATGGTACATCTTAGTCGAACCAGGATGTATAGAAAATGGGGAGCTATGAGCTTCAGCTAACAAGGCTTCCCGGAGTTCTTGGTCATCAGGAACACAAAGTCTCGTGCCCTGCCATACGATACCATCTGCATCTCCTCTGAATTCCGTCTGTTTCTCCAAATTCTGTACTATCGCCCAGATTTCTCTATCATCTTTCTGAGCTTCCTTGATCTTAGAGAGTAACTCAGGTTCTACTCTAAGGTTAGCCCAATAACCGTGCTGTCCACGTACCATGATCTCGATGTCTAGTCGCTCCAAGTCTCTTATGATTTCCTCCTCAATTTTAATGCCGTTAATCATTCCGGACTTCCTGTTAAGAGCATATGCTACTACATTTGCCTTTCCGGGATGATACTATAGATTAATGTCATAATCCTTCAACAGCTCTAACCATCTTCTCTGCCTCATGTTCAATTCACGTTGAGTGAAGATATACTTCAAGCTCTTGTGGTCCGTGAAAATGTTACATGATTCTCTATATAAGTAGTGCCTCCATATCTTCAATGCAAACACGACTGCAGCAAGTTCCAAGTCATGCGTGGGGTAATTTTCTTCATAAGGATTAAGCTGTCGTGAAGCGTACGCGATCACTTTCCCATGTTGCATGAGAACACAGCCAAGTACCTTCCCCGATGCATCACTGTAGATTTGAAATCCACCCGTACTAGATGGGAGAGTAAGAATAGGTGTAGATATTAGCTTTTGCTTCAGGTCTTCAAAGCTCTTCTCTCGTTCTTCAGTCCAGACGAATTTCTCCCCTTTCCGCATCAGTTTGGTCAATGGTAGTGCTAAGCGGAAAAAGTTCTCCACGAACCTACGGTAATAGCCAGCTAAGCCTAAGAAACTGCGGACTTCCGTCGCTGATGTCGGCCTCGGCCACTTAGTAATGGCCTCAACCTTCGCTGGATCCATAGTGATTCCTTCTGCTGATACAATGTGACCTAAGAATGCCACCTTGTCTAACCAAAACTCACACTTGGAGAATTTAGCATACAGCTGCTTCTGGCGAAGAATCTGTAGTACTGTACGAAGATGGTCTTCGTGTTCCTCCTTGGACTTTGAGAAAATCAGGATGTCATCGATGAAGACAATGACGAACTTGTCCAGAAATTCATGGAAGATTCTGTTCATCAAGTCCATGAACACTGCTGGAGCATTTGTCAGGCCGAATGGCATAACTACAAACTCGTAGTGGCCATAGCGGGTACGAAAAGCAGTCTTGGCGATATCCCGCTCCTTAACCCGTAGCAGATGATAGCCTGACCTAAGATCAATCTTGGAGAAGTGTTTGGCCCCTTGGAGTTGGTCAAACAGATCGTCTATACGCGGCAGTGGATACCTATTCCGGATAGTAATCTTGTTGAGCTCGCGATAGTCTATGCAAAGACGCATACTACCGTCCTTCTTCTTAACAAATAAGACCGGTGCGACCCATGGAGATGCGCTCGGTCGAATGAAACCTCGTTCAAGAAGTTCTTGCAGTTGATCCTTCAGCTCCTTCAGCTCTATGGGAGCCATGCAATAAGGAGCCTTGGAGATTGGTTCAGCTCCTGGAATAAGCTCGATATTGAATTTCACTTCTCGTGCAGGTGGTATGCCCGGAAGTTCTGCTGGAAATACATCTTGGAATTCCGACACTATTGGTTGATCCTGAATCGATGGAGATTCAGCATCCATGTCATGAACCATAGCTAGATAACCCTCGCAGCCATGTGACAGTAGTGCACGCGCTTGCAGGGTAGATATGATTTGTACAGACCGTCCGGGTACGAACCGTTATGAATGTACTCTGGTGCATTAACATGTCACACCCCACCATGGCGGAACATGGGGCGCGACGTATGGATATCATCACAACATGGCGTGTCTATAGATACAACTATATGAAATAAGAAATGTCATAAAAATGGTGACACGAAGGTCATGACAATATCTCAACAAAATGCAAGGGGTCTAGGTAAGTAAGTAACAGTCCTACTTCTTACCCAAGACAACAAATAACATACCAACAAACAAATGTGTGCCACAGTATCACATATTAAAAGAACAATCAAATAAAACTAAGAAGGAAACGGGGATTCTCCTTCTATATGCAATCCTATGCTTCTCCCATCCTAGCCACTTATTTTCTCATGCTTAACCATAGTATCACCTGAAAGAGACACTAAAACACGTCAACATAAAGTTGGTGAGAGTCATAAGTTTAGACTCCAACGCTAAATCAGTTACAAGCTGTGAATAACAATCATCAACAAAAGAACATATGGACAATGTGTTACAATTATGTATTAACAACTATCAATCAAGACCAACCATACCAAACCAATCCAAGGCTCCCACCTTGCCAAACAACATCATGGTACCTTAGATGATCACCCTATGTACCTATCCCAAGGCCACTACCTTGGCAAACCACAAGGCCACTACCTTGTCAAACCACAATAACAAATCAAAAATCGCATAGCAGTTAATCACATAAGTGTACACACAAGTCCATCACAACCATAAAACATTCACAGTAACAATTTAGAAACAACTCAACACAGTGTCTCTTCCATCCCATCTGGAAGTCAAAAACAAAAATAAACATGGGACTATGAACACTCACCTGATAGCTCCTTCACACGTCCTTGCACTAGCAACAAGCTAACAAACCAAAAATACGAAATCAATAAACGAACCAATCACTAAGATGGCTCATTAACCTATGATGGACATCTATCATATTCTCACATATATACCTCAATAATAAGCTCTAATTACCCCAATACCCTTCCTTAACAAGTCCTTAACTTGGTTAAGTTTAATAACTAACCCGTTCGTATTTTACCCAAAACAGTCCCAGTTTTAGGTCTCAAAACTTTAGGTCAAACGCCCACTTAAACCTACCCATGGTTTCTGTAAAAGGAATATTCATACCCTTACATATGTTGGATAACACCTCCCACTTGCCCTAACCTTAAAGCTACTGTTAAGGCCCCGATATATATATATATCTACTTTTGTCATTCCAGATTTCCTGATTTTAAACGTACTAAAAGTTTGTTACCATTAAGGGGTCTTACCCTAAACCACCACCTTAGCCCAAGTGCAGATATTAACTAGAAAATATAAACCATCTCTCACGTTCGTGAGAAGATCCCAATGCAACCCTAAGTGCCCCAAACAACCCAAAACTTAAAAAGAAAACAGGCTGAATTCAAAACTGTTTTGACCTCCGACTGTTGTAACCTGTTTTTGACCCACTTCCCGACCTCCAATTTAGTTTTCGTTTCTTTCATTGGAAAGCCACTTCAAATAGCTTTCCAGGGGTACTTGGATCGTTTAATAAGAGTTTATAGAACTCCCGATATGATCAAAACAATTGACTCAAAATCTGCCCAGTTTTTTTAAAAACGGGTTTTAAACAAATTGAACTAATTAATTACTCATAACCCCATCTAATACAAGCCCTAGATTATATGATCATCATAATATGATTATAACATCATTAATTACAGATTTTATATAAACCCTAACCCTAATCCATCATAAGAATGATTAATTTAATCATAAAAACAATTAAATCAAAAAGGTTTAAGAAGGTTTACCTTTAATTAAATGGAGAATGAAAAAAAAATACAGAAAACCCTAAAAACTCTCTTATGCCGTTGACTGAATGTTCCAGGAGAAAAAAAAATATGATTTGTTTTGGTGTAAGGGTTCCTTATATAACCAAAAGTCCTAGCCCAACCCAAACACTACTTACCTTAAATTCCTTTTTCCTTTTTTTTTTGATTAGGCCGGCCTAATAACCGCCTATATATATATTTATATTTTTTTTTCTTTTTTTATTGTTAAATAATATGTTACTAACATTACCTTAATTTTTCTTAATTTATTACAGCTCCTAAAGCTTCCAAAACCCCAAAACCGTAAAACTAGTCAATTTTACGCGTTTTATCGTAAAAGACGTAAAATATACACTTTTAAAAAAATATCAAATTTTTAAATAAACTTTATAACTATGTCCTAAATGACTTAAAACCATCCCGAAAAATATCCATATGGCTAATTACCTTATCCGAGACCTCTAAATGCTAAACCGTAAATCCTAAAAAAATACACTATTACTATATTACTTATACGTATACGTAACCACCAAAATACCACCATTTCATTTCATAGTCACCAATTGTGATCTCATGAACATGAATTAACCGTACCTCGATTTACTTATGAGTACTCTATACTCATAAACAATAACCACACCAACCTCATTCACACAACATAAACACGTAAGCACAAAAATCAAGTAGTCACACATAAAATAACCTAAAAGTAAGACCAAGTGACGAACCTCAAAACCACGGTTGTCACATCACTCCCTCCTAATAGAAATCTCGTCCCGAGATTTACTCCTTAGGATCGTCATTAACGAACAGCTGAGGATACTTACTCCTCATAAACTCTTCCCGTTCCCACGTGAACTCCGGTCCACGTTTAGAATTCCACATAACCTTAACTAACGGTATCTTACTTCTTTTCAAGGTTTTAACTTCACGGTCCATAACCTCTATTGGCTCTTCAATAAAACGAAGGCTCGCATCTATACTAATATCGTCCATCGACACTTGCAAGTCAGTTCTTGCTAAGCATTTCCTCAAGTTTGAGACATGAAACACGTCATGTACACTACTTAACTCTTCCGGTAATCTCAACCTGTATGCCACTAGCCCAATCCTTTCAAGGATTTCAAATGGCCCCACAAATCTAGGTGCTAACTTCCCTTTCTTCCCGAACCGCATCACCCCTTTCCATGGTGAAACCTTTAGCATCACCTTGTCCCCAACCCCAAATTCCAACAGCTTACGCCTCTTGTCCGCATAGCTCTTTTGTCGATCTCTAGCCGCCTTTAATTTTTCCTTAAGCACGGTAATTGCGTCCGTAGTCTCCTGTACCATCTCCGGTCCAATTAGTTGGTTGCTTCCTACTTCAGCCCATAACAGCGGTGACCTACACTTCCTACCATAGAGTGCCTCAAACGGTGCACACTCTATACTAGCATGGTAGCTATTATTGTAAGAGAATTCTGCCAACGCCAGATGATTCTCCCAACTTCCTCTAAAATCTATCACACATGCTCTTAACATGTCCTCCAGTGTTTGTATAGTCCTCTCACTCTGTCCATCCGTCTGCGGATGATAAGCTGTGCTCATATCCAGCCTCGTACCCAAAGCCTTCTGCAATAGTCCCCAAAATCTAGACGTAAACCTGCTATCTCTATCTGATATGATCGACACCGGTACTCCATGTTTTGCCACCACATGTTCCAAGTATTTCTTGGCAAACCTTTCCATCTTATCATCCTCCTTCATTGCCACAAAATGGGCAGACTTAGTCAGTCTGTCCACTATTACCCAAATCATATCATTTCCACTGTTAGACCTTGGCAGTTTTGTAATGAAGTCCATGGCAATATTCTCCCACTTCTATTTAGGAACCTCTGGTTGTTGCAGTAATCCTGACGGTCTTTGATGTTCAGCCTTCACCTTGGAGCAAGTCAAACATTCACTAACGTACAAAGCTACATCCTTCTTCATTCCTGGCCACCAATACATATCTCTCATGTCTCGATACATCTTATCAGCTCCTGGGTGTATCGAATACCTCGACGTATGAGCTTCATCCAATATCACCTTCCTTGTATCGCCAAACAACGGAACCCAGATTCTATCCAAGTAATACTTGCAACCATCTCCTCTTTCTTCCATGTACTGATCCATAGTATGTAGATTTTCTTCAACCAGCCTTTCTTCCTTTACGGCCTCTATTTGTGCTGCCCAAATTCTATCCTTAAGAGTTGTCTGAATTGTTATGCTCATTGCCCTTACTCTCTTTGGTTTTAGCCTCTCCTTCCTACTTAGCGCATCTGCCACCACATTGGCCTTCCCAGGGTGATACTTAATCTCACAGTCATAATCACAAAATAACTCCAACCATCGTCTCTGCCTCATGTTCAAATCTTTCTGATCAAAGATGTGCTGCAAACTTTTGTGGTCCGTAAAGATCACACTTTTCGTCCCATACAAGTAATGTCTCCATATCTTGAGAGCAAAGACTACAGCTCCTAGTTCCAAGTCATGTGTGGTGTAATTCTTCTCATGGTTTTTCAATTGTCGTGATGCATAAGCTATGGCCTTGTCTCGCTGCATAAGAACACATCCTAAACCCTGGTTGGACGCATCACAGTAAACCACAAAATCTTCCACCCCTTCTGGTAAAGACAAGATAGGTGCATTACACAACCTATCCTTTAGTGTCTGAAACACATGTTCTTGCTCTTCGCCCCATTCATACTTCTGATTCTTTTGGGTCAACAGTGTCAAAGGCTTTGATACTCCAGAGAAATTCTCTATAAATCTCCTGTAATATCCTGCCAAGCCTAAGAATGACCTTATTTCTGACGGTGTAGTAGGTGCCTTCTAATCCTTTACTGCTTCAATCTTCTTTGGGTCTACATGTATGCCATCATTATCGATTACATGCCCCAGAAATTGTACCTCTTGCAGCCAAAATTCACACTTGGAGAACTTCCCATAAAGTTTCTCCTTCCTGAGCAGCTCCAATACCGATCTCAAATGTTGGTTATGCTCCTCCTCCGTCTTAGAGTAGATAAGTATGTCATCAATGAAGACTATGACAAATTTGTCTAGATATGGCTTGCACACTCGGTTCATTAGATCCATGAACACTGCTGACGCGTTCGTCAATCCAAATGGCATAACGGTGAATTCAAAATGTCCGTACCTTGTTCTGAACGCGGTCTTCTGTATGTCCTCCTCACAGACCCTTAGTTGGTGATAACCGGACCTAAGGTCAATTTTTGAGAAGTACCTTGCTCCTTGCAGCTGATCAAATAAATCGTCAATCCTTGGGAGAGGATAACGGTTCTTAATGGTCAGCTTGTTCAATTCCCGATAATCAATACACATTCGGAAAGATCCATCCTTCTTCTTGACAAATAGCACCTGCGCTCCCCATGGAGAAGAACTTGGTCGAATGAAACCCTTATCCTGTAATTCCTTAAGTTGCTCGGCTAATTCTTGCATCTCTGACGGTGCTAGACGATATGGTGACTTCGCTACGGGTGTTGCCCCGGGTACTAAGTCAATCTTAAACTCTACTTGTCTCACCGATGGTAACCCCATCAAGTCGTCCGGGAATACATCGACGAACTCTCTTACTACTCGAATCTTATTGATTTGTGGCTCATCATCCTTGGCATTCATAAGGGACCTGGTCTTCTTCTCATTCCTTTCTCCGTACACGTATAACACCTTCATATCACCTATGGGTATCTTAACAATCTTTTCATGACACATTAGCTCAGCCCTATGCTTCGATAACCAATCCATCCTAATGATTACATCGAAGCTCCCATGTCCTAGAGGGATTAAATCTATGGTGAACTTAAATTCTCCCAACTCTAATTTGCAGTTCAAAAATATCTCATCTACTTCTTCTTGCTTACCACTAGCTATTTCAATCACATATCCTGGTTTCGCTACACTAGGGTTCATATCTAACAAAGCCACGAATTGAGACGACACAAAACTAAAATCTGCCCCAGAGTCAAAAAGAATCGTAGCGAGGTGATTGTTAACAGAAAACGTACCCGTGACTACATTCGGGTCCTGAACCGCTTCTACCGCATTTGCAAGGTAAACCCTGCCTCCATTCCGATTTCCCCTATTCTGATTTCCCTCGTTCCTGTTCCAGTTCCGATTCCCATTGTTCCCATTGTTGCGGTTAGCATTGTTCCGGTTTCCACCGCCTTGGTTTCCTCGACTTCCCTCCAAAGCTAACTGGCCTCTGCCCTGGTTGGTTGCTCCAACCAATCTAGGACACTCCCTCTGGAAATGCCCGGGTTGTCCACACTCAAAACAATTTCCCCCGGTGACATTCGTCCTTACAGACTGGATTGGTGTTGCGTTTCTGTTAGGTGCGTCACATTTTCTGGCAAAGTGTCCCGGTTTCTGGCAATTGTAGCATGTCTGGCATGGCGTACCTCTTGGATGGAACCTAGAGCAGGTTCGGCAGGCAGCATTGTTGTTGTTCGGATGTCCAGAACCTTGAGGTACCCTCATGGCAAAATTTCTTCCATCATTCGCCTTCTTAGCATTCTTCCAGTTGGTGTCAGGCGACTTCGCGGCTTCTGGCTCCTTTCTTTTATCTCCCGCCTTGACCAAGATTCCACTAGATACCGCCTCCTCAGTAAGTATTCCTGCCGTTAGTATGGCCTGTTGTATTGTGTTAGGCTGAGTAGCCTTAATCATTCCCCTGATCTGAGGAGGTAATCCAGCAATGTACCGCTTAATCTTGTTCGCCTCAGGGGTAACCAAATGGGGAACCAACTTTGCCAATTCATGGAAGCGATCTGTGTAATCTGCATGAGCCGCTCCAACCATAGCATGTCCCCAAAACTCATTTTCCAGCTTCTCCATCTCATTGCTTGGACAAAACTCTGTAGTCATAAGAGCTTTAAAATCGGCCCAAGCCATAGCATTTGCAGCAACTCTTCCCCTTGCTTGAACTTGAGTGTTCCACCAAGTTAAAGCCTTCCCTACCAGTGAACCAGTTACGTACATGACCATTTGATTTGGTAAGCATCCACTCATCTGAATTACATTCTCCATCTTCTCAATCCATTGGGTAAGTACTACCGCGCCGCCCTTCCCATCATACTCTCTTGCACCACAAGAAGTGAATGCCTTATAGCTACAACCATTGTTTCAACCTCCCCCTTGACCATTGTTGTTATTATTGTTGTTCAGGTTGTTAGTCACCTGCTGAACAATAGTTGGTATTATGTTGGCCATTTGAGCAGCAATCAAAGTAGCCAAGTCAGGATTTCCATCACCACTTCAACTAGCACCATTTCGCGTGTTCACCATGCTGATAGTAAAAACATGACACCCGTTAACAACTACCAGAATACTCCATATAGTATACTTACCACTATACATACGCCTAATCATAATCATACATACTACCAACATATGCTATACAAGCATGTATCAATTCTCTTTCATGCAATCATACTTGAAAGTCTAGTGGTGTTGTGGCACATATATAATTATGTAGGCCTCCATAATTATACATGTTCCCTTTCACCAATGTACTCCCTCCTATGATGACACTTATAAGAAATTAATACTACACATAACACATAATCCATCAACTCACAAGCACATAAACACACAAAATAAAATCCAAAACTCCATTTATTAAAATAACATAGTCAAAACTTGAAACATCACAAATCCATGGTCTAGCTAAACTAGCGTAGACATAATCCAAACGAAAACATAAATAATTTTAAGGCATGCCGTCCATAAGAGTCGGAAAATTTAAAACAAATAATTATACATTTTCTAGCAATTACAAAGATGACTAGCGTGGACGATGGTAGTTAAACCCGCACTAGTCAAAACCCGAAAGGAAAATATTATGTGGTCAAGTATGAACCATATTAGTTCCTAACTTAACAACATCGCAAAATAACATCCAAACACGTCAATTATTATAAAATGCACACATACTCCTATGACGCCTATATGCAGGGACCCTTAAGCTATAGACTAGGCTACGCGACTAGGCAACCTAATTCTCTATAACCTTTGTCTCTGATTACCATTCTGTCACACCCCACCATGGCGGAACATGGGGCGCGACGTATGGATATCATCACAACATGGCGTGTCCATAGAGACAACTATATGAAATAAGAAATGTCATAAAAATGGTGACACGAAGGTCATGACAATATCTCAACAAAATGCAAGGGGTCTAGGTAAGTAAGTAACAGTCCTACTTCTTACCCAAGACAACAAATAACATACCAACAAACAAATGTGTGCCACAGTATCACTTATTAAAAGAACAATCAAATAAAACTAAGAAGGAAACGGGGATTCTCCTTCTATATGCAATCCTATGCTTCTCCCATCCTAGCCACTTATTTTCGCATGCTTAACCATAGTATCACCTGAAAGAGACACTAAAACACGTCAACATAAAGTTGGTGAGAGTCATAGGTTTAGACTCCAACGCTAAATCAGTTACAAGCTGTGAATAACAATCATCAACAAAAGAACATATGGACAATGTGTTACAATTATGTATTAACAACTATCAATCAAGACCAACCATACCAAACCAATCCAAGGCTCCTACCTTGCCAAACAACATCATGGTACCTTAGATGATCACCCTATGTACCTATCCCAAGGCCACTACCTTAGCAAACAACAAGGCCACTACCTTGTCAAACCATAATAACAAATCAAAAATCGCATAGCAGTTAATCACATAAGTGTACACACAAGTCCATCACAACCATAAAATATTCACAGCAACAATTTAGAAACAACTCAACACAGTGTCTCTTCCATCCCATCTGGAAGTCAAAAACAAAAATAAACATGGGACTATGAACACTCACCTGATAGCTCCTTCACACGTCCTTGCACTAGCAACAAGCTAACAAACCAAAAACACGAAATCAATAAACGAACCAATAACTAAGATGGCTCATTAACCTATGATGGACATCTAGCATATTCTCACATATATACCTCATTAATAAGCTCTAATTACCCCAATACCCTTCCTTAACAAGTCCTTAACTTGGTTAAGTTTAATAACTAACCCGTTTGTATTTTACCCAAAACAGTCCCAGTTTTAGGTCTCAAAACTTTAGGTCAAACGCCCACTTAAACCTACCCATGGTTTCTGTAAAAGGAATATGCATACCCTTACATATGTTGGATAACACCTCCCACTTGCCCTAATCTTAAAGCTACTGTTAAGGCCCCGATATATATATATCTACTTTTGTCATTCCAGATTTCCTGATTTTAAACGTACTAAAAGTTTGTTACCATTAAGGGGTCTTACCCTAAACCACCACCTTAGCCCAAGTGCAGATATTCACTACAATATATAAACCATCTCTCACGTTCGTGAGAAGATCCCAATGCAACCCTAAGTGCCCCAAACAACCCAAAACTTAAAAAGAAAACAGGCTGAATTCAAAACTGTTTTGACCTCCGACTGTTGTAACCTGTTTTTGACCCACTTCCCGACCTCCAATTTAGTTCTCGTTTCTTGCATTGGAAATCCACTTCAAATAGCTTTCCAGGGTTACTTGGATCGTTTAATATGAGTTTATAGAACTCCGGATATGATCAAAACAATTGACTCAAAATCTGCCCAGTTTTTTTAAAAACGGGTTTTAAACAAATTGAACTAATTAATTACCCATAACCCCATCTAATACAAGCCCTAGATTATATGATCATCATAATATGATTATAACATCATTAATTACAGATTTTATATAAACCCTAACCCTAATTCATCATAAGAATGATTAATTTAATCATAAAAACAATTAAATTAAAAAGGTTTAAGAAGGTTTACCTTTAATTAAATGGAGAATGAAAAAAAAATATAGAAAACCCTAAAAACTCTCTTATGCCGTCGACTGAATGTTCCAGGAGAAAAAAAAATATGATTTGTTTTGGTGTAAGGGTTCCTTATATAACCAAAAGTCCTAGCCCAACCCAAACACTACTTACCTTAAATTCCTTTTTCCTTTTTTTTTATTAGGCCGGCCTAATAACCGCCTATATATATATTTATATTTTTTTTTCTTTTTTTTTATTGTTAAATAATATGTTACTAACATTACCTTAATTTTTCTTAATTTATTACAGCTCCTAAAGCTTCCAAAACCCCAAAACCGTAAAACTAGTCAATTTTACGCGTTTTATCGTAAAAGACGTAAAATATACACTTTTAAAAAAAATATCAACTTTTTAAATAAACTTTATAACTATGTCCTAAATGACTTAAAACCATCCCGAAAAATATCCATATGGCTAATTACCTTATCCGAGACCTCTAAATGCTAAACCGTAAATCCTAAAAAAATACACTATTACTATATTACTTATACGTATACGTAACCACCAAAATAACACCATTTCATTTCATAGTCACCAATTGTGATCTCATGAACATGAATTAACCGTACCTCGATTTACTTATGAGTACTCTATACTCATAAACAATAACCACACCAACCTCATTTACACAACATAAACACGTAAGCACAAAAATCAAGTAGTCACACATAAAATAACCTAAAAGTAAGACCAAGTGACGAACCTCAAAACCACGGTTGTCACAAACATCACCGAAGATAACTCGATATGAATGGCAGTCTATGGTAACATGATGCTTGGATAGCCAATCCATGCCCAAAATCATGTCGAAGTCATTCATGTCCAGCGGAAGTGCGTCAACAGGTCGAACCTTATCGTCAAATTCTAGGGGAAGACTCTTGTATACATGGGTGATTAATACAGAGTCCCTCAAAGGCGTGGAAATGGTAAGCCTATTCTCTAGTGGCATGGAGAGCATCCTAATGTTCTTAGCATAAGCAGTAGAAATGACCTAGTGAGTAGCACCCGTATCGAAAAGAACACACGCAGCTTGACCATACATATACAAGATTCCAGTGATGGTACCTGTAGACTTGTTGGCCTGGTCTCGAGATGTCGTGTAGACACGCCCGGTGGTAGGAGGCGGCTTGGAATCAGCATGTCCTGATGTGCCCTCCATCTCGCCCTTACGACAATCCTTCATGATATGGCCAGGAAGACCACACTTGAAGCATGCGTCAGTGTTACGACGACATGGCCCTGGGTGCCTACGGTGGCAAGTAGAGCAAAGAGGATGAGTAAATCCTCCAGCAGGTGCTCTGGCTGGCTGAGGACCTGATAAAACATTTTACATAAGACATGATAATAGGGTACAAGGACAATGCGGATAATCGTAGGATTGAATACCAGTGATAGCTGGACGGCTAGGCTGTGAACCTCTCTGGTTCTGGTCCTTACCGTTTCCATGGTTCCTGGTAAGAGATTTGTTAGAGTGTCAGAATATGAGTTATAACATGAAATCATAAGAAAAATGCGTAAGTATTAGGACCTACTGCCATTGGAGTGTCCATCGTTGTTACGGTAATTATCGTTACCCGCCACGCCTATCCGTAGCAGAACGGTCGTTAGTTTGATCGTTTCCCTTGGGCTGATGAGGCTGCTGCTGAGTGGCCAGTTGAGACCGGTCCCCAGTTTTCTGCCTGGAAGATACAATTTAAAGAGATGAATAATTGACATATATGGAAAGAATACGGATTGATCACCGCTTGAAAACGAATGTTTACCTCTTGTCGGGTCTCTCAGCTTCCCCGAACTCATCTCTCTCCTGCAGCATCTCCAGCTTACGTGTTGCATCGGACACTTGTGCTACAGTGTTGAACGTAGCACACACCAGATTGTTTGCGACCGATGTGCGAAGAGCCCACCTAAAGTGGTGTGCCTGCTCTTTAGGAGTACCTGCTGTTGCACCAAGGAAACCAGCTAAGCGAAGAAAGCGCTACATAAACTCGTTGCTATTCTCCCCAGCTCTCTGTCGGATCCCATGGTACTCCCTCTTGAGCTTGTCTTGCTCAGCCTTGGGAAAGAACTGCTCCATCACCCTGTCCTTGAACTGAGCCCAAGTCAAACCAGCAACCCACTCGTCACCTCCCTCAGACTGCATCAATGCTAACCACCAATTTAGTACATCGCCTTCGAACCGATAGCATGCCAACCTCGCCTTGTACGCGGGGTCACAACCCATAGCATTGAAAATCTTCTCTATGTGAGCCAACCAGCTTTCAGCATCACTGGGGCTATCTGTTTTCTCAAAAGCTCAAGGACGGAGCTTGTTGAATCTCTCCAGCCATACTGCTAATGTCACTGGAGGAGGAGGAGGAGGTGCCTGCTTATGCTGCTGATTGTTGGCAGCTTGAACCTCAGCCCTGACGTCGTTCCTCAGTTGAGGAAGCAAAGCTTGCATTGCAGCTTGGATTGCAGCATTGAGTTTTTCCTGTTCGCGTGTGAGAACCATCTGACAGTATAACATAAAACATATGATTAACCAGCTCAAAACATAAAATATTTATATACATGAAAAAAAAAATTATACCAAAATTCAAGAGAAAAATTTTATGCAAGAAAATTTTGTGTATGAATGCATGATGCAGTTTTATGAAAATTTTATGTATGCTCGAGAGTGAACGCCTATGGTCAGTTCACCCAAAATAAAAGACATGGCGAGGGGACGCCTATGGGTCGGTCCCAAATTTAAAAGTTTCGATAAAACACATGCGGCTAAATAGGGCCAGTCCTGTACCAACCATTACTTAGTCATAAACCTGCGACAATGACATATATGTGTACGCATAAAAATGATGAATGCATGAAAACGGTTGTCAGTTCTAGGAAGACCATAGTGACTACCCACTAATCACAGGTCATATTCTGAGAGCCTACAGGTCGAAGCCTTGGCTCTGATACCATAATTGTAACACCCAATTTTGATAATGGAATGTCACGCGTAATTATGGCGTGTCATCAAAGCATACAAGGAAAAATGTCTAAACATTACATGACCATAAAAGGAAAATACCGGAATCAAACATCGGTAGTCCAAAAGTAAAGCTCATCACACACAAACATAAATACTGTAAAGGAAAGGACTAAACAATGTCCATAGCAAATGTATCAAAGTAAAGATAATGCATAAAGTAAAGAAAGCCTAGAAAGCTTCCGGTCCATATGCATGTACGCTTAAAGTCTACGAGCATCCCTGAGTACCTGCCGTTTTGGGAACATAGAAAAGGGAAAATGGCTGAGCAATACGCTCAGTGCACGAATGTACAATAAAGCATGAATAGGACAAGCATATAACAAATAAAAGTGGAAGAAACTAAGTCCCGAATAACCTGGTTAAGTCTTGGTAAAACTGGTTTTATAGTTTGAAAAGCCTTAGGTTTATCTTATAAAAACTGTTTAACATATTCTACCATTAGCCAATATAGGTCATGAAAATCCCCCGTGCATGAATACTTGGAGGGGTGACCTCATCATGCAAATTAGAGGGGCTGCCTCTAATTTAATATACTGGTTTGGGTAGGAGGGATCAACTCCTTGTGAAGGATGCAAGGCACACACCACATTCACACTGAGTAATCTGCTGAAAAACATGTAACTAGGATGCACCCATACGCCCCACATGATAAATATAATAATATGGCCAAAAGCTGAAGGGACGCCACGAGCAATCACTCTGTCGTGGTGAAGTCATAACATCAGTGCCTCTAATGTTATGGTTATGGTACCTCCATAACTGGGTGAAACTGGTCATGCATGTATATGGCTATAGGTATTCTAAATTAAACATAAGCAAGTCAAACATATAAACTTATACTACGCGAAAACATTTGGCTGCATACGGGGAATCCTAATAAGGAAAGAATGTCCATACTGAAAGGACAGGAATCCGTACCTTATGTCCAGTGAACGAAGAAGACGAACTGAGGAGAATCCTACTTCGGTATCACTAATGCTACATAAATACATACGTGAATAAGTATCTGATTACTAAATACGTAACTGATTTTATGTCATGTCTTAGCTTATTTTATACATTCATATCATGTTTTACTGTTTTAAGCCTTAAACTGTGTTTATCTTATATTCTGTCTATTCTGATTAAGTATTACTTGTATTTCATGTATTATTATACTTACTGTGTAATAATAAGTAACTTTCTAAAAATAGCAGGTTTCCTAAAATAGAAAGTTTCCAAAAATAGAAAGTTTCCAAAAATAGAAAGTTTCCAAAAATAGAATTAATGCTTAAAATAGATAAGTTTCTAAAAATAGAAAGTTTCCATAAATAGATTAGCTGCCTTAATTAAATAAGTTTCTAAAAATAGAAAGTTTCTATAAATAGATTAGCTGCCTGAAATAAATAAGTTTCTAAAAATAGAAAGTTTCCATAATTAGATATAAGCTGGTTAAATAAGCTAAGTATATAAGCTTAAGTGTTTTCTGATTATTTTCTAAGTCATAATGATATAAGGTATAGTTTATTAATTATTACATGTAATTTAAATAAACTATAGGTTAAAAGTATTTAATTAAACATATCATGTTTTTAATTAAATAAAGTTAAATACTTAGGTTAAAACATGTATTATTATTTATTAATAATATAACCTAAGTCATGTTAATTAATTAATTATAACCATGGTTTTTAAATAATTAATTAATTATAAGTCTAGGAAAATATAAATACTTAGGTTAATAATTCTATGATCTAATAATTAAATTATAAACTAAGTCATATTTTATTAAATTAATCATGTCATATAGTTATTAATTTAATTTTAACATATGATTATTTAAAATATAACCATAACATAAACCATGAACCGGACCGTGACTAGAAACCATGAACCGGACTCGAAATCAACATCATACCCCGAACCACTTTGGGGTTCCCCTTGTTTGCTGCTGCCGTGGGACCCACACCACCAAACCGGGACCATATGGTCTCTATGGTGGTCTATAAGCCAAACCGAGACCCCCTTGGGGTTCGGTTTAGGCGTCGGCCAAACAAACACCCCTAAAAACCTCCGTTTTGATTTACCCGATAACCAATTACATGTTTGATTTATGTTTTTAATTAGGTTTTTAAAAACATTATGTTCTTATTTAATTTATTAAATCAAAACAAAATAAAAAGGATTAAAAAGATATACCGAATGCGTGGATCTAACGAGGATGAACACACACGAACACACGTACAAGATTCAAGATCAAAATCAAACGAACACCCCCTTTCTTGTGCTTAGGTGCGGCGGCCAAAGAGAGCAAGAAGGAGAAGGAGGAAAGCTCTTTAGATTTTTAATGTTTTTACTGTAAAGTGAAAAATGAAAACAAGTTTTACCTTAACCCCCCTTTCATTGTAAAATTTTGATGGGCTTGGCTCATGGTCTTGGTGTAGCCGCGGGTAAGGGGGCCCACATGGGGTACCCGTATCGTTTTCCGTGTCTTGTTATTTAAGTGTTTGTTCGTGTTTATTTGTGTTCGTGTTTTATGTGTTCTCGTTAAATATTAACCGTGACCTAATATATTTATTCGTGCTCGTAATAAATATATATACGTAATTAATATTAGTTCGTGATTTAATTACGTTCATGATTTCATGATCGCATGTTCGTGATTAATTATTGTTAAATAATTATTGAGTGTTCGTACGTAATAAATACTTATCGTGTTCTAACACGTACGTAATACGTAGAAATCTAACACGTGAACGTAATCATACTATAATAGGAAAGTTTTAATCTAGTACGTACGATCTTAAGGGTACTATTCATGATAAAAGCATGCGAGTTTTACAATAGATGAAAAGACATATTAGGTGACACTATAGAAGAATCTCAAACAAATATCGGAAAGCACAAATCATTCATGTTACACCTGATCTTCTCGCCTAGCTACTAGCAAAGGATATCCAACAAACAAGAACATAAACGATCAACAACTATGATAAATTTTTCATGACGAGCAGATTTGATCTTTTGGTGTTCATGTTGACGCTCGTATTTTCATTAATTTTCCATTCATGGGAAGGTTATAATTTGTGACTCGAAAGTGTGAATCACGCCTAGCTTATATGTACAATCGAGTTTCTGATTTGTAAGACGTGGATTCGAGTTTGTCTTTTGCTTCGAGTCTCGGGAAAACTTAACTTTGTTAGTACTCGTGTTCGGGTCGATTTTATTTGCATGCATCGTAACTCCAATCACTCGTTTCGGACTTGGAGCTAAGGTATCGTATCAAAGTCGATATTACGAATTGTTATATTGCTAACTATACGAGTAACTATACGAGTGAATGAATAAAATATAATTGCTTGAACATGATACTAATTTGCGAATTATAGTAGATGGAGCAACATATAACGTCATTTTCATGAATGAAAATGCATATTTACCTTATTGGCCCATAATTTATAATGGTATATACAAATTAATATTATAGAATCCGAAAATAACATTTTTAACCTTTGTCTATTTTATTTATTTCAAAGCTAGTCCAAACTGTATTATTAGGAGACGTCTATAAAGGTCGTTTATTATTTTACGTTGTCATTTATATCTCTAAGACACACCATTTTATCTTAGGTCATCGTTAGAAGCTCGTGGTTTATCGGTTTATCATATTACATCGTTTCACTCGTGTCACTATTATCTTGATTATTATCCTCGTTTGATATCGCTATCACTAAAGCGAGTTCATAGCCCCATTTTACTGTTTATGCATTGTTTCTAAACGCGGGGTGAGATTACATGTTGGAACACAACCATTTAAAATTGTATGCTACCCAGAACTTGTATGCTATCCATAACTTGTATACTATCCAGAACTTGTATGCTTTCTAGATGATTACCTAATTATTATTGCTTTTAGTACCAATAGCCATAAAGTCCCCTCTTTATCATGAACCGTTAATTTACTTTGTGTTGCTAAGCGCGAATGTTGTGGGTGGATCCATCGGGACTGACAATCCCCGTCTACAGTATTATGGTTATTGTAACAATTTTTAGGACGCATTTAACATTTGAATACTTTGAGTATTTATGTTGAATACTCACGAGGGGTGTTTGTTAGCCGTTAATGCTCTAGTGTCATGAGCTAAATAGCAATAATAATTGTTTCGGACTATGGTTAATGTACATAATTATTCTCTAGTACTGTTTTACAAATGAATGCTTGTGTTCCACCACTTTACTACTAAACTTATGAATATCACTCAACTTTTTGTTGACGTTTTACCTGTTTAATCTCAGGTAATAATGCTTAATTTTGCTTGAATGGGAGTCCGCAAGATATTTTTGCAGCTTGGAGATTTCTGTATAGTTTAAAGCTATATTTTGTTAAAAGCTGCCAAAGAATATTTATCATATTCTATTGGTAATTATGTGTCAAAATATGTGTATCAGTACTTTATTATGTTTCAAAACTCTGAGACTTTTAAGTTAAAAACTCTTATCTTTTGTAATGTAAATGTTTTATTACGTCATTTTTGTGTTAACTATATTTTATTGTTTCTTGTACCATGACGTGGCACCCCCATGTTGCCTACGTTTTCCTTGCCTAATTTCGGGGGTCTCACACGTTGTTCTTTCGCCGCGTGTCCTTTTTGCGTTGCTCCTTGTTTAGGTTGAGTTACTCTTGCTTTAGGCTTTTTCGCTACTTGTTGCTCCTTAGGTCTTGATTGCCACGTCATTGCTATACGTCCTTACTCTTCGTTTATTTTTTCCTCTGATATGTTGTGTGTAGGGGTGTAATTAAGTCAAACTTTTATCAAGCAACTCAAGCTCGAGCTCGAGCTTGGCTCGATCAAGCCAAGCTTTTATCAAGCTCAAGCCCAAACTCAAGCCCAAAAAATAGCTCGAAACTATATCAAGCTCAAGCTCAAGCTTTTGATGGCTCAGCTCGAGTTCTTATCAAGCTTTTTCAAGCTCTATCAAAAATATGTTTTTATGATGAATTTATATAAGCAACTAGTTGTTAATTTGAGTATTAACCTAATTTTTAGGACTAATTTCATAAACAAATAATATATTTTAGAAGTACTTTTAACTCTGATTACCTTTATTTTTAATACTTTTAAACGATTCTTTATTTTTGTAAATTTAATTATTATATTTACTCTGTACTTAGTGGAATACAATGTGTGTATAAATATTTTTGTACTCTTTTTAATACTAAATGCAATGTGTCTAAATTGTGCTCCGATTCACATAATGCAATGGCCTTTGGGACTTTAATCGTATTGGAGTGCAAACACATTTTGAAACCAAAATTGTACGATGATATTGTTATTGGTATTATTAATGTTAAATAAATCAAATTTGTTTTAAGTGATGATTTTTGGTTTTTTTATTTTATATGTTTATTGATGAGTTCTATTATAAAAAAATTAAATTATACACATTCAACCTTTTCAAGTCAAGCTCAAGCTTTTATCAAGTCTTATCAAGCCAAGCTTAAACCTGAATTGGTAAAGCTTGACAAGCTATCAAGCCAAGCTCAAGCCTACAGTTTTAGTATCAAGCCAAGCTCAAGCCCTACTAAGCTTGAGCTCGACTCGACTCGATTAAACCCTTAGTTGTGCACTTCCCTTGATGGTTTGCTTGTTTTCCTTTGCTTTCTTGTTTTTTTTTATATTTGGTTTTGTAGTGATTTGTGGTTCGCTTTTATGCCTACCTTTTGCTTTATTTTAGGGTACCCTTTTTTTGCGTTTATGGCTTGTTTTGCGGCTAGTTTGTGTTGTGTGTGCCCATTTGCCTTTTTGTTTGGTTGTGATAGTCGTGATCTTTTGTATTTCCTATGCGTTTTATTCATGTTATTACGTTTTTTGAGAAAAATTTATATATATGTAAAATAAAAACAAAAAGATAAAAGAAAAATAAATTAATAAATTGATCGCTTTTTTCTTCACTTCTCTTAGCCGGAGATGTACTCAGAAGCAGTCTCATTATCCGAGCATTTTCCCAAGAATAGGGGCATGACCTGTCTATACTTTACCTCTCCTATATACCTTGCTTTTAAAAGATTGAGTATCGTTTTTGTTGTTGTTGTTGTTGTTGTAACACAACTATAATAGAGACTTTTTTTAAGTGTATTAAAGGTTATACGCAATCTAATTTTTATCAATAAGAAGAACTTTGTTTGAATGAAACAATAAATAACATATAATCAAACAAATAAGCCTAAATATTGCTAATAACAAATAATGTGGATACTCTTAAATACTAAGCATTACAAAACCTTGAAGCTATAAATTCTATGTAATTATGTGTTTTTTTATATCAAACTCTATGTCCGACGAGAATTGTTGGGTCCCATCTTTTATTTATATGTTAAATTGTTTTCTTTTTCTGATTTTGTTTCTTGTTTCTTTGATATTTTTTTCTTTGATTTTTTTGTATAAATTTGGTCGACGGTGGTGCTGTTTTGATAAAAGAGATGATTTTTTTTTAAAACTAGCAAAATGTATAAAAGTTGAATTAAAAGTAAATAAAATCATTAAAAACAAAAAATTGTAAATATATCAAAATGGATGTTGAATTAAAAAGAACAAAATTTTAAAAAATATAGTGAAACTAGATTATGAAAAAAATAAATGAGTTAAAAATATTTCAATTTAAAAATAAAAATAATTGTTCAATAATTTGTTAATAAATTGTTACAAAAGTTTGTTAAAAAATGGATGGTGAAGATTTGAAGATAAGTTTAAATTAAAAATGATCTAATGGTTAAGTTATTAATATGTTTATCTTAATTTTTGTTTTGGAGTTAGGATGTGTATATGTACCCTTTATATATAGCATAGATATAGATAAAGTGAATTTGTATTTAAGTCTTTATAGTTTTGTTTAGTTTTAAAGAGTTAAGATTTATGTAAACCCTTAAGTTAGCATAAACTTATTCAACCAATCATAATCACTCATTTTTAAAAACCCACTCCCCACCACTTTTTTTAAAAATTAAGTATCTCACAAACGGTAAATCGTTAAATAAAAAACAATACACCATTGCAACGAGAATTAAATCATCTATCTATCGAGGGGCACATGTATATACTTTTGACGAACTTCTTTTTTAACTTTTTTTTCTTAAGTCACGTATGAGAGAATCATATATGATTCGTCACGAATCATATATGATTTTCAGAAAATCATATATGATTCATATCACGAATCATATATGATTTTCTGAAAATCATATATGTTTCGTGACGAATCATATATGATCCTCTCAGACGTGATTTAAGAAAAAAAATCAAAAAAAAAGTTCGTCGGAAGTATATACATGTGCCCCTCGATAGATAGATGACTTAATTCTCGTCGAGATGATATATTTTGTTTTACGTAACGATGAACGGTTTATAACATATTTAATTTTTAAAAAATGAGTATTTTTTGTAACATGATAAAAATGGGTGCTTGTGATTATTTGATTTATTTTGGTTTAAATATAAATTTTTTTTGAAAAATGTGTATTTAATTTATAAAAAATTTAATTTATAATTTTTGTATTTTTATTTTTCGTATTATATATTGTAATTTTATTTTTATAAAATGAATTTATTTGAATTAAAAATAATAAAAAAGTAAATAAAATAGGTACAATTGAAGAGAAGTCACTTATATCACCGAAAAACACCACCATCACAACCGTCACCAACCGTCATTTCGCCAGGTAGTTACAACCGTCAGTTCATCTCTCAACTCATTTTGTAACTAATTTTGTTAAATTTTCATTACAGGTTTAGATCTTCTTCGTAGTTTTGTTTAATTGCATTATCTATCTGTTAATTTGTTAGAATGTTTGACCTAATAAGTCAAACCCTAAGTGACCGATGAATTACTACTTTTAGAGTTATATGATCAAGTGCTCGTTATTTTAAGCGTTATGATTAGACTAGGAGTCGCGTGCTATGCGTTCCCGAAGAGACGCCAGGAGTTGAGTTGATGTGGTAAACATAATTTGATAAAATGTTTTAGGCGTTATTCCGATCGTTACTTTAGGCGTTATAATTAGGTTACGAGTAGAGCAATATACGTTGTGAACAACCACTATAACAATCACCGGATCTATTACCATTGTCGCCATTGCAAACACCACTACCGTAACCGAAATCCTTCACCTCATATCCCGTTTCGCTACCACCATTGTCCACCTCTACGATTGATCGACAATTGAATGAATGTTTACTACTACCGTTGCCTGAACAAGTTAACACGACTGTTTCATTTTTGTCGCACCATACTCTCTTCTTTCTTCTAATTAGGGGTTTTGGTGTTATTCGGTTCAGGTCTTTGTGTTCAGTTTATGGTTTTTACTTATTAATAAAAACTGGATAAGTGGTCGTGGTTTAGGGGTGCTGTTAATTGATAATTTTGCACTTTGTTTTTCTTTTTTTTGGTTTAGTTTGGATTATTTTAGTTTTTGAAGATGATCGAATTAAGGATTTTTTTTCCTTTATGTTGACACGTAACACCTTTATGGTGCCAGTGAAGGATCTCTACCATCTTCTAGAAAATGAATTTATGCCATTCTCGTTGGCCTCAGAAGTTACGCCTTTATTCACAATGATAGTTGATGAGGTATAGTCTCACCCCATGCTTAAGGTGAGACAAATACAGCTAATCGCTAATGCTCCATGAGCAAAACTATCTTAAGCCAGAACAGCTCTCTAGAGTAGCTAGGATGATGAAGATCACTCTAGGTCCAGAGACAATAGCAAGAGCTAGCCCCAGACAATGCTAGCCCTAGACAATGCTAGCCACAGACAATGCTAGTCCCAGACAATGCTAGCCCCAGACAATGCTAGCCCCAGACAATGCTAGCCCCAGACAATGCTACCTCAAACAATGCTAGCCTTAGACAATGCTAGCCTAGACAAGGCTAGACCCAGACAAGGCTAGACCCAGACAAGGCTAGTCCTATGCACATGGAGCATAAGCTCCATCGGAGGAAGGACGATTGCACCTAGCCTATATAGTACGATAATGTACGAATGGTCCAGACGCTTGGACCACGACGAGTACTAGAGGAGCATGAGGACAACTCTGACCACGAAGGACAGACCTGGTGCTCATCAGCTATTTAGGCGCTGCTCCTACAAGACAACCTTGACTCCACAATTCATGTGTCTTGGAGCCACCTCCAAGTAGTATAAAAGGAGAGGTTCCTCCAGGAACAAAGGTTAAGTTTTACACACACACTTCACTACTTACTCTCTCTCTAGAATTATCTCTCACTAAAACCACATACTTACTCTCACGCCGAAGTTGGTCTCGGATTCAAACCCCGAGGCGAGCTAACGGTGTTCTTTCTTATTTCACCCTAAGAGACTTAGGGCTAGACTAAGGGATTCTGAAGAAGGAAGCTAGGGATTCATAAGCAAGAAGTAGCCACAAGATACTCTGAGGGAGCAAGCCAAGGCTTCATTAGAAGGAGTAGCCTTAAGATACCGAAGGATCAGGGCTGAAGAAGCTTCTCCGGAAATTTGCTTCAACATCTGGCGCCATCTGTGGGACCGGGAATACCAATCTACCAAAAACTAAGTGATGGAAGACGGTGACCAAGGTCCTACACTGGGGCTAGGCCTAAGCCTGAACACGGGGACACCTGGGGACGAGAGGGATCCTCCGGAGGTAACCCCTCCTCTCCCCAGACTTGATCAGGGACGCCTCACCCCAGCATATGTCAAACAACACATTGAAACACTAAAAACTATGATGAAGGAAATTGATGAGCAAAATCATGAGAAGATGACTCCCCGAAAGCTTTTTAACAAGGAGGTTGAGGGTACAGAGTCGGGAAACTCTCGTGGAAGCCCCTCGGTGAGGGAAGGAAGAGGATACTCCTCAGACAGCTCATCCAAGTCTGGAAACCAAGGTCGGTCTAGGTCCGCTCGTAGACGCCATAGAAGTCCTTCACGCAGGAAATCTATCACTAAGTCGTACCGCTCGAATAGGATGAGCAAAGCTAAGAGCGCTAAGACCAAGTCACGATCAACTAGGTCTTCTCATAGGAAGGAGAGCTCAGAGTCCGGATATGACTCAAGAACGGATAGTGACTCGGAGGATCTGAGCACACCATATATGCGGCCTAAGACCATGCCTTTCACCTCTCGGATCACGCGTTTCAGATATCATAGGCGAGCCAAGCTCCCTGCTAATGTTCGTGTCTACGAAGGAAGCAAAGACCCAGAAGACCACCTCAGCATTTTCTCTGCTGCTGCTGAGCAAGAAGAGTAGCCCATGCCAGTGTGGTGCAAGATGTTTCGTCAGACTTTGGGTGGCTCAGCAAGGAACTGGTTCGATAGCTTAGACCCAAAGAGTGTGGATGGGTTTGAAGAATTGAGCAGCAAGTTTTTAGAGGAGTTCTCACAGCAGAAACGATATGATAAAGATCCCACTGAGATACATGGGATCAAAGGGAAGCCTAATGAGAGCCTCTAGGCATTTATGGATCGTTTCAAAGCTGAAAGCTCACACATTAAGGGTGTGCCCCCGGTGCTAAGGATTTCGGCATTCATACACGGGCATGGACACCCAGAACTAGCTAAGAAACTCAACGATAATATCCCAAAAGCAGTGGATGAAATGTGGGAAAGGGTCAGAGCCTTCATCAGGGGAGAGACAGCTGCTGACACCACAGCCATTGCCAAGGCTCCACAATGGGATAGGGGGAATAACAAAGCTGGCTGGACAGGAAACCCAGGTGGACATAGGAACAGAAATCAAAGGAGGAGCCAAGGAAGGGACATGGGGATATGCCCTCCCTACGCTAGGAAGGAAGTGTTCACACTACTGACCAAGACTCCAAAGGAAATCTTAACCACGGAAAACATGAATTTCCCACCCCCTCCCCCCATGGTAGGAACCCCCAAAAAGAGAAACATGAACAAGTTCTGTGACTTTCACCAAGATCGGGGTCACGACACAAACAATTGCTTTAACCTCAAAAAGCGAATTGAAGAAGCAGTAACCTCAGGGAGACTAGTACATTTGGTGAAAGATATCAGGCAAGGAGTCCAGAAAGACAAGGGACCAGCCAAGGGGAAGGAAAAGATCATAAACATGATGCGATCACAAGGATACCGGAAGAGACCTTATAAGAGAGTGGAAAATTGGATGGACAATGCCATAACATTCCTGTCAGTACCGCGTTATCAGCTGAGGGATTGCCCAGTGATAGTGGATGCCATGATCGAAGGATACGCGGTGAGAAGAGTGTATGTTGACGGAGGCTCCTCGTCAGAAATTATGTACGAACATTGCTTCAGAAACCTAAGCTACCAAACAAGGTCAAGGCTAAGAGAATCTAGGATACCTCTGGTAGGCTTCTCAGGTGAAGTCCATTACCCTCTAGGTGTCATTGACCTAGAGGTCACAATGGGAGAGTACGGGAGAACCAGAACGGTGATGATGGAATTCGCTATAGTCAAGAGTCCCTCGCCGTACAATGCTTTGCTAGGGAGAACAGGATTGAGAATCTTAGGAGCTGTAGCCTCCACCATACACTCAATGGTTAAATTCCCAACGTCAAGCGGGATATCGGCTTTTATCACAAGCAGAGAGACCTTGAAAGAATGTAAACTCATGGAAGAGGCGCAATCGCGAGTTCTGAGAGCTCGCACAGAAGAGCTAGCCCAAAGAGGTGCGCCAGGAAGGATAGCTCATGGCGCTCCTCCTCCGCCACCACTGGATGAAACCTACCCCAGAAGGCCAGGGAAGGAGCCCATGGAGCAAGAGGAGGAAGAAGAACCACGACCCACTAAGAGGATGAAGCCATCTAGGCCAGTGTCAGCACCCAAGTCAAAGCCTGATGAAAAGATAGTGGTGAACGATGACTACCCTGACCAGCTAGTCACAATTGGAGGAAACCTCTCCCCAGAATGTCGAATAGCACTCATAAGGACCCTCAGGAATAATGCTGATGTTTTCGCATGAACACCAGCCGACATGATGGGTATACCCCGAGCAATCACAGAGCATCGCCTAGACACCTATCCTCACATTGAGCCTAAGGTACAGAAAAAGCGAAGTCTGACACCGGATAGAAGGAAGGTAGTCACAGACGAGGTCAATGAGTGGCTCAAGGCTGGGATCGTGAAGCGAGTGCGATACCCCTCATGGGTCGCTAACCCAGTCCTAGTAAAGAAAGTCGATGAAAGTTGGAGAATGTGCATCGATTACAAAGATCTTAACAAGGCCTGCCCTAAAGATTTGTACCCTCTACCAGAGATCGACTGGAAGATTGAATCTTTGTTAGGATACAAATACAAGAGCTTTTTGGATGCTTACAAGGGATATCATCAGATCCAGATGAGTAAGAAGGACGAAGAAAAGACTGCCTTTCACACAGAAGAAGGAGTCTTTTGCTAAACCAAGATGCCGTTTGGTCTTAAGAATGCGAGGGCCACATACCAAAGGTTAGTCGACTCTGCCTTCAAGGAGCA
Organism: Glebionis coronaria; assembly: GCA_025667525.1. Taxonomy (NCBI): domain Eukaryota; kingdom Viridiplantae; phylum Streptophyta; class Magnoliopsida; order Asterales; family Asteraceae; genus Glebionis; species Glebionis coronaria. The sequence goes on from CM046876.1 coordinate 502,655,190, forward strand.
GATCGTCGTAAACCTTGAAGCATATGCAGATGACATGGTAATCAAAAGCCAGACCAAGCAAGATATCATTAAAGACGTGGAACAAACCTTCTCCACCCTTAGGAGAATAAACATGAAGCTCAACCCCAAAAAGTGCTCTTTTGGAGTAGAGGAAGGAAAGTTCTTGGGCTACATAGTTACCTTGGAAGGAATACGGGCTAACCCCAAGAAGATGAAAGCAGTCACATACATGTCTTCACCCAAGACCCTGAAGCAGATGCAATCCCTCAACGGGAAGCTGGCAGCATTAAATCGTTTCTTGTCCAAATCGACGATCCTTGCCCTTCCTTGACACCCTAAAGAAATGCACCAACAAGAAGGATTTCAAGTGGACGGAGGCTGCAGAATCAGCATTCCAAGAAATGAAAGAGCTAGTGTCATAGCTACCTACGCTCACCACCCCGAGGAAGGGAGAAACCTTAATGATGTACTTGTCATCTGCTGAGGAAGCCGTCAGTGCAGTCCTCCTCACAGAACGACAGGGAAAGCAGATGCCCATCCACTATGTCAGCAGATCCTTGCAAGGAGCAGAAGCAAATTATGCTCCGATTAAGAAACTCACCCTAGCCTTGGTCCAAGCTACCAGGCGGCTGAGGAGATATTTTCAGGCTCACCCAATAAAAGTTATAACCGATAGCCCAATCAAGCAAGTGTTGAGCAAATCTGAAGCATCAGGGAGACTCGCAAAATGGTCTGTCGAGCTGGGGACATACGACATAACTTACATACCAAGGGTAGCCGTAAAGGGGCAGTTACTAGCAGACTTCCTAGCAGAGTCACCAGTGGAGAGAGCGGTGGTCTCAGCAGCGGCTCCAACACCCATGGTGGAAGACATCCCGGAGTCCTTCAACTCCAAGGAAGACCTAACTCTAGGCCCGAGAGCATGGAGGTTGTATACCGATGGAGCATCAAACAGTGGGGGATCAAGAGCAAGACTCATCCTAATCGCCCCAGACGATATAGAGTACTCCTATGCGCTCAGATTAAACTTCCCTAACTCAAATAACGAGGCAGAGTACGAAGCATTGCTAGCAGGGCTGCGAATAGCAATAGAGATGCGAGTAAAGGACATACATGCCTTTGTAGACTCTAAGTTGGTAGCTAGTCAAGTAGAGGGCTCATACGAAGCTAGAGGGGAGAAGATGATAAAGTACTTAGAGAAAGTCCTAGAGTTGGCTGGCTCATTCAACAGATTCCAGATATCTCACATCCCAAGAGCCGAGAATAAGAAGGCAGACGCTCTTAGCAAGCTAGCCGTAGTACAATTCGATCACTTGTCCAAAGAAGTGCTAGTAGAAGTGCTAAATGAGCGCTCAGTCGAAACAAAAGAAGTAAAAATGGTGGTTGAAGAAGAAGGTCCAACATGGATGACTCCAATCAGAGACTACTTGGAGACGGGAAAGCTGCCAGAAGACCCGGTAGAAGCCAGGACACTAATGGAAAAGATTGAAAACTACACCATTGAAGATGATGTCTTATACAAGAAGTCCTACCTAGTCCCATTAATGAGGTGTGTCGGGCCTCTACAAGCTGATTATGTCATGAGAGAAGTGCATATGGGTTCGTGTGGTATGCACGACGGAACTAAGCAAGTGGTAGCTAAAGCAATGAATTTGGGGTACTACTGGCCCTCTATGCATAGGGATGCTAGGAAGCTCACCTGGGCATGTGAAAACTGTCAGGCACACGCCTCTGTACCCAAGTTACCCAAATCAAACATGATCTCAGTAACGTCAGCATGGCCATTCATGAAGTGGGGAATGGACATAGTTGGACCCCTTCCATTGGGACCTGGAAAAGTGAAGTTTCTGATAGTAGCAATCGACTACTTCACAAAATGGATGGAAGCAAAACCAGTAGCAACCATCACCGGGAAGCAAGTACTAAATTTCGTGTGGCACAACATCGTGTGCAGGTTTGGGATCCCAGCCACTATAGTCACAGACAATGGAACTCAATTCATAAATGACCCCCTCAAAAAGTGGGCTGAGAAACTGAAAATAAAGCTAGTCTCCACCTCAGTGTACCATCCACAAGGGAATGGAGCAGTGGAAAGAGCGAATCGAAGCTTGCTAGAAGGAATCAAGAAACGAATTGAAAAAGGAAAGTCAGCATGGGTTGAAGAAGTTCCTAATGTGCTATGGGCTCACCGAACAATGAAAAAGACTAGCAATGGGGAAACACCTTTTAGCCTAACTTATGGCACGGAAGCAGTCATCCCAGCAGAGATTGGCATGCCAACACACAGAGTCTCCAACATAGACGAAGCAACCAATGACAGAGAACTCCGCCTGAACCTAGACCTGCTAGAAGAGCGAAGAGAGATAGAAACTATCAGAGAAGCCAGGTACAAACAACAGGTGGAGAAATACTACAACAAAAGGGTGCGACATGTACAATTCAAAGTAGGAGAGTTTGTCCTTAGAAAGAATGAGGCCTCAAGGGTAGAGAACACATGCAAGCTCGGGCCCAACTGGGAAGGACCTTACAAAGTCATCAAAGCTTTCCAAAGCGGAGCCTACAAGCTAAGCACCATGGAAGGAAAAGAGATACCTAGGACCTGGCATGCCAGCAACCTAAGGAAGTGCTACATGTAGAGCACAAAACCATGTTAGCAAGTTATTATGTAATTCCTCTGGAGGAGCAATTTTCAAAGTGTAGCCTCGCTCCGGAGATGACTATAGCCAGAACTAATGTATTGTTTCTTCTCTAAGCGATATGAATGAAACAAAATTTTCCTCATATTTTCTATTAAGACTATACACTTAAAAAACTAAGCTATAAAACAAAGCACACGGCAATGGATGGTTCGCTACCTCCAGCTGTAGAGGGTAACACCTGACAATTAGTTCCCCATGGTGAAACTGATACCATGGTGGTTAGGCTGAGCAACCTTTGCAAATTGACTCCGTAGAAGAATAGGAACAAGCCTTCCTACTCTTCTCACGTAAAAATTACCCTCCGGTGAGTAGCTACACCTGGAAGGAGGAGTAGCATGAGCCTACAAGGCAAATGTTACACCTATACCACACAAACAAATAATTGAGTTTCACCAAATAGGGGATAAATGGGAAGTAGCACGCTAAACTGGCTAAGGAAAGCTGAAATATCCTCACAGGTACTTGTGAAGATACTAGGCAATAAATATAAGTCACACGTGATACACCTCAACCCTAGCTCAATAAGGCTAATGCATCGTCGGCCAAGCATAAAGGACAACGATTAACAAAATATGTTAGAGGCATAAAAATTTAGACACTATCTAAATAAACTGCAACAAAGTAAAGCATGAATCACTCTAAATAAGATAATGAAGCACACAAGCTAATAAGGGGCCATCATACATACGATGGAAAATTGACAACAAAGTCATGGTAGCATACAGAGAAATATAAAGTACTCAAAAGCCCAAAACAGGGAGGGATAACAATACAAATAAAAGCAAAGAAAGTACAAATCACAAGCTACATCAAACAGCTGAAGAGGATCCTGGTCTTGATGACTTCTTCTTCTGACGGTAGGAAACGGTATGGCCGAAAGTTGGAGGAGCTGGAATAGTGGGAGACTGGCTAGGAGGATCCACTGGATCAGGCCTAATCTGAGCAATCTCTGAAAGGGTAGCATCAGCACTCCGCTTCACCTTACCAAAAAAGGGGATGCGACAACCAGGGAAAGCTTCCGAAGCAGCAGCAAGCCGAGCCTTCGCGTCAGGGATAAATTTTTCAACCCTTTGAGAAATATCCTTAAATTCCTCCTCAGACCTTCCCATACGCAAACCTCGCTCGAGGCCAGTGCTAACAGCTAAATCCAACACTCGGGCAAACTCTTGGTTGAACTCCGAACTACCAAGAAAACCTCTAACCAATGGCTCAAAACTAGACTGAAAAAGGAAGTAACCCCATCCTGAACCGATCGAAGTCGCACATCCATATCAGCAATCGTGTCATTCTTCGAAAGTATGTCATTATCACGGAGAGTCAGCCGATGATCCAAGTCTTTCACCTAAGCAGCATGTTGCGATCTGGCAGTCACAAGCTCACCCTTAAGACCTTTCACCTCAGCTCTAAGAGTATCCCTCTCTGACCTGTACCTCTTTAACTTCTTCTCTTGATCAGCAAGACCCTGAGTCATACCCTTAGCTGAGTCTTCACCACGTCTGGTAAGCTCAGACTGACGCCTAAGAGAAGCAGCTCTCTCAGAAAGAATGTTTCCCAAATGCTTATACCTAGTAAGGAGCTGATTATAGTTCCTCTCAAGAACCATGTATCGGTTTGATAACTCGTTCCCGTGAGACATCATCTGACACTGAAGCACGCTCATCTGCTTCACCAGCCGGCGTGAGGAGAGCTGTGATGTCCGGTAATTCTTGGCTGAGGTAGGAAAGTGATCCCGCATACTCCTGTAAACCCGAGGATTCTGAAACACCTCATCTGAACAAATAGCAAAGTCAACAATATTCCTCCTCTCCCACTCCTCTCGAGTACATGGAGGAATATGAACAACATCCTCATCATAAGGGTAGGCCAAGCGACAAGCCTCAGCCTGTGATGAGCAATCTCCCCTATGAAACTCACCAACAGTAGCTCCACCACGAGCTACGTCATCAGGAAGAGCGGTATCATTCTCAACATCATCTTCACCAAGAACTAAGTCATCATGGTGGCCAACATCATCCTGATGGTCATCCTCATCAATATCCACATGATCATCCACAACAACATGAGCATAATGATCAGCTCGGTCAGTAGAAGGCACCTGAGCGGCTGCCCCAGCAGAAAGATGTGTGTCATCAGTAGTACCTGCAAAACCCAAAGAAAATAAAGTCAAATAAGAGATCACATGCATAAAAAAGGAGTCCAACGACAAAAATTTACCATGAGACACATGAGAACTAGCCTTAGTCGACACCTCACGAATTCCTGACACCTCCGCACGAAAGGTAGCAGGAACTTCCCTTCCTGTAAGAACAATAGGAGGATAAGACACATCTAGTCTAGTCCCGGAGTCAAAAGATCGAAGGGGTATAACAGTTAAAAACTCACCAGGAGAAACACAACCAGACTGCTCGATCACATCATCAAGATCATCAGCCGTGACATCATGATCGACATCACCATCATCATCAATAGCTAACTCATACTCACCCTCAGCTATTTGACCACTAGACCCTGCACCAGCCCGCTCCTTACATGCCTTGGTCTTCTTAGCTCCTTCGGTAGGGGCGTCTACTGAAGTAGAGGCTTTGCGCTTCGCAGCACCTTTAGCCTTCTGGATGACCTGAGGATCTGGGCGAGTAACATCAATCTCCTCATCAGTAGCAGGAGGAATGCTGGAACCAGCAGGCGCAGGCACCGCAATGCGAGCAGTAACTCGTTGCAAGATAGACGTATCCTGCTCATGTGGCTCAGCTACAACAACAGCCTCCTTCAGAACAGGAAAGCGAAGAAAATCAAATATACTCATAACTGCAAAAAAGAAGTGTTAGATATATACAAAAGTAGTGGAGGAGAAAAGAGGGCTAAACAAGAGTGTATCAAGTAAAGGAAGCCCCTCGTACCGGTGCCATCACGATGTCTAATAACCGGATCACACGAGGAGTCACCCCACACTCTGCTAATACCAGAATGGATCAACACCCCCTCAGGAATATCACGGAGTCTAATAATATGGGAACTCAGTCGGTTCACATGATCCTGATTAAACCGTGTAGGAATCTTGTCCGTAATACGAGAATCCGGATGCCTCCAAGGCATATGGAAGGGAATAGCCCTACGATCTACCAAGAAAAACTTGTTCTTCCACTCCTTAAGGGAAGTCTTAGAATCTTCCATAACCGACAAGTCACCCTTGACGCTTGGCAAAGGAAAACCAATCTCCTTGCTTGGAAAGCGTTAAAAATACCCGAAGTAAAGTAAATGTAGGTTCAATATCCAGGCTACGGCAAAGAACCTCAAAAGTGGTGACCTTGCATAAGCCCAAGGGAACCAACTGGGATATATGAACCTTATAATGTCTAATAACGTCTAGAAGGAAGGTGGAGAAAGGGATCCTAACGCCCGATAGATCAAAACTCTTATGGTAAATGCCAATACCAGTATTCCCAGCAGGAAGGTTTATCATCCGAAAGTTGGGATCAAGCAAGCGAGGGTGCAAACTCAAAGGGATTTTATACTTAATAACTAAGTCTTTAAACTCTTTTTTCCCTAACTCAAAAGTGTGAAGGTGCATATCCTTTTTAGCCATAAATAAAGAGAAAAAAGGAGTAAATATAATACCTAAGAGGAATCCTCTTGTCGAAATGGAAAGATGAAATAGAAGTTGGACGAGCAAAAGGCTATACCCCAAACACCGGACGAAAACTTCCTCGCTGACAGAGAAAAATCGGACGAAGCTTATCGCCGAAGTAATACCACCGAAGGAGCAAAACCGGACCAGATATCTTCACCGAACGAACAAACCAAACTTCTTCACGAAGCACTACCACCGAAGGAGGAACCGGACAAAAACCGGAAAGGAACTCTTGAGCAAAAAGCCGGACGAAACCCCTCAAACCCACCACCGGACAAAACCCTCAGCCGGATGAAGCTCAATAACCGGACGAAACCCCTCGACCGGATGAAACCCACCACCGGACGAAACTCACAAGCCGGATGAAGCTCAAAAACCGGACGAAACCCCACAAGCCGGACGAAACCCACAAGCCGGATGAAACCCACGAGCCGGACGAAACCCACAAGCCAGGCGAAATCCACAAACTGGACAAAGCTATCTCCTATACCGGACGAGCAAATCCAAACCGGAGGAACCTTCTCCCAAACCGAACAAGAAGCCCCGAGGAGAGCTATGTACCGGGCTAGCTATGTACCGGAAGAGCTATGTACCGGACGAGCGGCCAGACAAAGCTATCTCCTATACCGGAAGAGCTATGTATCGGACGAGCGACCGGATAGATCACCAGACGAGGTCCCAAAGAAAAAGAGGGGGTTGCGGCTAGGGTTTGTTGAAGGTGAGAAGATGTATGTGTAAAAAAGAAAAAATGGGAGGGTGGATCTATATTTATAGGGGGATAGAAAGTGGGATGGTTAAAATGGGCTTTGGGGCCCACAAAAAATTTGTCTTGAGGGTGACAGTTCATTAGATGAAGGAAAGAGACGAAGTTCGAAAAAAAATAACAAATATATATATATATATATAAGGGGAGGAATATATGTTCTTACTTAGAGTCTAGCATTAACTAAAGTTGATACTAGACTGGGGGGACATGATGAGGTATAGTCTCACCCCATGCTTAAGGTGAGACAAATACAGCTAATCGCTAATGCTCCATGAGCAAAACTATCTTAAGCCAGAACAGCTCTCTAGAGTAGCTAGGATGATGAAGATCACTCTAGGTCCAGAGAAAATAGCAAGAGCTAGCCCCAGACAATGCTAGCCTCAGACAATGCTAGCCCCAGACAATGCTAGCCCCAGACAATGCTAGCCTCAGACACTGCTAGCCTCAGACAATGCTAGCCTCAGACAATGCTAGCCTAGACAAGGCTAGACCCAGACAAGGCTAGACCCAGACAAGGCTAGTCCTATGCACATGGAGCATAAGCTCCATCGGAGGAAGGACGATTGCACCTAGCCTATATAGTACGATAATGTACGAATGGTCCAGATGCCTGGACCACGACGAGTACTAGAGGAGCATGAGGACAACTCTGACCACGAAGGACAGACCCGGTGCTCATTAGCTATTTAGGCGCTGCTCCTACAAGACAACCTTGACAACACAATTCATGTGTCTTGGAGCCACCTCTAAGTAGTATAAAAGGAGAGGTTCCTCTAGGAACAAAGGTTAAGTTTTACACAGACACTTCACTACTTACTCTCTCTCTCTAGAATTATCTCTCACTAAAACCACATACTTACTCTCACGCCGGAGTTGGTCTCGGATTCAAACCCCGAGGCGAGCTAACGGTGTTCTTTCTTATTTCAGCCTAAGAGACTTAGGGCTAGACTAAGGGACTCTGAAGAAGGAAGCTAGGGCTTCATAAGGAAGAAGTAGCCACAAGATACTCTGAGGGAGCAAGCCAAGGCTTCATTAGAAGGATTAGCCTTAAGATACCCGAAGGATCAGGGCTGAAGAAGCTTCTCCAGAAATTTGCTTCAACAATAGCAAAACTTGGTGGCAAGCTATCTTCAGCAAAACTTGGCAAGGTAAAACATGATATGTTTCCACTAAAAGTCTTAGGTCTCTCATGAAAATAATTTAATTACTAGTTATTTTCTGTTATCAGGTCATTCATTTATTCGATGCTCAAGCGGATAGTGAGCTGAGCTTGGATGTTGATGATTACGTGATAGTTGAACATGTATTATTCTACCTTTAAGATTTAGTAATGCACCAATCAACTGAATCAAGTAACAAATGGGTATTTTAGCACCGATCAATATGGACCGGGCGGGTAATGGATCAAGTGCTGCTGTTGGTGAGGACTTAGTTGCCATGACAAAATGTCGCCTCCAGTCTAGAGCTTTGGTCACTCAAGATGGAACCTACGATGTGAGGAAGATAAAACAATTTGTTAGTGCAATGCTTGTAAATGTTGTATCATCTGCTGCAGCGTAAATGATAGTTTCAAGCAAATTGTCTGTTGATACTTCATAACTTGATTTAACTACATCTTCTGCAATCAAATGGCCCCGGGTTGAGGTACTATCTTTTATTAGGTTTTGCCTGTATTTTTCTTCCAAGATACATGGAAGCTAGAAATGATCTAAGAGTGAATTGTTTCTCTTGTATGGAAGCATTCTTGGATAAATCTCTCCTTGACGTAGATGATCGACTATTTATGACTAATAGAACCTTGATTTCATAACATCAAAATTCATATATGAAAGTAGTTCTAGATTTAGAGCTTTTTTCTATGATAAGGCGATAGTGTGCTAATTGTCGACGCGACATTCTTATGCGTGTGTATGTTTTTACGTATTTTGCGCTGAGAGGAATTTTGCTAACCTGAGTCAAAACTTTGCATATAGTTGCAGACCAACCATGCCCTTGTGGAAGAAATAAAGGATATTAATATGGGACTCATTGATACTGTGGTATATATTAGCGAGGATTGAGGAAGATGTTGATCCTGATGCAGCTTTCGAGGGTGGTGATGGAACCGTTGTTAAATGCTCATTCAGTGTTGTGGCTCTTGGTCCAAAGTCCAAACCTGAAGTCACAATACGCTTCAGCACAAATGGTGCGCTTTACGCCTTACGGTGTTACCTGATATATTATGTCGGATTTTAGTTGCTAACTTATCGTCTTTCCTACATACTTACATTTTTTTATTGATGTGCAGTCACCTAGTCAACCATTACACAAGGCCGGCTAAGAGGGTGTGCACCATGTGCAATGGCACAGGGCCCCTCATTTACCCAGGGCCACCAAATTCTACTTCGCCTATCTCATATTTTCATGCATGTAGAAGATTGAAGTTGAACGTGTTTTCACCAAATTTTACTTCATATATATACCTATCTCTTGCATGTAGAATATTGAAGTCTAACGTGTTTTTATTCATTTTTTTCAATTTATTTGTTACCAATCTGCCATGAACACCATCAGTGTTTGAAGCGCATATTTTAGTAAACATGTATTCTTGTTAGTTACTAATTAAAGAACTAGATATATAAGTTCAACATAATAACTACTGCATGGAGGAAAAAGATGGCAGAAATGAATACTAAACCAAAGGTTTTCAACTTTTAAATTTTAATTTTAACGGGTAATCCATAATTGACTATTATCATCTATGGTTGATATTTTGATCAAAATATAACTTTTTAGTACCTCATAATCTACTTTATTACAATGAAATGAACATATTTTCGAAACCTAATAATACACTTATAATCATCCATACACGTTTAAAATTTTCGTTTTTACTAAGGCCTATTTATTATAATGGGCACCAAAATCAATGAGACGGCCCTGCCATTACAATTGCTTGTTCCTGCAAATTATCCAAATTACTCCCCGAAACTTTTGGATAAGTTCTCTGCTAAAGTCAGGTGAGAAATTGTTCTTAATTATTTGAGATAACTATGATTTACGTCATTCTTATGGATGTTATTTGCTTCTCTTTACTTACAAAATCAACGTGTTTTAACAATATCTAACACTGTAGTTATTGTTTGTGGTAATCTAACAAATATGGCGTACATGTAAAATATTAAACTCCTAAATTGGTCTATTACTATGTTTCAATTGTTATTTGTAATTGTCGATTACAATATTTAAAAATTGGTATACTTAAAAATTGCATATACATGAGTAATTTGTGAATAGTATGATTACAAAATTAGGATTATTACATTATACTTATCAATAAAGATCTTTAAATAATACGATTTAGGAAGACGTATGCATAGATATTAAAAATATAGCTGTTTCATCCCTTTGACCTGAATGTGTAACTAATTTGCTTATTTGACCCGTTTGAGATACAACACAACTCAGAAAAGTTCAAGTCGGCAAAGTAGAAACATTGGCGGTTTCCTTAATTCTTCTTTGTTCCTTTGACCTTTGTGCACAGTAATGGGTTGGTTTAACAGTTTAAGTATGTTGACTATGTTCCATCTCTGATGGGCCAAAAGGGTAAAATAAACATTCACTTTGTTTAGGATTTTTTTAACACGTGGTACTTGCTGTCAAGCTAAGTTTGTTTGCATTTCTTGAACTCGTTGTTGTACACAGACTGACATATTAATATCATGCTAATGAATAAAGGCCGAAAACTATCGACTTACTGTATTTTATACAATATATGCACAAACTACGAGTAGTTATTGATTTGCATATGCTAATTAGTACATTGTATTAGAAAAAATACGTACGAGCCGATCTTCTGTTAAGTTGAATAAAATTTTCTCGACCATATAGGTTTAGTTATGTAAGTGTAACAAGGTGACACCAAATAGCTGGACCCTTAATCTGTTAGGTGCTTTAGCAAAAGTCACTTACTCCAGGATACTTGACTGATACGCGTCACTTTCCGAGTCTGTATTTTTGTCTTTTGTTCCCGTTGACTAAACCAGGCAGGCTCAAACCTTTGATCATAATTTTAATACTATATCTTTTTGTAATCATAAGTAATACAATAATTGTTTCTGAAAATGATAAAAGGACAAATATTGTGTGTAGGTGTATTAAATAACCTATATAGTGTTCTCATATACAATAGTTTGTATTACAGATAAGCGATTTGTCAACTGGACACTTTGGCTGGCAAGTGCACATGATAAAAAGGCTCACATCCCGTTCGACAAGTCTCTAGAGATGGTTTATCAGGAAGAAAAATCAAATTTGTGAATCACTTGATATTTTAGTGGCAATGTCTGTGATAGGAGAAGAGGAAATCCTTATGGTGGCGTTTTTTCCCCATATATTTGTTCGAGCAAGAAACATTAAGGTATTTGTCTAATGTTCCTTTTACTTCTCTACATACTATAGTAAAACGACTCTTTACACCCGTGAATGTAACACTGGGCTTTGGGAATGAATCAAAGCTTCCCAACAACAGAGACCTACTTTTGGTCTTCTGATCCAAACAATGAGGTTTAAATGAAGAATAAGATTGGAGCTTATGGTTTGAATGGATATTAAGATTGGAGTTATTCTTCTCATCAGTTTTTGTCTTCTCTGCTTACACTAAAATTTTTAGTTTAGTATAAGCCAAAGATGCACATTGTACAATCTCCCTATATTAAATTCATCACATGTAAAACTTTACTACACAATCCAGTAAGCAACTATTCTAGCTTAGTTTTACTCCTGAAAAAGTATTGTTCCACCGCTATAAGTGACTTGATTACAGGAAATACAAAGGTTGGTACACAGATATTATCCAACTTGGTTAATGCAGTTCACAAAGTGGCTATATTTTCCTAGGTATCACTATGTCAAGTATGGCGAATACAGATCTTATTAATGATCTGTGGGGAAATTAGGTGATTTAATGTCTTGGGTCAATAGTCCCAAATTTTAGGTGTTTTAGTGTCTTGGGTCAGTGGGAAAGTTACTTAAAAATGACATATGGGAAATTTACATGAGGAAAAAATTATGGGTGTAAATGATTTGGATCCAGAAGGTGAGCAAATAAGGCAAAGTTAAAACATGGCATATTATATGCGCTAACAATCAAGCTTCAGACAAAAGTTTCTAAAATCTTTTTTCTCTAGAATATGAATTAATATTTATTTGATCGCGGACCTTTCAGGTGTCTATGCAGCTAAAGGAGGTGATATGTCAGCCGCTCTTGACATGCTCGATCAACTTGAGGTATAATATAGTAAAGTAAACGAAATTTTACTTTGTACATTTAAGGCCCAAAGTGGGTGTGTCTGACGGGTTAGGTGATTGGTTTAAACGGGTAATTTTTTTTGCTCTGAGTACACACTTTCCGTGACATTTGACATGCTAGACCTATTAGATACAATAGGTACACTGAACTGAAACATTTATAAATAATGGCTATAATTTGTCGTTTCTATTTTTCATAAGAAACCTGTACCTCCTGTAGCCCAACATGGGTTGTGGGGAAAATGGCTCATACAAAGAATATAACGGCCACAAATGCCCATATCTGTTAGTGTATACTCGCTACCTGTACATTCTTGCACATAGTCATGTTCTAAAAACCTGAATAGTCATCTTGACTTGGGTGTACTACAAAAAATAATTGAATGCCTCTTTCTGTAAGCCATTAAACAACGGCCAAACAACAGAGGCAGCAGCAAACCAAACACACATTTAGTAGCAAAACAAACACCCGGGTCAGTATGTGTATTATTGTAACCATTAACTGTAGAAAATTGTAGAGTTTAAAACTCCTATTAGATCGCATTGTTTCTTATAACAAAAATACGGGGTTTTGCAAGATAGGGTAATCGATAGTATACTCTATATTATATAGGTTAAAATGGAGAACGAGAAACCCATCTTCACGAAACTCAAACCCTTTGTCGATTTCCACAAAAAAAAAATGTTAACTTTATTCAACCTTATAACAAAAAAAGTGGGTTCCTTGATAACAAATGGGTTTTCATATTCAGTTTTATGCAGGGGCGGAGCTAGAAAATTTTGCTCGAGGGGTCAAACTTTGATATATTTTTTAAATTACACAATAAAATGGTTTTTCGGGGGTCAAATTATAAAAAAATCTGGATTATTTTCGAATATTTACACTACTATTTTTTCGTTAGGGGGTCGGACGACCCCCTTGACCCCTCCCTACCTTTGCCACTGGTTTTATGGCACCTGTCTTTTTGTTTATGTTTCTCAACATCAGAGTGTTGTAATGCATCCTGCATATTTATGTATATACTACGGTAACTTCTATTTTCATGTAGTATCAAGGCCATCAATTCTTTTTGTCTTCTGTGTTTATGATATATAGGTGTAACACTAGCGGTCATTCACAATTGGCACCTTTTATCAGGTTCTCAAGCTCAAGCAAGCGACGATGCTCACACTAGCTAAGGAAAACAACTAATATCTTTAATCTTTATGATTTTTTTGATTAAATATGTCTCAAACATCTGTATATTTATACAATGAATTTGACATCAAGATATACTGTTATCTTCAGGGGCGGACATAGGTTATGAGTTTGGGGTGGCGGCGCCCCCCATGGCTAGACCAAAAAGACGAGTTTACAGTGTATTTTTCTTTAATTTTGAGCGGGTTTTTTCATTTGCCCCCCACTCGAAACTCAAATTGCCCCCCACTCACACATTAAAGTCTAACATTTAGCACTCTAAAACCTAAAAATCCACCATTTTTAAGTTACAATATTCGATTTTTTCCTCGGATCCTAGTTATTTTCGCTTAGCTATTGTCAAAAAAAAAATTTGCCCACCATATTCCAATTTCCTGGGGCCGCCACTGGTTATCTTTGTAGGTTGTTTTGAATTTTACTGATGCAGAGACTGATGATCTAGATGTTTGAGACCATGCTTTCATATATTGGCAACTTCTTTTAACTGTCTTGAGGTACTTATACATGTTATTTATTCGGATATCACTATTCAGATTACTTGCACTATATATGTTAGGTGGTGTTTGTTTTTGCAAAAAATGGTCTGATTGCGTCTGACGTCTGACCAGTCAGACGCGGTCAGACGTTTTGATTGTTTGTTTTTTCAGTAAGATTCAGACATGATAAGAGGTTAGACATCTGACTCAGTCAGATGCAGTGGAAATCTCTGATTGCCTCTTACTTTAGATATGCAAGACAATATCAAGGAACTGACAAGAAAAAAAGATGAAAAAAAGGATCTCAGATTTTTTGTTGTTCTTATAAAGATCTTTGATATAAATCATCATTGATCTTTGGAAAACCAATAAATAAAAACAAAATACCTACCTTGTAACGAGATGTTTCAGAAAATAACAACGAAAAATAGGATTAAAGGTTCGTGTTTAGAAGTAACAAAACAATCATAAGATTTTTTTTTGGTTGGTGAGAGTGTTTTTAGATTGCGGCTGTAAATGAAGTGTGGGAAAGGTTTAGGGTTAAGGGTGGGTTTTACCTTATAACTAAACATTGGGCCTTTGTTTTTTGAAAATATAAATAACTTATTGGGCTTGTATTGAAGTTTAAAAATCATAGAACGTAAAATGCACAACACAACTTTAGCATGTCACTTTGAAATGACCACTAGTTCATGACATCAAATGTTGGTTCGTAACTTGATGTATACAGCTTTTAATCGTGACACGTTTTTTTACAAAATATGAATCGTGTGTGTTTGCGAATATATATTTTTTTCTTTTAAATATTCGTCTTCTAAAACTTATTCATGTTACTTAATCGTAAATTGTATTGTTTCGATATATATACTTAAAACGGATAATTAAAATCATTCAGACAATAATTAAAAAATAAACAACATTTTTCATTCAGATTCAGACTTTATAACCACCTCTTACCAGTAAGAGGCGGTAGTCAGATTCAGACCCAAAACATCTTAATGAAACAAACACCACCTTAGTCTTTTTTTTGTTTTAGACGTACTTCCTATATATGTTTTAGTCTCTTTTCATTTTTGACTTTGAACATGTTGGGAACCGTGCAAGTGGGTGGGTGTTTGGGTAACTTTAATAACACTTGCTTATTCACTTACTACCCCATCCTACACCCGTTAAGCATTTTATGATGTTTAGAGCACAAGGAGTCATCACTCCAAGTGAGTCGATTTTGGGATGCCACGTCAGCGAAACTCACTCACTCACTCACATGAAAAAAACAGGGGAGTCATCACTCCAAGTGATTTCCAGTTTTTAAGAATTTTACAAAACACCCCCTAAACAAACTTAAATATTTAACAATAGTATACATTACGAATACCTAATAAAAAAACATGCTCGTACACTAAAAAACCAAACGAAAAAAAACTTAAACAAAAAAAACATATATTTAAACATGTTTAACTTTGTAAGCCTTTTAAAATCTATTGTATTTGTAAATGAAACTAGATTGAATTTATAGGACCAAAAATGTAAACTTTAAAACCTGTGGGGGGCGAAGTGTAGATGACACATAGTCATCATCTTCCTCATCTTCTTGTTCCCAACACACACCATAAACAGCCACCACCACCACCCCTTCTACCGCCATCAACAGCCACCACCACCACTACATCTTGGCCACCAAAACACAACACAAAACAAAAAAAGGGTTGGTCACATGTTTTTATACCTTGGGGTTGAACGAAAAGTTTTTTTTTAAAAAACCACCCACCCACGCCAAGTGACTTCACCCACGCCCATGGCTCACGCCGTGGGTTTTTGTGCTTCTCGGATTCATCACGTGAGTCGCGCCGCGGGTTTCGCACCCCACGGCGCCATGACTCCGGGTGCTCTTAGGATCGTTTATCTAAACTAAATATTGTTTTGCAAATGAAATAACTATTTCTAGTAAGAAGTTCCAAATACTCACTCCCTTAACATACAGATATTACAAAGGATGGAGAGAGATGATTGACGTTAAATTTTGATTATTTGAAATTGTTCATGTCTATA
Source organism: Glebionis coronaria (assembly GCA_025667525.1). NCBI lineage: Eukaryota > Viridiplantae > Streptophyta > Magnoliopsida > Asterales > Asteraceae > Glebionis > Glebionis coronaria. Next base: position 502,671,295 of record CM046876.1, read on the forward strand.
GGTGTGCCACATGAAGAACTTCCAGCATCATATACTTTCAAGCGCTTCCATGTGGAGTTAGAAGTGTGAAGTGAAACTATTACTACATATTTGTCTGCACCAACTATTGATAACAATCATTATTTTGTTATAAGCTTTAGTTAAGATAGATCAGCGCAACCTTTTCAGAGGGAGGGAGTGTTCTACTGTGTTTTTTTAGTGTGTACAGGAAACTGATAATGTATACTAGTGTATATTGTTAAAGAGAATTGTTAGAAGGAAAGATACTCCCTGGCATTGAAGCAACTTCATAAGCCGTGTTTCTGAAACAACAAAAATCCAGTTAACTATAAGCAAGTGTTAACATGTTTATGTTTTCTAATTTTTCATTAACATAAATCACTAAGTATAACAAAAAGAGGAGTCTGAAACAAGATTTGAAAACATAAACACTTTGACATGGAAGTATAATAATAATCGTTTGAAATCGATAAAACTAAGATAGAAAAAGCATGCTCCTGAACAAAAATACTTTTAGCCAAAGAGAGTAAAATATCATCATCTTCTTCATATGTCCTGCAAGTACCATCTATCTTTTCATTAATTTCTCTTACTTTTTCTTAAATTGTAGATCTTGACCGGCGCCTTTATCGCCTTCTCTTCTGAGGAGTCTTTCTTGACAGCCTTTATCGCCTTCTCTCCTGAGGAGTCTTTCTTGACAGCCTTTCTCGCCTTCACTCCTGAGGAGTCCTTCTTGACAGCCTTTCTCGCCTTCTCTCCTGAGGAGTCTTTCTGGACCGCCTTTATCACCTTCTCTCCTGACGAGTTTACTCCCACCATCAGAATATCTTTCAAGACTTCACAAAGATGATGAAGATCGTTCAAACCATAGCTATGATACTTCAATTCCACCTTATACTTATTCTTGTATTTTTCCTCGAAAGAACTGAACGCTATTTCGCCACGATAGTTATTGAGTAATTCTTGAACAATAAACTTCAAAACGCCTTTTTGTTTCCATTCTGCCATACGAGCAGACATGGCATATTTCTCCTTGCTACCTGGTATTTTAACCATCACCACCATCTTTCCGTCGGCCAGCTTAAGAAAGAGCTCCATAACGACAAATAACTTATAGTCCGGTGATTTTTTAAACTTTTGCTCGTAATGGCCCTCAAACCAAGACAAATGAGACATTGGAACTCCATAAACACAGTTTTTAAGTATCTATTCAAGCTCTCCGTAGACAACTGAGGATTTCCTTGTCATACGTATACTAGTCATGTGTAGATCATGAAAGTTTATGGACATAAAATTAAATAGTCGTGTGATAGGATCGAACTCGAGATTTCGGGATTGCACACAATATGTAAAGGGTTAATTAATTTTAATAAATATATTTACTAAATATAAACCGAGCTTAACTAACTTTCGTTAATAATTAATAGTTAAGTTTAAACGAGCGTTATAGAATTAAATAGAAGAGAAAAGAAGAAACGGAAAGTTCCGGAAACCCCTTTGGTGGGCTTAGCCGTCGCCTACAAGGACAAAAAGGGGAAGGGGATTTGTTTCCTAGTTTGATTAGGACTTGGAGAACAAGTTTGTTAATCCTATAAATACCCCTTCATAGCCTTCATAATTTTTTGTCCCTCCCCTCTCTTCACTTCCTGTGATCGCAACAAACACCCCTTTAGGGTCTCAGTTTGTTTTCAATTTAGCTATTATTCGAAAGTGTTGAAGCTCTGGTTTGCAAGTGCTAGCATCACGATTAGCCCATTGCATTACGTGTGTACAAGAGCGTAATATAGTTTCACTATAAACTATATCTTGGTATTCTTCATATAAACCCTAATTCGTGATTCGTCGGTGTTCTTGTTGAATTGCTCTAGCTAAAAGGTATGTAACCCTAACTCGATTCATTATGAATGTGTTATTAATTATGATCTTGTTAAATCGCATCCTCTATGTGTGCTTTGATCTTATTTAGGGTTTTGCGTAATTGTTATGAGCTTTATAAACCTTCAGTGGCATCGAGAGCCGTTTTAACATGTTATAATTATCGAGATCTAAAGTTTTTTAACTAAAAATTGATTTGAGTTAAAATCACATGATGTTATTTAGGTTTTTCACAAAAATTAGGGTTTGTTTTTTGAAATTAAGTCGGCCTAGCCGAATTTTTAAAAAAAAAAAAAATTTTTTTTGAAACCCTAAAAATTACATGGTGATTATCTTTAGATGTTTGTATGAAGTAATTGTTATGTCATGTGTGATTACGATCCGTAGGGAGATTTAATTGTTAAGATTATGTGGGAGATCCGTTAATGAACATGCATGTTTTTCACGGATCATATGATTTTATATGCTATTTGCTTTATTTGATTCAAAGTTTTAAAATTAGGGAAGACTTTTTATGTTTATAAAAACCGTAGATTTTATGTTCTTTGAATAAATTGTTATGCATGTGGCTATTTGATTTAGTTTTTTTTTTTTGTACCTACTTGTTTTCATACGTTTTATATTGATTGTATGTTGTAAAAAAGGGTAATTTTTTCTTAGAAAAATTAATATGGACTAAATTATATAAAAATTAATGAATTGTTTTGAGATATAATTGACATATGATTTGCGTTGATTGGAATTGCAATAATAACTTAAAGGCCTACTCAACTTTGAAAAACTATAAAGTGGGTATAACGCACCGCTGGTCATGAACCCGGTTAAGGAAGGAGGTGTTATGCTTCAGCGCTGACCAAATTCCCGGCTTGCTTGTGCGTCAAAGTTGGAATTACCTACGGTTATTATTTACATAATCCCTTAAGGTTGATTTAACCACAAATTCACATCCGAAACACAATGAATAAGGTTATTGCTTTGTGCTTTAGCTGAGTTCTAGAAAAAGTATGGTGTGAATTTAGTTGTGGGTAAAATCTTTAATTGATTTAACCAATACCTCAACTTGCAAATATATGGCGAAATTTTAGTCTCACCAAAAGGTTTACTAAATGATTTTATTAAACTTGTGCTATGGAGATGTATGCATGCTTCTCCATACTTGATTTTGACACCAAAACCAATACCCTTAAATTTAAGTCTTATGCCATCTAATTGACGAACACTTGAAGTTACAATGTCGTCATGCGAGATCTTGGACGATATTATAATGGAAAGAAAACTTCATGACTGAATGAGATTGCACATGAAGGTTTTATGTTCTTTAGATTAGTTGACTTGATTGAGTTACTCAGTGAGATCTGGAAACTTAAGGCATAAAGTAGGGATGAAACATGTTTACAATGCAAAATGAATCTTGGCAACGTAAATCCCTAAAAATATCTAGAAATTGCAAATTTATTTGTCAATTATTGTTCGACAAGTTACCATGTTGAGTACATTTATCACTAGCAGATCAACTGATGTGATAAGTTTATGTCAATGTGGATTCTAGTTTTCAAGGAAAATACTATGGTTTTAATTACCGGGGTAATTTTATTTTCTTGAATGGTATTATCGAAAATACTAATATTTTGAACTTATTTTTGTAGAAATGGCTCAACCCGATAACAACATGTTGAGTTCTGCCTTCAAGACTTATCTTGAACGTCAGGAACTAACTGGCCCAAACTTCAACGATTGGTACTGCTCATTGAGAATTGTCTTGAGAGTAGCGGGTACTTCTGATTACTTGACCAGGGCGTTTCCTACGCCCCTTGGCCCTAATGCTACTCCAGTTGAAAGACTGAATTATGAGGAAGAGGTTAAAAAGCACAATGATGTGGCTTGTTTAATGCTCAGAAAAATGGCTCCTTTCTTGCAAAGGAAATTTGAGCTATTTGCTCCAAATCAAATGCTTGAAGAGCTCAAGGCAATGTATGTGAAGCCTCGTGCTGTGGAGATCTACGACTTGGTAGATGCTTTGCACAGTTGTAAGCAAGCCCCTGGGAAACCTGTTAGTGTACATTATCAAGAGATGAAGGGTTACATGGAACAACTCATCACACTAGGGAAACCCTACGACAATGATATGGCAATTAACCTAATCAATAGGTTTCTTAATCTGGACTTCAATGATTTCGTTAGGAACTTTAATATGCATTGCGCGGGGAAGACAGTTAATGACTTGCACGCATGCTCATTGACTACGAAAAGGTCTAAAGGACAAGGCAAGTACATCTACTTCTACCCTCTTGTGCTTTATCTACAAAAGGGTGGAGTGAATAAGCCAAAACCGCACAAGAACAACAAGAAGGGCAAAGGCAAAGGTGATAAGGGCAAACAAGTTGCGACTTATTCTAAACCTAAGCAGAACTTTGTCAAGAAGAGTAAATCTCATAAGGATGAGACTTGTCACCATTGCAAAGCAAGTGGTCACTAGAAGAGGAAATGCCCTCTTTATCTCGAGGAGTTGCGAGAAATAAAGAAGAAGGCTGAGCTTAGTGTTGAAGCATCTTTAGGTAACTTATATTTGATAGAGTTATTTAATCTTACATACAAATTAAATTCCTGGGTATATGATACGGGATGTGGTATTAACATTTGTAATACCATGCAGGGATTTGAGTTGGAGAGGAAGCTTACCTATGGGGAACAATTTCTGCATGTGGGCAATGGCGCACAAGTAGCGGTTGAAGCTATAGGAACATTTAATCTAGTTTTACCTTCGGGTCTAGTACTAAGATTAAATAATTATCATTTTGCACCTGAAATTGTTAGGTGTGTTATTTCCTTTTGTTGTATGTTGGATCTTGGATTTATTCACACTATTGATAATAATAGAATTTCTGTTTTCAAAGATGGTGTATTCTATTTTGATGCAATTTCTGTGAATGGTATTTTTGAAATTAACATGCATGATTATAATTCCAAGAGAAAGATTAATTCTGTTTTTAGCATGAATAAGAAGAGAAAGTTAGACAATAACTCTTCTTATCTTTGGCATTGTAGACTTGCCCATATTGGGAAGACTCGCATCAAAAGCTTCAACGTGATGGTCTTTTGAAAAGTATCAATGATGAATCATTTGATAAATGTGAGTCTTGTATCTCTGGAAAGATGACCAAGAAACCTTTTAATAGCAATATTGAAAGGGCTACTGAACTACTTGGTTTGATACACACTGATGTGTGTGGACCACTTAGACATGTGTCAAGGAAAGGTGCTAGCTACTTCTTAGCATTTACGGATGATTATAGCCGTTATGGTTATGTTTATTTACTTAAGCATAAACATGAGGTATTTTGAACATTCAGAGTGTTTAAAGCAGAAGTAGAATTGCAACTAGGAAATAAGATTAAATCTCTTCGTTCTGATCGAGGTGGTGAAGTCAAGAGTTTAAATATTATTTAAGTGAGAACGGAATTGTTCAAAAACTTACTTCTCCATATACTCCACAAAAAAATGGTGTATCCGAAAAGAGAAATCGTACATTATTAGATATGGTGCGATCTATGTTTAATCTTACAACTTTACCTTTATCCTTTTGGGATTATGCTCTTGAATCTGTTGTTCGTATTCTGAATATGGTTCCCACAAAGAAGGTTGATAAGACACCATATGAATTATGGCATGGCAAAAAGCCATATTTCTCTTATTTGAAAATTTGGGGTTGTGAGGCGTATGTGAAACGTGACTCTGGAGATAAACTCCAACAACGCTCAGTAAAATGTATCTTTGTAGGTTACCCTAAGGAAACTATGGGTTACTACTTTTATTATCCGCCTGAGAACAAATTTATTGTTGCTAGGTATGGAGTCTTCCTTGAAAATGATCTTGTAAATCAAGAATTCAGTGGGAGAAACTATGATCTTGAAGAAATTCAAGAAGATACATTGCGTTTTGAAAATACTAGCGAAGAAATTCCAATAGAGCCAGAAAGTCTGGGAGCTCCACCGGAATTAATTCCTCCACGTAGGTCTGGAAGGACTATACGTGCGCCAAGCAAACTATGCCTTAACATAGGGGATGATGAGGAGGAAGTAGGGGATCTTGGTGAACCTGCTAACTATCGATCCGCAATGCTTGATCCAGAAAAGTCTAAATGGATACTTGCGATGAATGAGGAAATGAAATCCATGAAAATCAACGATGTTTGGATTCTTGTTGATACGCCTAAAAATGCTAAAGTAGTGAAAAATAGGTGGATTTTCAAGAAGAAACCCGACATGGATGGTGAAGTACAATCCTATAAAGCACGTTTAGTTGCTAAAGGTTTTACTCAAACTTTTGGCGTAGAATACGAGGAGACATTTTCTCCGGTAGCAGACTTACGAGCTATTAGGATTCTCATAGCTATAGCATCATACTTTGACTATGAGATATGGTAAATGGATGTTAAAACTGCCTTCTTGAACGGTCGCTTAGATGAAGAAATCTATATGCAACAACCGGAAGGGTACGTTGATCCTAAATATCCAAAGCGCGTATGCAAACTTCAAAGATCTATTTATGGTTTGAAGAAAGCATCACGTCAATGGAATAAACAATTTGATGAAGAAATCGAAAAGTTCAGATTTTATTCAAAATCGTGACGAGCCATGTGTATATCGTAAAGCTAGTGGGAGTGATGTAGTATTCCTAATTTTATATGTCGATGACATATTAATCATGGGAAGTAACATTCCAAGACTTAAGGAAGTTAAAGATTATCTTGGTAATGTTTTTCTATGAAGGATTTGGGAGATGCTGCATATATTCTAGGAATTAAAATCTATCGAGATAGGAAAAGACGGTTAATTGGTCTTAGTCAAGATGTTTATATTGATAAAATATTGAGGAAGTATAACATGCATAATTCCAAGAAATGTTTTCAACCTATGGAAGTTAAGCATGAATTAAGTCATGAGTTAGATGCATCAACACCCGAAGAGGTGGCTTACATGCAGAAGGTGCCTTATGCTTCGACTGTAGGATCTATTATGTATGTTGTAAGATGCACATGGCCTGATGTGGCGTTTACTCAGAACTTAGTCAGTCGATACCGACAGAATCCAGGGAAGCTCCACTGGACTGTTGTTAAACATATACTAAAGTATTTGAGGAGTACAAAAGATATGTTTTTGGTATTTGGGGGTAAACCAGACACATAAATGAATGTTACAGGTTTCTGTGATGCGCCATGGCAATGTGATAAAGACGATACGAAGTCTCAGACGGGTTACGTGTTTGTCATCAATCTGAGTACATGGCCGCTTCAGAAGCCACAATGGAAGCTGTTTGGATTAGGAAGTTTATTGGAGATCTTGGAGTGATGCCTTCAATTAAAGAACCTATTGATATGTATGGCGACAATTCTGCTGCAATTATATTCGCCAATGATCCTGGAGTCATGAAAGACGCCAGACACTTTAAACGTAGATATCACTACGTTCAAGAACAAGTTGAAGCTTGTGAAATAAAATTAATAAAAGTTCACACAGATGATAACGTAGCTGATCCTTTTACTAAGGCTTTGCCTAGACGATCCTTTTACTAAGGCTTTGCCTAGACCAAAGGTAGTTAAGCAGGCCAAGGCTATTGGGTTGCAACTAGCTAGCGAACTCATCCAATAAATCTGTGATTAGTATTGGATAAAGGATGTTAAGACATTATTGAATTGATGAAATAAAGATTGAGTTTCATTTAATTTTTGTTATTTGTTTTTGTATCCTATTTTACATGTTTTGATCCATGAATAAATTGTTATGTTCTAAATGTCCATTGTCGATTAATAATATGGGAGTATTATTAAACAAAGACAATTCAAAATAGTGACAGAGTATACTTGAAAGTATATTGGTCAATTTTGGATGATATTTGATGAATCAAATATTGGACTTATCCCAACTATATGATTTTACTTTATGGATCTTTGTCATTAAGTAAATCATAAATAGTTATCCTTAGACCTGAGATATCAGGAAACTGTCACGAATGTAGTGTGTTTCTGTGAGATAACCTAACGCTAAACGTAGCTGGTAGCTATAAGGGTTATTTTCAGAAGTGTTACAAAGTTCGTAAGTTTCGCTTGTAGTGAAAATGGGATTTGTTTCCTTCAAATTATTTTGAAGTATAATACAGCTGGGCCCCTCGGGGGAGTAGTAAGATGTTTGTGTGGCCACACCCAAATCTTTTCTGGTAATCTTGCTATATCCGTAAACGAGAAACAGAATGGTTAATGAAGGAATGACTGAGATCCATATCCTATTAACGTTGTATTTGAAATAGAAGGATGATAATAATGATGTATCATTAAAAGGTTTTGTCCAGGTGACCTTACTCGACTTGTACTAGTGACATTGTTAGTGTAACTAGACGCTATACAATGTAATCACGATATTCGAATTTTGTCCAAGTAGGAGCTGAAAGTTTATGGACATAAAATTAAATAGTCGTGTGATAGGATCGAACTCGGGATTACGGGATTGCACACAATACGTAAAGGGTTAATTAATTTTAATAAATATATTTATTATATTTATTAAATATAAACCGAGCTTAACTAACGTTCGTTAATAATTAATAGTTAAGTGTAAATGAGCGTTATTGAATTAAATAGAAGAGAAAAGAAGAAAGGAAAGTTCCGGAAACTCCTTTGGTGGGCTTTAGCCGTCGGCTACAAGGAGTAAAAGGGGAAGGGATTTGTTTCCTAATTTGATTAGGACTTGGAGAACAAGTTTGTTAATCCTATAAATACCCCTTCATAGCCTTCATAATTTTTTGTCCCTCCACTCTCTTCTCTTCCTGCGATCGCAACAAACACCCTTTTAGGGTTTCGGTTTGTTTTCGATTTAGCTATTATTCGCAAGTGTTGAAGCTCCGGTTGCAAGTGCTAGCATCACGATTAGCCCATTGCATTACGTGTGTAAGAGTGTAATACAGTTTCACTATAAACTATATCTTGGTATGCTTCATATAAACCCTAATTCGTGATTCGTCGGTGTTCTTGTGGAATTGCTCTAGCTAAAAGGTATGTAACCCTAACTCGATTATTTATGAATGTGTTATTAATTATGATCTTGTTAAATCGCTTCCGCTATGTGTGCTTTAATCTTATTTAGGGTTTTGCGTAATTGTTATGAGCTTTATAAACCTTCATATCACAAAAGCAACAATAAGAAGTATGCCAATTAGTAATTAATTGGTAAAATTAAAACCCTAAAACGAATAGTCGAATACTCGAATATATAGCTAGATCGAAGTTTTGGGTATTGTATTTGCATGTATTTATAAGAGATCAACATAACTAAATAAAAGGAAATTACTTAGCCAACAAGCAAAGCAAGCCGTCTTATCCAACTAAATAAAAGGAGTTATTGGTTGGGTTTCCGTGGGTTTAAAAGGCAAAGCAACTTTGACATCGTAGACTTTTGATGGAATTGAAATAACATCTCGAGAACCTTTGGTACTTGACCGTGAAAATACAGTACTAAGCCCCAAAACTTCGATCTTACCTAGGATGTAGAGACAAGTGGAACTTCCAAGTTTTTAAGATCGGGATTTTACCTAAGATCGTTTTTCGTTCTTGTAAGATCGAGATCGTAAAGTAGAATCGGGATCGTAAGATCCTATTATAATGAAATTTTCTAATAATTTTTGCAATATTTTACAAATCTACAAATAATGTACATCGTAAACACAAAATTACACGAATATTTGGTAAAAATGTGATCCTAAATTATGATTATGAAATGCATAAAAAGATTTACACGTCGTTTTTTAGATTATACAAAATAGAGTTTATAAATTTGTAGTTTTTTAATTTGTCATTCGAGAAAAAGGAAAATCAGATCGTAGTAGATCCTAAGATCTTATGATCAAGATCGGGATTCTATAAGGTATTAAGCATGCAAAATATATATGTAAGATCTGAATCGTTTTAGTTTTACAATATCGTAAAATCGTAAGATCTTAAATTAAAATCGAGATCTTAGAAAATTTCATTATACTATTAAAAGGAGAAATTTCATATTAATTCATAGATAAAAACACAGTTTAATTATTTTCTTTTGTCATTACAAGTTTCTATCACTTTTTCTCATAATGATAGTTTTAACTTTAAAAAATTAATTTATAAAATAATACTACATCCGTCCCAATATTATTGTCCACTATTACATTTTGGGTTTTCTCAAAATTATTGTCCACTTCCAAAACTTCCAAAATTAGATAGAGAATTTTGTTTGAGTTTACCATATTACCCTCATTTGAGGTTATTATTACATAATAAAGAAGTATAAAATTAATTGGGGGTTAATATACAAGGAGGTTACTAAAGTTTGGTTAAAATAACGATTTTGTTACTAAAGTTTAAAAATAACCCGAATTTAACGTCATTATTTTATCCTAACTTTGTAACGGATTTTGAATTCCTAAGTATTGGTAAGTATTTATTGTTTGATGGTTTACGTTGAAACCGGTGATTGAGACTTTATTTGATGTTTTGAGGAATGGAATTTATCCGTTAAATAATCGGTAAGACAACGAATGCCATATTTTAGCCGTAAGAGCTATTAATTTTATTTTCATTATTTTTCGACTTATGGTTGTATATGGTTGAAAACGAGTCGAAAGCGTGTTCTTATAATTCGTTATGCATTAATTTAGTTATCGAGCTCGATATTTAATTATAGTGAATTTTAATTGGTAAAAACCGAGCCGATGCTCTTTGTCTTTATTCATACCCGCGGCTCAACACTAAACCATACACACCCTTATTTTACTTATTATGTTGTCTAGCAAAACTTGTTGCCAAACACCCCTTTTATATTTCACTACTAATATTACTAGATTCTTACACATAGTTTCCTTATTATTTAGTCAAAAAAAAAGAGAGCAGTTGCTCTCCTTTCTCCTATGTTCGACACAACCATCATCACCATCATAATCACCATCAATTTTTCTTCACCAAATCACAATTAAATCATACAAAACCATTCATCTATCATTCCTAATTAAATCCCACCATCAATTTAACATGATGCATGTGTTTTAGAAAAATTAAAAATTTCAAGAAATCATCAATGGTGGTGTAATCCGAATTTTGTGCTTGGGAAGTGTTAAGGGTCGATAAATATTGCTAAAAACAAGTGTGGTGCAACCAAAATCAAAGTTCTTGATCTTCTATTGGTGTTGGTGTAGCTGAGTGAAACCAAGAACCCATTAGTGTTGTTTGATTTTGATCATCTTGATATTTGTAAGTTTTGTTAGTCTTTTACTTATTTTTTTAATACATTGGGTCAATTATGTATGTGCATGTAGTTTGATCATGTTTAAGAATCCATATGAATGAATATATGTTAGTGTTTTGAAGTTCTTGATGATTCTAGTTGATTGGTGTTGATGTTAGGATAGTTTGGTTGTGTTGAAATTGATTTTGGCGATGAGAATTGTTGATTTGAGGGGTTGAGAGATACCTAAATTTGGGCAGAAAGTTTTTGATTATTTCGGTAAACTGAAAGTGTTCTAAAATGATTTTCAGTTTTGGAATATGTTAGGTGTCGTCCATACGAACGTTTCGATGTATGGCACGACTCTTAGCTCTCAAAAATGAAGTTTTGGCGTCTATTTGGAAGTTGTAAAAGTTAAAAATCAGATTTTACATTACAGAAATAATTAACTGCTGTGCAGAATCTGCAGGGGCAAAATCGTCCATTTCTGGTCCGTTTCAGGGTTCGAGTAAAAGTGTGAAGTTGTTTAAAATGTCATTTTACGTCTACCGCGAGGAAAGTGGTCTTGAAACTGAACATTTAGGGGTCTTCTAGCTAATTTAAAACCTGCGTTTTTTCTAAAAATCGTTGTTTTTGACAGATCTGATGCGAGGGGTAAATCTGTCATTTCTGGTCCGTTTCAGTGTTCGAGTAGAACTGTGAAGTTGTTTAAAATGTCATTTTACGTCTACCGCGAGGAAAGTGGTCTTGAAACTGAACATTTAGGGGTCTTCTAGCTAATTTAAAACCTACGTTTTTTCTAAAAATCGTCGTTTTTGACAGATCTGATGCGAGGGGTAAATCGGTCATTTTTGGTCCGTTTCGGCCTTCGGCCGAAACACGAAAGTTGTTCAGAATGTTGTTTTACCTTTACCGCGAGGGAATCAGACCTGAAAACGAGTAGTAACGGGGTAAAAGTTATAAGTAAAATCTGAAATTTTAACGTTAAAAATGTAATTTCGCGCAAAACTTGCAAGGGCATTTTGGTCCGTTTTTGTTGAGTTTCAGGTCTCGGGTATAACTAGAAAGTTGTCCGAAATGTCCTTTTTCATCAAAATGCTTCAGTATTTAATCATAAAAATGTCGTTCAGTTGGTCAATTAATCGGGTTAGACCTGAAAGTCAAAGACGACTAGAAAAGTCATAGTTGGCCAGAAAGTCAAAGTTGTCAAATTTTACTAAGTATGCATTTTTATTAGATTTTTGGACATGGATTCTTAAGCATTGGTTTGTAATACATGTTAATACATATATATACAAGTGTAAAATATCATTTTCCGTGTTATATTATTTTGAATGTGAAATTAAGTACACGCAACTATTATAGGTCGTGGTTGATTCGTCGGCATTCGTCTACTCGTCTCGAAGAACTTATTGTTTCTTACTTCTTATCAAGGTAAGTCTATAGCCTCGCTTTATACTATCTTGTAAATGATTTTTAAACCCGCGAGGGGGAATACATGCTTGTTTTTATAAAAGGAACACAAGTTGTTTTCGGTATGCTGGACCCGAATATGATGATAAATGCCTAAGTACCATTGTCTTATGAAGTCCCTGAATTTCATGTGCTGTTAATTACCTTGCGAGGTAAACGCTAATACATATGGTAGATCTATTTGAGTTTGACAAACCTTATCCTAGGGTATGTATCCTTGTGAGCACCTGAAAGGGATATTATGTATAAGAGGTCGCTGGTATATGACAATATTACCTTTCAGTAGGGGCGCCGTAAGTGAGACGGTTTGACGCGTTGGTTAAGGTTCAGTAGCATGAGCTTAAGGCATTTATCGATATATATATATATATATATATATATATATATATATATATATATATGACTTATCTGTGTGATAAGCTTGAGATGATAAAAAAAATTCTTGTGTTCAAATGATGATTTGTAAAACCTATAGACTTGCTCAACCTTTGTGTTGATGATTTTTAGCATGTATTTCAGGTAATCAAGATGGATAGCAGCGGAGCATGCAGGGAGGAAGTTGGTGCTTACTTGTCTAAACTTTGTTTATTTTTTTCCATCCTTTTTAAATAAATAAATGACTTTTTAAAGTCTTTGATGAATATATTGTGATGTATCGGTAACGGTTTTTGGGACCAACGCTACTCTGATTTTATATATATATAGGGATGGGAAACTTTTTGGACAAGATTGTATAATATTTTTAACGTCTCATTTGAGGTCGTTTTCTATGATTGTGTGTGATATGCTTACACTTAGGTTACTAATGTATACGGGTGTGATTTATTTGTTACTAAACGTTCAGAAAAACTATCCCCCCATTCCTCAGTGGAAGGGTTACCGGATAAGCAACCGGTTGGTAGGCCCCATTTCCATTTTTTTGCCAAACTTTAGTAACAAAATCGTTACTTTAGCCAAACTTTAGTAACCTGCGTGTATACTAACCCTTTACGTTTTGATCAGTTTTTTTTTTCCGTTTTCGTTCGTACTTTTACGTTTTCGTCAGTAATTTTAAGTTTTTGTGAGTAAATTTAATTTTTCGTCGGTAATTTTACTATTACGTCGGAGAATTTACGTTTTCGTCAATAAACTTAGGTTTTGGTCAGTAGACTTACGTTTTCGTCAATAAACTTACATTTTCGTCAGTAAATTTACGTTTCGTAAGTAATTTTACATTTTCGTTAGTAAACTTACGTTTTCATTAGTATATTATGTTTTCGTCAGTATTTTTAAGTCTTCGTCAGTAATTTTACTATTTAGTCAGTAAACTTACGTTTTCATCAATATTTTACGTTTTCGTCAGTAATTTTACGTTTTCATCAGTACTTTTACGTTTTCGTAAGTAAATTTACGTTTTCGTCAGTAATTTTACTATTTCATCAATAAATTTACGTTTTCGTCAGTAAAATTACGTTTTCATCAGTAAACTTACGTTTTCGCCAGTAAATTTACGTTTTCATCGGTAAATTTACGTTTTCGCCAGTAAATTTACGTTTTCGCCAGTAAATTTACGTTTTTGTTAGTAAACTTACGTTTTCATCAGTATTTTATGTTTTCGTCAGTAATTTTACTATTACTAACGAAAACGTAAAAATACAGATGAAAATATTCATTTACTGACGAAAACGTAAGTTCACTGACGAAAACGTAAATTTATAGACGAAAACGTAAAAATACTGACGAAAACGTAAAAATACTGAGGAAAACGTAAATTTACTGATGAAAACGTATATTTACTGAGGAAAAGGTAAATTTACTTACAAAAATGAAAATTTACTGACGAAAACGTAAACTTACTGAAGAAAGCGTAAATTTACTGACGAAAACGTAAATTACTGACGAAAACGTAAAATTACTGACGAAAACGTAAGTTTACTGGAGAAAACGTAAGTTTACTGATGAAAATGTAAGTTTACTGACGAAAACGTAAATTTACTGATGAAAAGAAAAATTTACTGACGAAAACGTAAATTTACTGACGAAAACGTAAATTTACTGACGAAAACATAAACTTACTGACGGAGACGTAAAATTACTGACGAAAACGTAAGTTTACTGACGAAAACGTAAGTTTACTTACGAAAACGTAAGTTTACTTACGAAAACGTAAGTTTACTGACGAAAACGTAAATTTACTTTTACTGACGAAAACGTAAGTTGGAGTCAATGTAGACATGCAACTTATAACTACGGGTAAAAATATTATGGGTAACTTGAAGTTCAGGTAAACAATACATTAGTAACCCAAGTATAAGGTTTTAAACTTTAGTAACAAAATCGTTACTTTGGTCAAATTTTAGTAACCTGCGTGTATATTAACCCATTAATTGGTTAAGGGTAAAAGTGTCATTCTGCAAAAAGTAAAAAAGAAAGAAAACTGAAAAAATGATATTATTCTAAAACTGTGTCTTTTTTGTCTGTGAATAATAATTTTGGGCCAGAGGTGGTATCATTTGTATTTCTAGAATGAAAAAAGAAAATAAATAAACCCCAACTGGTTGATTGCTCCAACAAAGTACAAGGCAAAACCCCAAACAAAAATTAAAGTGTCAATATTATTTTCTTCTTCTTCATCATCTCTACTATCCTCAACACCTGAAACCCTATTCTTAAACCCACACAGTTACAAACAGAACATTTCTCACTCCAACTACATAATCTTCAAGAACAAACACTCGCATGTTACTTTATCAACAAACACCGACCAAACATCGTCATCAACACAAACAGTTAACTATATGCAAGTCTTAACATGTGTATGTTTTCTAATTTTTTCATTAACATAAATCATAAAGTATCAACAAAACGCGGAGTTTGAAAACATAAACAGATAACTTTGACATGCAAGTATAATAATAATCATTTGGACCAATAATTAAACCTAAGATAGAAAAAGCATGCTCCCGAAGAAAAATACTTTTAGCTAAAGAGAAAGTAAAATATCATCATCTTCTTCATATGTTCTGCAACCCTCTTTATCTTTTCATTAATTTATCTTCCTTTTTTCTTAAATTGTAGATCTTGCCCGCCGCTTTTATCGCCTTTATCACCTTCTCTCCTGACGAGTTTACTTCCACCATCAGAATATCTTTCAAGACTTCACAAAGATGATGAAGATCATGCAAACCGTAGTCATGATACTGGAATTTCACCGTAAACTTATTCTTGTATTCATCCTCAAAAGAACTGAACGCGATTTCACCACGATTCCAATCGAGTAATTGTTGAACAAAAAACTTCAAAAAGCTTTTTTGTTTCAATTCTGCTACAAAAACAGACATGGCATATTTCTCCTTGGTTTCATGGTCTTCAACCATCACCACCATCTTTCTGTCGGCCAGCTTAGCAAAGAGCTCCTCAATGTTATTGACACCTAATAACTTATAGTCCAGTGATTTGTTACACTCTCGCTCGTATCTGTCCTCAAACCAAGACAAATGAGACATTGGAACTCCCCACATACATTTATTAAGTATCCCTTCAAGCTCTCCGTAGACAACTGACAATTTCCTTGACATATTATTTGTCTTAGTCGTCATGTGTAGATCACAAAAGGAACAACAAGAAGAAGTATGCAAATTAATCAATTGGTAAAATAAAAACCCTAAAACGAATATATAGATTGAAGTTTTGGGGATTCGAGTAATCGTACTCTTAATACATGCATTGTATGTATTTATAAGAGAACATAACAAAATAAAAGGAATTAACTTAGCCAAAAAGCAAAACAAACCGTCTTATCCAACTCATACTATATACAATTATAAGCCGTCTTATCCAACTAAATAAAAGGAATTAACTTAGCTACCTCAAGAACTACTGTCTTAGTTCAAAAAAAAAAAAAAAAACTACTGTCTATTTGTAAATTGGACTTGTTGACTTTTAAATAGGATAAGCATTTCGTTTGGAATCTCGAAATCGAACCGGAACTGTATTGAAACCGTATCGATTCTCGGTACTCGAATAGCGTTCGGTACCGGTCGGTACCACTAATTCGGTACAGGACAAGTATCAAATCGGAAAATTCCCCAAAAAAACGGGAAGGGTTCGGTACGACATCGATACCATTAATTTATGTTTGAGAAAAAATCGGTACCACTAATTCGATACGAGATCGGTACGAAACCGTTACCGTTACCATTACCGTGCTCATCCCTACTTTTAAATGTCAAACAAGACATGAATAAAAGGAATTAACTTAGCATAAACTAGTCAAAATCCCGGATCCATGATTATTTCCAAGTGTCGAAATACGTAGATATGAATGTAAAAATCCCGGATCCATGTATATTGGGTAATCTGTTCAGCTTAAAGAAGAGTATGTACAAAAAAAATCGAACCAGGATCGAAACGTTTCCGATTCCATTTATGGAGGGTCGGAAAACGATTTCTTTTATCAGGATTAAAGGCTTAGCCGCCTGACTCACTCCGGATAGAAAGATTGAGGGGGTCAGACACGTCGAATATCCCTAGCCAGTGAAAAAGGAACGAGTCTACTTCTTTGTTGGCTTGACTCCAGATTTTGTAAAGGAAGGAAGCGATGATCGGTCTATCCCATTAAGCCAAGACTTATACAACCGTCCCGCAATGCGCGGGTGTAAAACCTCATTTTATACAAGACACGGAAGTCTAGTAAGGCCGATATTCTACTAAAACATGGTTTTATTACAAGGGGTCCATTTCCTTTATGTAGTGGTGATTGTTAATTCTTGGATCTTAACTTACATATATTCTTGCCCACTTGCTTTTTCAAGTTGCAGCTAAGAAAGTCAATTTAAATCTCCCATCCCATGGGGCATGAGAGTCCAAGCGTAATATTAGAGCAGCCGAGTTTACATTTTACAATGTGGTTGGAATGTATCCGTCGGGCGATATACATAGAGGTGTATGCTATGCTTCTTTCCTCAATTCCTTCACCAAAACCTCGTCTTATCTAATGACTAAAAGGATGGTTGCGTTCTTTGCAGCTCTGTACAATTCACACTGTGATAAGAAGAGAATAATCCAAGTAACAAACATTTTTGAATTTTTTTTGGGTAACCATGGTTTCCGACTACCTGGCCGACTAATCCGTGAGGTTTGAACCCACCGCCACACAGACTCAAACCACGTAAAGCCACCTTTTCAAGGGGTGGAGTAATTATGAAACTTTGCGATTTCACGTTTAAAAAATAAATGACCTTCTCATTGACATCTTGTTCGATATTAGAAAATTCAGCAAAGAAAAAAACACTATACAAAAGTAAAACACATTACAAAATTCAGCAAAAGAAAAAACCACTATACAAAAGTAAAACAAAACAAGATATCGATTTGAACCCGATGATCAATCTCTTATATATTCTAAAGCGACTTTATGAATCAACTTTCTTCTTCTGTTTCTGGACAGGAACCATCATTCTAGCTTTTGGCAAGGAAGCACTAGAAATTTTTACGTTCTTGAGATTACGATTGACAGAATCTCTTAGCGCAAGCCTTGTTGCACGTGGTTCACCATCGTGGTCTTCATTATTACTATCTTTAACGTAAAGAGGAAGAGAGGATGGGTGATCTTTGTTAATAGTGTCGAGGAAATCTGTAGGGAAGAAGTAAAACTGTTGAAGCCCAGCCATTAATTAATTGATTGAAATGAAATTGGTGTGCAGAATGTGTAAGTTTGTGTGAATATTCAGATGTGTATAAATAAATAGGGGCAAGTGTTTATGATATATTATAATGTCTTGTGCTTCACGCGCAAGTCAAAGAATTCAAATAGTTTTCTTGTTTAGGCCGCCTTTTATGAATTTATGTTTTGTTTTCGTGTTACACAATTTGCATGGGTGATTAGTATACTCGACAATTTCAATCAATATTTTCTTGTTGCATCTTCCTTCCAATAGGCCATAAGGTAAAATATTCAATTCCTGGCCGTATAAAATTTGTAGAAAAGGGACTCTGTTACAACATTTGATATCGTGACTTATGTAAACTTATAATTTAATTCATCCTTAGGCTGTGGGATGACTTCTCACGGTGAGTAAGAAATTCACGCGTAGGTTGCTACCCCGATTGAAAAACTAGCGTATGGGTTGAATCTATTGTGGTGAAGTTTCACCTAAGTGAGTTACACATTTGGTGGGTTATTTTCTTTTTCTTTTAATTAATTTTTATAGATTATGAGTGTGTTGGGTTTTAGTGGGTGATTTTCATTTTTTTTAATTAAATTTTATAGTTTGTGAGTGTGTTGGGTATTTAGTAGGTTATTTTCATTTTCTTTTAATTAAATTTTATAGATTGTGAGTGTGTTGGGTATTTAGTGGGTCATTTTCATTTTCTTTTAATTAAAATTTATAGTTTGTGAGTGTGTTGGGTATTTAGTGGGATGTGACGTGACGGTGAGTTCACCGCCAGTAAGGTTGTAAAGTGGGTTGGGTGAGTAGAGAGAAAATTAATGTGGCGCTGAAGTGACGGTGGATTTTTCACCTACCACTCCCTTTAGCCTTATGTAAAGTTAGAAAATGGACTACATTTCTTTTTTCTCTCTGTTTAATTAATATTTCTTATGTTTTTTCTCTCTGTTTAATTAATACTTCTTAAGTTTTATAATTATATTTTTCTTAAAATTTGACTAAGTTTATTATATTATTTTTACTTGAAAATATTATTACAAATTTTAGAGAAGTTGTAAATTAATAGTTAATGATATAATTATTATTATATAAAAAGTAAAAGAAAAAGTTGTAAAACTAATGTTGTGGATGGGATGAAGAGAGTGGCATTTTAGTGTGAGGTATATAAAACTTAGATTAAACACAAAATATATTTTCATCCTCTTTTTTTAAATATTAATATCTCCTAAACCGTTAATCGTTATGCGAAAAAAAAATATACCATTACTATCATAATTTCAAGAGTTAACTACATTTTTGTTCCTTATTGTTTGTCAAATATAACGATTTTGGTCCAAAACCTTAAAAAGTAACAGATCTAGTCCTGAACCCGATGACCCGTAACACTTTTGATTCAGTATAGGACCAAAACCGTTAGATCTGGCTAACCATAAAGATCAATTCTGTTAACATTGGGACCAAAAGTATTACGGGGCACCAAATTCCAGATTAGATCCATTACTTTATAAACGTTTAGATCAAAACCGTTATACTAGCAACCCATCTATATACCCTATAAAGGGTGTATGTCAAATGTTGAAAAAGTTGAAAATTTTCAACAATTGAATATATATGAAAACATTAAAAAATTAAATAACTTACTATGAAAACTATGGAAAAATGCTGGAACATTTTAAGTTGTGATCCATTTATTTTCATATTTTTTCACCCTAAAAAACAAAACACACACATCACTATTTCATTATCTTCCAACCACCAAGCCCCTCTACCACCGAGTGCCGCCACCACTTTAACCCATTCATCACCAACCACCAAGCCCCTCTACCACCGAGTGTCGCCACCACTTTAACCCATTCATCACCAAATATTACAGGTATGTTTTTTTTAATGTTTTGATGTTTATTTGAGTTTATTTTAATACATGTATATGTATTAAACGCGTTTTTTAAATTTAATTGTGTTTACAAATACGTGTATCTTAATCATTGTCATATTTTATTTTAGCCACTGTCTGGCGCCACATATCGTCTGCTCTAAGGTCGCCACCGGGAATCGCCGCCGCTATGGTTGATGTCAGCCATCATCTAATTTCAGTTTTTGAAGGTGTCTATTTTAGAATATATATATATATATATATATACATATTATAGATCTGGATTTCTATTGCATTTTTTAGGGTTTATTGAAGTCATTGCCGCCTAAGGACTTCAGCTTTAGCAGGAATCTACATTGTTAGCGTAACTTGGTAATTTTATATTTGTCTTTTTTAAGTATGTTGTTAATGTACATCTATAATTTTATACCACATTATAAAAGAGTAATCTAAATGTTGATAATGGTTTAATTAAGGAAATGTTGAAACGTTTAATTTCTTGAAATGTGTTTGAAAAGCTTGGTTGATGAATGAAAAGTTCAAAACTGAACTCCTTAGATGGGCTTGCAAGCTCTCTCTATCGATTTATCATAGAAAGGTGTTACAAAAAAGATTAAAAAAATATTTAGTTTAGTTGTTGGGTTTACTTTATTATGGGAATTTGTTATGATATTTAATATTCGTATCAATCTTTGAAGCTTGCAAAATGATTCAGTTCCTTAACTCTTTATTTTCACCTTTTTGTATGAGGCGGGACTAACAGATTGTATGTTTGCGTTGAATGAAGTGACGCAGTTGATCGTGGCTTTGAGGTAAAGGGGATGCGAGAAATGTTTAAACGACGAACACCTGTAAAGACGTAAAAGTAAAGTTCATTACTAAGTTCCCAAGCACTATTCCAAGTTAATTTGAGGCATATATGAATAGGAACCAAGAGCAGATGTAAGAGATTTGATACTCACAAGTATTTTGAACTATCATTTACACCAATTCTTTAATTTGAAATGTGCATGCTTTTAACAGATTATACTTGCTGCGTCCAATGAATGAGCGATTTGATGATGTATGGGGACGCAACAAGGAAACGACAACAAGGTTATGTCGGGTAAAAAATATGGAGGTAAGTATTTTGGAACATGAGATGTGATTAGATTTACATTTAAGAAAAAAGATGAATCACTTTATTTCCATTCTTTTATGAATTATCTGTGGGTTTTATGAAAATCAATATTACTATTTCAACAAGTGTATTGCTATAAAATATTTAATAATGTGAGTTAGAATAATTTTATTATCATTTTCATTCTTACAGTTACTCTTTTCATTTCTCTTTTAAGCGGGAAAGTAAGATTAAAGGGTGTTTGGATTCGCTTAATTTGTGGGTTCACGTGCTCACTTGAACTTGAAAAAGCTCATAAGTACACTTTCCAGCTTATGAGCACAATCTTATGACTTGTTTGAGTTAACTTGATAAACAAAAAAATGAGCTTATGAGATTTTCCAAGTTCACACAAGCTCATAAGTATGCAGAATAATGATGTTATATAGTTTGCACACTTGACTACTATTTTAAGTTAAGGGATATGTTGAGATTTAGGCAACATGTAGCTTACAAGGCTGGTATAGTTTAGGCATGAAAGTATTGTAACTCGATTACCGTTCACCTTAGATTTAACACTCGATAAAAAAAGTTTCACTACGCATTTATTGAGGACCAAAGGACCAAGTTGATCCATTGGTGCTACAGTGTCACTAAACTATTACAAAAATGAGATAAAATTAAGTTTTGTGGAGAGGAATGGAAATAATTTTTTGGTGTTCTAGGCAAATTTCGGTCGGGTTTCAGCTACAACGGACAAAACAACTGCCACAAAGCTACAAATTCTGCCATCACAGATCAACAATGAAAACCATGTTTTCGACACAAAAAACTCTTGAAACATTTCACTTTTACTTCATGAACTGAATGTGACGATTGAGGAAGTTTTCCATTCACTTTTAGAATGTAATGTCCTTCCCTTCATGTACTGACTTGGAAATTGTTTATTTTGATTGTAACGTGCTATTTGCCTGTCTATTTTTTTTCTATTAGTGAATGAAACTACATACCAAAAAGCTATGTCAGGGGATTTCAAATAATACCCGAAAACATGTAAATTAGTCTTACTTTAAGACTGTAAACTAGGAACAACTTATAGAGGGTTTTAAAATCATGTATCCCAGTCAATTATACATTTTTAAAATCTTTCAGATACCCTTTTAATCTCCCTTACATGTATGATATTAACATCAACGCATTTCTTAGTCATTAGGCTAAAAAATTCACCAATAATTCCATAAGTATTTCGTTGAGTTATGTATTGCAACTGTATGCAACTTTAGTGTCTTATGGCTATACAATAAATTGTGTCAGGAAGTTGGTTCTGACTATCAGAGGGATAATCTTGCTCGAATCAGTAGGAAATTAGGAATATGGACGTGTGTGATTTAGCTGCGTGAGAAGACAGTTTGGGCAATTGATGCCCAACATTCTGGAGGTATGCAAACAATCTTATAACGCAACGACTTTCAAGGAATATTGGCTTCTGAATCATCATTTAACACACTATAAATGAAGTCAACAATCACATCAGTTCGCTTCATGCATATTAGATTGGCTGCCATTTGCATAAAGTTTGTTTCTAAATCCATGCTTTTTTGTAACTTATTAGAAATTGTTGGATGTTTATTATTGTATTTGATACACTAACGTTCATTATGTTTATGAGCTGAATTAAGACATTAGGTTACTTTTGCTCATGTAGGTTAATGTTACATGTCTGAATGTTTGGCGGTGTGTTGAAAACTACGGGACTAGGCAATCTCACACATATTGACCATTTCTAAAACCCGACGCTACTATCTATCACAAAACAGTATGAATTAGGATTGTCTGGTGCAATAAACATAGTTTGCCAAAAGTAACTATTCATCGGTAAAATCTTTTCGAAACTAAAAATACGCCGCTATGCGCGGGTACTCGTCTAGTAAAGACTAAAAGTAGACTAAACTCTAATTTAAAAATAGAAAAATTTCACGTTTGGTCCCTATCGTTTACCCCAAACATCAAGTTTGGTCCCTATCTCAAACTAAGTCCACAGATCGTCCCTATCATTTACATTTTGGATCAAAATTGGTCCCTATCTTGGATGGGCGTTAGTTTTCTCCGTTAAGTCCAATGGAGAGAGGGGTATTTTAGACTTTTCCATATTATCAAGTGGGACCCATAAACTTACATTAATTCTTTTATTAATTTTATTATATTCTTTTTGTTTTCTTTCTTATCTCTCTCTCTCTCTCACATCTCTCTCTCTTTCCTGCAAACACTATGATCAATCATCATCATCTCTAATCTCACTCAACCTTAAATTTGGTTACCAAACACCCTCAAATATCAGATTCAATCGTCTCCTTCTTTTCCTATACCATTTCGCAGCATCTAACACATATCCCAAACCACCCATTAACAACAATTCAAACTCACAACTTTTAGAAATCCATAAATCCCTCTGCTCAATCTCGTTTATATCACCTAAAACACAAATCATCAAAACCGGATATTGTTATTAGTCGTCAAGAAGCCTTAACTGAACACGATCGGATCTTGTTATATCACATAAAACCCAAATCCAGATCTTGTTATTAGTCATCAAAACCGGATCTTGTTATTAGTCATCAAAACCGGATCTTGTCTCTCTGGTCTCCCTACCTCTCTCTCTGAGCTCCATTATCACACACACACAGTATACACCGCAGCCCCTGACACAAGTCTTTTAACAATGCTAAACATGGTTTCTTTCTTTGCACCTCGTATACATATCCTCACATACTTTTGTAATGTTACTCATATTAATTACACAATTGAGCTCATTTCATATTGCCATAGAAAATGGGCATCTGAAGAGAAGTTGGTCATGATCTTCTTGTTGACTCTTGCATGGTAAGGATGAAAGAATGTTTGTAGTTAATGGATTGTAGCCCCACCTTTTCATACTATCTTCTGTTTTCAGCCTTCTTCCCATCACCAACCATAGTGTCTTCAGGATATAGTAAGAAAACCAAACAATGTTATACGATGGAACACACCTTCAGCGAATGTGGCGTGTCAATCAGTTTAGTACCCCATTCCTGTAAAGTCTGACTTTATCCCCATAACTCGAAACTCCAAACAACCGTGACAGCAAACAACCCAACTACCGATCTTTATCTCAACACCTCGATATCCACGAAATCTCATAAACCCATAAATAAACTCTTAATCATCAAACACGCATCATAACAATACTAATTCGTTTACCCACTCCATGGTAAATAGATCTACAGTTTCTAACCGAATCCATCTCGTGGCCATAAAAGTGAATTTCTCCTATCGAATTATTTCGATTTGGTTTTCCTTGTGAGCTTTTTTTTAATCGGTGAGTGATGATGGTTTGGAATTGATGATGTTTGGTTTA
The DNA here is from genome assembly GCA_025667525.1 of Glebionis coronaria. Taxonomy (NCBI): domain Eukaryota; kingdom Viridiplantae; phylum Streptophyta; class Magnoliopsida; order Asterales; family Asteraceae; genus Glebionis; species Glebionis coronaria. The sequence continues at coordinate 502,695,902 of CM046876.1, forward strand.
TGGAATAAATTAGATTGATTGGATAGTGTGATGTATAATTTTTGAGGGTGTCGGTGTAGATTTGGATCTGTATGTATGAAAGAAAATCGATGGGTGATTGGTTTTGTTTAAGGAATAAAATGTGAAGAGTGAATTATGAACTTTGGTGTGATTCGGTTGGTTTGTTGGAAATACGTTTTACGTATTAAGAAGGATCGGTCACTCCAACAATAGTCCATGTAATAGCTCGTAGTTTAGTTATTTACACTTATTAAACAAAGCCCAAACCGAGCCCATAAGATGTATGGGCCGGCGGCCAAATGTAAGCCCAAGCCCATGTCATGGGCTTGGGTATATAAACCCTCTCCTTAGATGGAGCAGGTGGTGGTTTTCATAATTTACACATAGTTATATTTCACTTTCTCTCTCTAGAAGTGTGTGAACTCCATCATCTCTCTATCTCTTTCTCTCTCTAAACATAAGTAAGATTTACATATCCTACAAATGGTATCAAGAGCCATGGGATGATTGTATTGTTTATGTGTTTATGTTCTTGATTTTTGAAGCTTTTTGATCTATTCAAACCCAAGTCCAATTTTTTTTGTGTTTTTATGGTTTTTTCTTGATACAAATCTTCTACATAGTTGTGGTAGAGATTTGGTATATTTACTTTGGCAAAAACACAAAATTTTTGGGTGTTTGGATCATTTTTTGGCTTAAAATCTCGAATTTGGTGTGTTTTGTCCGAGAAAAGTGGAAAATTCATATACTGATTGTACTATTGCGACAACTCCCATCGCAATATCCAGGGTTTTGGATTGCGATCCATATTGCGACTGGTATTGCGATTGGATTTCATCTTGTCACATTGCGATCCATATTGCGATTGGCATTACAATTTGAGTCCTTGTTATTGCGATCCATATTGCGATTCACATTGCGACATGATTGTTTTTGTGATATATCGACAGGGTATTGCGACAGGGGTATTGCGACAGGGTATTGCGACAGGGTATTGCGACAGTATTGCGATTGGAGTATTGCGGTTGGAGTATTGCGATTGGAAGTATTGCGATAGGATTTATTGCGATTGGACTTATTGCGATACAACATTGCGACAACATTCCTTTTAGACATTGCGACAGCATTCCTTTTAGGCATTGCGATAGAACAACAAGTATTCTAAGATTTTTCAAAAACGTGTTTTGAAAATTTTTAAGTGTGCAATTTCATCTTGGAATTTTTGGTTTATCGAGAACATAATTTAGGGGATTTTAACATTATTTCTCGGCTTCTACACACAACAACAAACACATTTACTTTCTCTCATTGATCGATCAACTTTGTAAATCTTAACTTATAGAAATGGAGTACACATCTCTTACGTATAAGTCCATCCTCTCGGGTACGGATAATCGTCCACCAATGTTGGAGAAGTCTATGTACGAGGATTAGACTTCCCGAATGGAACTTTACATGTTGAACAAAGATAATGGACATCTCATTTGGGCATCGGTGCTCAATGGACCATTAGATTATGGTACAGTGACGGAAGGTACGACTACTCATCCTCGTACAATGGGTGAATTGACTGGAGATATGAAGATTCAAGACAAATGTGATAAGTATGCTACAAACATCATTCTCCAAGCCCTTCCTCCAGATGTCTACAAACTCGTCAGCAAACATAAAGTTTCCAAAGAGTTATGGGATAGAATTCGTGTTCTAATGCAAGGCACCTCGTTAACTAAACAAGAACGAGAGTGTAAGCTTTATGATACTTTTGATAAGTTTGCCTATGTGCCAGGGGAGACTCTCAATGACTACTATCTGAGATTTACCCTATTGTTGAATGAGCTAAATATCTATGGCATGGCAATTCCTACGTTTCAATTGAACACCAAGTATTTGAACACTCTTCCTTCAGAATGGAAAAAGTACGTGACGGATGTTAAATTGGCTAAGGACTTGCATAACACCAATGTGGATCAACTTCAAGCTTTTCTTCAACAACACGAATGCATGTCATCGAGGCTCGGTTGTCTAAACCTCAAGTTCATGATCCACTTGCCATGTATGCTTCTCAACAAAACATGTCTTATACTTATCAACAACCATCATACTTGCAGCAGCCACCACCACACACCTATGAGCAACCACAGCAACCATCTTATCAACCACCAATGATGCCACAACAAGCATTCCAACAAAGTGTTCATCAACAATCTTTTCCACAGCAACCACCATATCAGACATCACCATCACAAGGCAACACTTCTCCAATGCGCTATACTCCTCAGCAAGGATATTTTCCAATAGAAGCACAACCAGCACAAGCTTTCTACTCTAATGAACTTCCACCAATCCAAGCACCGGTCTTTACTCCAAATGATACGCCAGCTGATGTTCTAAACCATCTCACTGCCTACTTGTCAAAACTTGTTGCAACTAGAGGATTTCCCTCAGCAAACAATCAGCTCCGCACCTCTTCAAATCCTCGACAACAAGCTACTGTTCAAGATGGTCAAGTAACAGTGCAACCTATTCAGGGAAGGCAAAATTCATATGGACCTCCTATAAGGACTGTGAATGCTCAAGCTATGAATTCTTAAGCTAATAGAAATGGAAGCCCCATTGGTCCTCAAAAGGTTGTGACAAGCTACAATTGCCGAGGACAAGGTCATATGGCTAGGCAATGCACTCAGCTAAAAAGGAGAAGGGATGAAGCGTGGTTTCGTGAGAAAATGTATTTGGTTGATGCTCAGTCTAAGGGAAAGATTTTGGATTCAGAGGAGTTAGCATTTCTTGCAGACCCAGGAGCAGCAGATACTGATGGCATTGCATTCGTTTCCCTTCTAATGCAGCTTATCAAGCAGATGATCTTGACGCATATGATTCGGATTGTGATGACATTCACTCTGCCTAAGCTGCTCTCGTTGCTAATCTCTCTCACTACGGTTCTGATGTCGTCAGTGAGGTACCCACCACAACCAATCTTGGTAATGATGATAACCCACATCAAGTTGGGCATGAACATGACAACCTCGAACAACATTCGGGAACTAGTAACTCAAATGATGTGGTAGCCAATCCTACATATTTGAGTGAACCTCAACCAAATGCTACGACGGGTATGGAATCTTATGCTCAACATGATTTAGTCATGGTGCCTAAACATATTATTGATCAAATGCATATGGCCCTTAGACAATCCGTAGATACAAATTCCACCCTAACTGCTGAGCTTGCGTTGCATAAAGAAAAGGTCAAAACTTTTGAAATGGTCCCTCAAGCAGAGAAAATAACATGTTCTGAATTTGACCAATTTCGTTTTGAAAAGATTGAACACTTGAAAGAAATAGAATCATTAAAAGCTAATCTTTCCAATGAATTAAAAGCAAAAGAGTCGGTTGTCAATAATTTTCAGAAACTTAAAATGGATTTCGAAACTCTCGAGTCTAAAAAGTTTGAATCAGAAATTAATGCTACCAAACTTCTTAAATTCAGAACAACAGCTTTAAAACAATACGCTTCCATAGAAAAGGTTCATCTTTTGACTAAATCATTTAAAGAACTCGAACTTGAGCGTCTTCAAAATTTACCACCTAATCCCGGTTATACAAAACAAGCTCAGGAATATATTCTCGGTCTTTATAATATGACCATAATTGGCAAATCGAAAGAAGCACCTTATGTTCGTAGTTCTGAGGAGTCACTTATGGAAGAAACTCATTCTAAAATGTTTTCAAAATTCCATACGATTGATTATGATAAGCATAATAAAGATCAACTTTCTAAAAAGACACGTATTCGCTTACAAAAGGAATTAGCTGAACTAACAGTTCTTGTGCCCCCAAGTTTATCAAATGAAAACCCTCCTAGTACGTCTCCTACACTTGTCAAAACGAATTTAACGAAGTTAATTCCACCGGTAAGTAAGGTGTCTGTTAACTTAAAAGCGGTACACCAACACTTAGCCGATTTTGACAAGGTCATTTTGGAACGTACGACGGCCACGGCCATAACAGAAGGTAAATTGAACTTTGAGCACACTAGAGCTGCGTTCCGAGACGAAATTGTTCTGTTTGTAAAGAATGTTACAGCTTGTCTTAGTAATCTTGATCAAGATTTGCATTTGGAAATAGAAGAAGTTAAACGTGTTTTCAATGAAATGGATGATGCTTATGAAAACAGTTTACTTGAAATAGAACGGGTTTCACGCCAAAATGATCAGCTTCTGAAGCAAGTGATGTCTCATGATATAGTTTCCGTCTGTGTGAATAAAAGTGTTGATAATGATTCTATTGTGCATAATGTTGAATCTGTGGATAATGTGGTAGATAGTACTTGTCAGGAATCTGACGCTGAATTTTTAAAGCTTCAAGATTAATATTATTCGCTTGCAAAACGTTTTGATGAGATTCAAACACATTGTATTTCGCTTGAATGCAAGCAACAATTTATTCAAGAAATATTTGAAACGTCATTCGAAGGTGTTGATATCGATGATGCAAACTTTAAAAATAATTTTTGATTGAATTTACAATCAAAACAGCGTCAGCCAAGTGACAAAGTTGCTAAATCTTTGCCGATAGACATAGAGAAATATAAGGAGCTTAACTGTGTGAACGTACTTGAGGCCGCTGAGAATTTTAAACTTGATCTAGATAATCGAGTTTCCAATATTTTGTCCAAAGTTGATAACTTAAAACAGAAAGATACACGACTCTTCGATTCAGTAAAGCCCGCATGTGTTAATACCACTGCACAGAATCAATCATTGATTGAACAATTGAATCAAAAGTCGGTGGAAATATCTGATTTGAGGGAACAAATTTGTGATAAAAATCTGGTCTTGGCTGAGTTAAAGGAAGCACTTCGTACTCTAAAAGGTAATAATGTTGTGGATAACGCAGCCACTGTCTCAGCATCGTCCTCTAGTGCAATCAAAAGGAACCTTATAGCCGTCACAGCATTTAATAAGGGCCCTAGGACTAAACCATCTCAAACTTTGGTCACTAAAGATAAGGCGGAATCAAAACCAGCTTCTAATATTCCCGTGTTGCCTTCTACAGGAGTAAGAACCACTACTAAGGCTCAAAGATCTAAGCTTAAAAGAAACAAGAAGAATGATAGGATCTTGCCTCCATCTAGTAGTACAGTGAAGAAGAAAGTAGAAGCCCATCCTAGGAATGTTATTTCTGTTTTGAATAAAAAGAATCATGTAGCTAAACCTAAAGGCTCTGCGGTTGTGCAGCGTTCTAAGACTACTGTGAATTCTAATTTGAAATGTTGGAATTGCAATGAATGTATGTTTTATAGTCGTCATGATTCTTGCCTTATTGACCATGTGAATGAGATGAATGCCCGGAAAAATGGATTAGAATAGAAACCGACTGGGAAAGTGTTAACCCAAGTTGGTTGGTTGTGGTGTCCCACTGGTAGAACTTTCACTATAGTAGGAAATATGTGCCCTTTGAGTAGGATCACGCCCACTACAGCGAAGAAAACGTGCCCTTTAACTAGGAGTATCAAGGCTACCAAAACACAAGAGTGTCCTTTAACTAGGAACACCGACACTACTGTAGGAACCAAGTGCCCTTTAAATAGGTCTCCTCCCACTGTAGTGCCCGCGAATAATCCAAAACCTAAGAAAGTTGGAACAGTAAAACCTGTTAGTGCTAAAACTCACATTAGAAAACGCAAAAAATCTAAGGGTCACACAAATATTAGCAATTCTGATAATCTTATATCTGTATCTGCTAACACTTCGGAACCAATAGTTTCCAATGCATTGTCTACTGTTGTTATTGAAAACAGGTGGTCCAAATTGTTCTCTAGTATTTGGACTCTGTTTGCTCCAAGCATATGACCGGAGATCGCTCTCAGCTCAGAAATTTCGTCACCAAGTTTCTTGGTACGGTTCGATTTGGAAATGATCATATTGCAAACATAATGGGTTATGGTGAATATCATATTGGGAATGTTATAATTTCTAGAGTGTATTATGTGGAAGGTCTTGGTCACAACTTATTTTCTGTGGGACAATTTTGTGATGCAAACCTAGAAGTTGCTTTTCGAGAGCATACTTGCTTCGTTCGTAATTTGGAAGGGGTTGATTTATTGAAAGGTACTCGAGGGAATAATTTGTACACTTTGTCTCTACAAGACATGATGGCCGCTTCTCCCGTATGTCTTCTCTCCAAATCATCGAAGGCTAAGTCATGGTTATGGCATCGACGGTTATCTCACCTTAACTTTGACGCTATTAATCATTTGGCGAAAAACGAACTTGTTCGTGGTCTTCCTAAACTTTCATTTCACAAGGATCATTTGTGTTTCGCATGTACAATGGGGAAAAACACTAAGAAATCATACAAACCCAAGACTGAAGACACCAACCAAGAGAAACTTTATCTGTTGCATATGGATCTTTGTGGGCCAATGCGTGTTGAAAGTCTTAGTGGCAAAAAGTACATCCTCGTAATTGTCGATGATTACTCTTGGTTTACATGGGTGAAATTTCTTACAATAAAAAATGAGGCGCCTAAATTCATCATCAGATTTCTCAAGATGATTCAAGTGCGTCTCAACACTACTGTCCGACGCATTCGTACAGATAATGGAACCGAATTTGTGAATCAAATCTTGCGTGATTATTATGAAGAAGTTGACATTTCTCATGAAACATCCGTTGCTCGCACTCCACAACAAAACGGTGTCGTTGAAAGGCGAAATCGCACACTTATGGAAGCTGCTCAAACGATGTTAATTTACGCAAAGGCTCCATTGTTTTTATGGGCAGAAGTAGTATCTACAGCAGTGTACACCCAAAACCGGTCACTAATTCGTAAACGCCATAGTAAAACACCTTATGAGCTTCTCCATGGAAAAGTACCAGATTTATCATATCTTCATGTATTTGGTTCTCTTTGCTATCCAAATAATGATGGTGACAATTTGGGAAAACTTCAACCAAAGGCTGATATTGGTATTTTCATTGGTTACGCACCCGCAAAGAAGGCATACCGAATCTACAAACGTAACTCTCGCAAGATCCTCGAAACTATGAATGTTGATTTGGATGAGCTGACAGCAGTGGCTTCTGAGCAAAGCAGCTCTAAACCAGCACTTCATGAAATGGGACCCAGTAACATTAGTTCTGATCTTGTCCCAAACAACCCTACTTCATCATCATTTACACCACCTTCTAAGACTGAATGGGATACGTTGTTTCAACCGTTCTTTGATGAATTCTTTACTCCTCCAAGTATTGTTGCTCCAGAACCTTAGGTAATAGCTCCGGTAACCGAAGTTGTAGCTCCAGCAACCGAAGCACAATCAGATACGTATGCACCTACAATTGGTCAAGACATACCATCAACGAGTAATTCTCAACCAACACCCGAATCAACTACCCATGTCATGCCTATTGATGATGAAGAGGATGATGATGATCACGATTTGGAATTCGCTCAAATGCGTGAACTTCCTTTCTTTGGTATATCAATTCCCGACCCTAATCAAGTTGGGTCGTCCACCTCAGAGGAAGCTCCTACTACGGTTTACTCCAATCCACGGATTCGTGAACATGACAGCAAGTGGACAAAGGATCATCTTATAGATTCTATTATTGGTGACCCTAATCGTCCGGTATCCACACGAAGTCAGTTACAAGAAAATGCAATGTTTTGTCATTTTGATGCTTTTCTCACTGAAGTTGAACCTAAGACATGGCAAGAAGCTTTTACTCAATCCTGTTGGATAGAAGCTATGCAAGAAGAACTTAATGAATTTATACGTCTTGAAGTATGGGAACTTGTCCCATGCCCGGATCAAGTGTAATTACTCACTTTGAAATGGGTTTACAAGGTGAAACTCGATGAGTTGGGCGGAATATTGAAGAACAAAGCTCGACTAGTAGCTCGTGGATACTAGCAATTATTGGGCATCGACTTTATGGAATCCTTTGCACATGTTGCCCGTTTGGAAGCTATTAGACTATTCCTCGCTTTTGCAGCCCACATGAATATGATCGTCTATCAGATGGATGTGAAGACAGCATTTCTTAATGGTGAAATCAAGGAAGAGGTCTACGTTCAACAACCGGATGGCTTTGTGAATCCTAATTATTCTAATCATGTGTACAAGCTTAAGAAGGCTCTCTATGGGTTGAAGCAAGCTCCACGCGCATGGTATGATCTACTGTCACAATTCCTCATTACTCAAGGCTTCGCTAAAGGCAAGGTGGATCCTACGCTGTTCATTCAGAAACGAGGTAAAGATATGATTATGGTACAAATATATGTTGATGATATTATATTTGTGGCCTCGACCCAAAACTTATCCGATGAGTTTGGGACACTCATGTCTTCCAAGTTTAAGATGTCAATGATAGGCAAGGTATCATTTTTCTTAGGACTTCAGATATTTTAGAGTCCCAGAGGCATCTTTATCAATCAATCCAAGTATGCCCTTGAATCGCTTAAGAAATATAAGATGGAATCTTGCGACCCCGTGGATACTCTAATGGTGGAACGAACTAAGCTTGATGTAGATCCACATGGAGTTGTCGTTGATCCGACACTTTACCGTGGAATGATCGGTACTCTTTTGTATATCACAGCTAGTCCACCTGATCTTCAGTTTGCTATATGTATGTGTGCTCGATATCAAACTAGACCTACTGAGTTACACTTGGCCACTGTAAAACGGATCTTTCGCTATCTTAAAGGAACCATTAATCGGGGACTTTGGTATTCGAAGGACTCTTCGATTGCACTCATGGCATATGTAGATGCGGATCACGCGGGTTGTCAAGATACAAGGCGTAGCACGAGTGGAACTTTGCAACTACTAGGAGATCGACTAATCAGTTGGGCATCGAAAAGGCAGAAAAGCGCTGCAATTTCAAGTACGGAAGCAGAATACATAGCTATGTCCGGTTGCTGTGCTCAAATTCTTTGGATGAGATCGCAATTAACCGACTATGGTCTAGGTTTCAACAAAATTCCAATGTACTACGACAACAAAAGTGAAATTGCCTTATGCTGCAACAATGTTTAATTCTCCCGGTCGAAGCATATTGACATTCGCTACCACTTTATCAAGGAGCAAGTGGAAAATGGAGTAATCGAGCTTTACTTTGTCCGATCTGAGTATCAATTGGCGGATATTTTCACGAAGGCTTTAGATCGCGCTCGAATGGAATTTTTGGCCGATAAGCTAGGAATGAGAACTTTCTCGCCTGAGACTCTAAAGGAACTGGCAGATGAAGCGAAAGAATAGTAGTGGTAAACTATTCTCCGTATCCTTGGTGATCATTTGTATATATTGTTTATATTTTTATCCACAAAAGCAAAATACAAAAATATAAAACCATATAAAAACCATAAAAATTGAAAAATTCAGAAAAATTCAGAAAAATCCAAAAATATTTTTACTTTATTTTTCAAAGGCATGTCTTTTGGTAAGATAATATTTACGACCTTAGAAATATTGATTAATATTGACACGGCGCCATAAATAGAGTTCGTGCAAAAGTTGTAAATATTTCATAAAACATGCCTATATGGCTTGTAGTTATTTCAGATTCCAACCCGGTTTTCACATTAAAGTCAAGTATTTCTTATGAAAGCTTTGGCTCACAACGGGAATTAATTTTCTCGGGCAAGGTTTACTTTAAAACCTTGTAAGGGATCAAGTTTACTTTATAACTTGGTCTAACACAATTCTATGTACGCTTCAGTGCATTTATTTGTTAAAACAAGAGAAGTCTTGTTTTTTATGAAGTTATCATCTCTACAACCATAGCAAACTACAATTAGTATCTACATACTCGACGATGCGACTACTCAACCGACGACTACAGCTCTCTCAATAGTACACGGGTCAACAATTGAGGGGGAGCAATTGTCAAGCATTCAGAATCTTCGATGCTGAAAGTGCCAAGTTCACTAATTGGTGTCAAGACAACAATTCCAATCGTACACGTGGTGACAAGAGATGACTTCAGACGTGACGAGGCGACCAACATATGCTGACAAGAACCATTTGATCTTCTCATATGATGTTTTCATCAATCAGGTCCAACCTTGTCAATTTTTTCTAATATGGTGAATATGTGATCATGTTACAAATCGGTATCATATCTCATACATTTGGTATCATGAAGATAAAACAGACTTGCATTTTTCTTCCCAAAACCTTTTTTAAAACTTCATTAAATCAATTGATATTAAAAACATCTATTGGGTTAATATTTTTAATATGGGGGAGAAAATGTGATTTAATATAGGAAATGATCAAAAATTGTTTGACTTAACGTGATGGCTCATCCCGACATGTGCGAAATATTTTCGAATATCGTGGCATATGTTAAGGGGGGAGCAAAACGGATTTGCACATCAAAATGGATTTCATGGTGATTTATACTTACCCTCAACCCATTTATTTCACGTTGATGAAGATTGTGGTGACATAAGGATGGTAGGATAGGTTAAGTCCTATGATTCTTCCAGAACCGGAGGAATCTTCCCAAGGACATTCCATAGCTAGAAATAGTAGTCCTTAGGAAAGATGGAGAAAGATTGTGAACGTAGCTGAATGCCGACCAAGTACTTAAGTTAGCACTGGAAAAATCACAACAAGGTGCAAGTTATGACGTATTGGTAAGCATTGAAGGGGTTGAAGAATGAAAAAGAATTGTAAAGATAAAGGGTGTAAAGAAAAAGGCCCTCCTTACAACCTTAGGCAGAAACCGGGTCAACACATATGCTATTGAGATCATTTTAATGATGCTTGATATTGAAGATAGACATCATGGACCCAGTGGTGCAATGCACAACCCATCCTAGCTAACTCAGATATCTCTCAAAAGGTATTTGTTTTAATAACACGGAGACAACGCATTATCTATTGATTTATTCACTCCGAATAAATTGGTATTAAAAAGGTGGCACTCCTCTCCAGCCTCCGATCACTAAAATCCAAAGTGCACGATTGAGTCTAGAGCCATTTGAGATCAGTAAATATCTCATTAGGACACACTTTCATATTTCCTTGCTTCTTCACACACTGTGAAAACTAAGAAAGATATTAAGAGTCCTACGCAAAATCTTCATGATCTTGCCTGAACATCCGAGTAATACGAAAGTATTTACAATGAAGATGGAAATCCTTCTTAAGCGAATATCAAAAAGCTCATGGTAGGTGACTTGTGCGATTCTTTATGAATCAAGCTTGTGATAACTGGAAAGCAACAGTGGTTTAATTCTTAACTGAATTTAAACTCGTTCCAGGCCTCTACGCAATATCTAAGTGATCTTGCCAGAACACTCGGAGTTATACCTTAGTGTTCACAGTGATGAGTGGAAATCCTTCTAGTGTTAACCTTAAACAGCACTTGGTATGTAACTTGCAAGATTCAATATGAATCAAGCTCGTGACAACTGGAAAGCAACGATGGTGCGATTCTTTAATGAATCAAACTTGTTCCAGGAATCAGAATTGACGGCTTCAATCATGCGGATAATTGTATCCAAATGATTCACTCTTTACGTTCGTAGTCAGCTTTGGACGGTCGAGTAAAGAGAACAAGTTTACCCGCGAAATATTGTCAAGGAGATTTTTAATTAAATCTACCTGCCACAAGTACGATATTTTATATCGTCCAACGGTCTTCACCGATCGGAGGTAAAATGATACCGAACTAGAATAAAATGTTCAAAGCCATTTTGTTCGTGTCTACTTATGTTGCGGCATTTGAAGACGGTGGCGTTGCGGGATCCGAGAAGAAGTCGTCCCCGCATGCTTATATTTTATACACTTAATACCTCATCTAATTCAAGAAAGCCTAAAAGTTAAGTCTTCCGTTGTATCGAACTCTGAAGCTTTCAAGAATTACGAAGGTATAAGTATGTGGGACATGAAGTCACGAAGAGGCGAAGATCACAAGTGATGGATGCACAAGGTCAAGGCAAGAGATTAATGCTCAAGATTGATATCAAAGATCACATCAACATGTTCACCAGAAAAGAAAAAGAAAAGAAAGACGAAGACTACGAGCTCAAGACAAGCATAGTATGCTAGGTTTATTTTATTATTGTAACTTGGGTAACGCCCTTGTTTGGAGTGACCTCCCTTAGGGGGAGATTGTTGGAAATATGTTTTACGTATTAAGAAGGATCGGTCACTCCAACAATAGTCCATGTAATAGCTCGTAGTTTAGTTATTTACACTTATTAAACAAAGCCCAAACCGAGCCCATAAGATGTATGGGCCGGCGGCCAAATGTAAGCCCAAGCCCATGTCATGGGCTTGGGTATATAAACCCTCTTCATAGATGGAGAGGGTGGTGGTTTTTATAATTTACACATAGTTATCTTTCACTTTCTCTATCTAGAAGTGTGTGAACTCCATCATCTCTCTATCTCTTTCTCTCTCTAAACATAAGCAAGATTTACATATCCTACATGGTTTAATTTGTAGGAGAGAGAGGGAGTGGGAGAGAGATATATAGAGAGAGGCTGAGAGATGTGTGAGAGAGACTATTTTTGATCCAAGTAAAAGACCAAATTACCCCTCCTTTCATTTATTTAACAGCCAAAAGTAACCTTCATCCAAAATAGGGACTATTCTTGATCCAAAATGTAAACGATAGGGTCGATCTGTGGACATAGTTTGAGATAGGGACCAAACTTGATGTTTGATGTAAACGATAGGGACCAAACGTGAAATTTTTTCTTAAAAATAATATTGTACCAAACAATAGCAACGAGCAAGTACTCCACTAACAATAACATGGCACAGTTTGTATTTTAAAATATTTACCATAATAAGATTTTTAACTTTGGCCCCACCGTACCAATAAAAAATGAAAGATAATGTCACCCCTTTACTTTCTTCTTCGTCTTCACCACACAAACAAACGAGTCACTCTCTTCCATTTTTGTTTTATTTTTCTCCATTCATTCAAAGTCAATTAAATTTGAGTATGCACTCGAGTTTTTTTATTTTGGGTATGCACCCTTTGTATATTAAATGACTATATTTTCAAACCAAAAAAATATACACTACGTAGAGGAAATACAGGGTATGCACGTGTATACCCTGCTTAAGATGTAGATCTGCTCCTGGTGGCTTGTGTCACACCTGTTTCCATATAAATTCATCTCTGCATAATGCAGGTCCGGATTTGGGCATGTGCAGCATGTGTGGCCGCACAAAGCCTTCAAATTTTAAAACTTTGGCACGAGTATAAAATCATTTTATGAGGTTCATTGTTCACGCATGATTTATGATGAAAATAAGAGATTTTTAGTAGAAAAAATAAAACTCGAGCTTTCTTAACAATGGAGGAGGATAAAGCTGATTTTTGTGGAAAAGAGAACTTGTTTGTGGGCTCAGCTCAGTTTTTCGATTTGTTTTGTATTTGTGTTATTTTTCAAACTAAACCTTTGACTTTATAAATTATAGCATTTCATTGTAACTCATTTATTTATAAATAAGGGAAAATTCTTGAAATGCCCCAAGAACTAACTCTTTTTTCCTTTTTGCACAAATCAAATGAGAATTTCCCAAAATGTCTTATACAACTTATGCAACTTATGCGAATTTTTCAAAAATGGAAAAACATTGGGAAAAATTTTAAATTTTTTTCCTTTTTTGAAAAGTCGCATAAGTTGTTTAAGTTCCATAAGGCATTTTGGGAAATTTTCATTTTTTGGTGTATTTTGAGAAAGTGAGTGCAACTTTGGGGCATTTCAAGAATTTTTCCTATAAATAAATGTTACATTTTTTGTCCAATGCTCTTTAGCTGTGATATATATTAAGAATAAAGAGTTAAAATCTATGTAAACCCTTAAATTAGCATACACCTATTCAACCAATTATAATCACCTATTTTTAAAAAAACACACTTCCCACCACTTTTTTAAAAATTAAATATCTCACAAACGGTAAATCGTTAAAAAAAAATACACCATTGCGACGAGAATTAAATCATCTATCTGTCGAGGGGCACATGTATATACTTTCAACGAACTTTTTTCGACTTTTTTTTTCTTAAGTCACGTCTGGAGAGAATCATATATGATTCGTCATGAATCATATATGATTCGTCACGAATCATATATGATTTTCAGAAAATCATATACATGTGTCCCTCGATAGATAGATGATTTAATTCTCGTCGCGATGATATGTTTTGTTTTACGTAACGATGAACGGTTTGTGAGATAATTAATTTTTTTAAAAAAATGAGTTTTTTTTGTTACATGTTAAAAATGGGTGGTTGTGATTGATTGATTGAGTGTATGATAAATTAATGGTTTATATTGAACTTTTTCCTAAAAATAAATGTGTGAACCATAAAAAAAACATCATACCTAGTTAAATAAACGTTGCAAATTGCGGAATTTGGAAGTTAAATGATTACATGTAAAAAAGAAAAAGCATATGTTAAAATTCCAACATTTGAATAAGGTTAGTATATTGTTATTCGATGGATTTCAATAAGTAATGGATAACGAAATTATATTTTGTTGTTTTTATAAATTACTTCGACTTGTACGGTAAAAAAGCTTATATTTTATTTACGGCAGAGGGCCTCTAATTCCCACAAGACGGCCTTGTCTGCATAGACGAGAACTTAAACACATATTCTGCAAAAAATAAGGGTCCGTTTGGTTTGAAGACGAGTTTTATTTTGGGTGTGGGTTTATAAAATAGATGGTTTATGATTAGGTATTGTTAAATGAAAAGTAATGTTTGGTTTGTCTAAAATTTAAAATATTATATTATTTTAATATTTAAATAAAAAAAGAATATAAAATATAAAATAATTTATTCTTATTTGTATCAAAGAGTTCCACTTGAATTAAATTTTTTTTTAATGCTAATAGTATTGCCAGAAAAAAAAGACAGTGGAGATAACTTTTGATAAAATCCTTAACTGAGGATGTAAATGACAATTAAATAGACTATATAAATTAACCAAACAATGGTTATCTATTTCAACCTATGCTAACAGTAGCATCCTCAGCAAACAAACACGCCCTAACACATTGTCATTTACGCATGGTAATTGAAAGTGAAGTTAATTCCGAAAAATCAATCTTCTAACGAATAAGGATTAAAGACAACTAAGATCAGATAAAAATGTCGGGTGTACAAACTTAATATTTCACATTGATAGAAACATAATCTTTTACTCAACATATAAATTAGTTTGGTGAGCTACTCCTATAATCAATTGATTCTAGAATGCAACATCAATTAGGCGTATATATTAGATTTACTGAAATGTTAGAAACAAAAATTCATACGAAAAAAACATCAAAGATAACATGATGTTATAAAAATACTCCGTATAATACGGAGTAACCCTACAAGAAAAATAAACTTTTTTAGGGATAATTTTATTATTTTTAAAAAGTGAACGTAATGTCAAAAGAAACCAGCGAAATTTAACATAGACTATTAGAAGGTTCTCTAAACGTTTCAATTTTACGTTCTTGACTCCTTGTGCTTTCTAGACTTTTTTTTTTTTTTATTGATGTCAATGACTCGTAGCTAATTCATGATACGACTGTTCCTACAAAGTGCACGATACGGATCATCGTGAATGCTATTATCCTATACAAAAGATGCAAGTCGCTTTGGTTTTAGTGCGTAACGATAAAATCAAAAATCCAGGTCATATGATTATTCGGAAAAGATGTACGATGAAACATTAACGACTTAAGGGGCATAAACGTTACTAGGTCATATTAATGAACCAATACACATTGCCGGGGTTCATATGACTAACTATTTTGGAGCCACAATTTCGAACGCTTTAACAAGCAAAGAAACCTTTCTTTTCTGAGTTGGAGCTAGTTCATCGACGACCTGCTGAAGAGCGTAATCAAGCATCCACTCATCGTAGCTTTTCTTGTCACCGATCGCTTGATGTCTCAAGGACACAATTTCAGATTCTGGCTCGGATGTTATGGGAACTTTTTCACGCTTATTGGGGTCGATTTTTTTTGCCTTCTCTAACTCTGTGATAAAACTTTTCAGAAGTTTAACTTTCTTCATGTAATTCCACCCCTTTGGTTTTCCATTTTCGGGAATTGGCTCTTTTTTGTCATCCCCTTGATTCTTTTTGGTTACCTTAACTTCTTTGTTCTTACTAGCCTGTTTATCTGTGGCTTGAGTTTGAGGATTTAAGCCCTTTTGGTTATTTGAAGAACGACGCTTTAAGTACGCAAAGCGTTTTACTGGGGGCTCGTGATGATGATGGCCATTAAGAGAGCAATGTTGGTATCTACAAAGCTTTTTCACTGGAAGTGCATCTTTGGATTCTTTTATGCCCACCTGAGGCTCGACCTGCTCATGGAAACTGGAGTCCTTAGCTCTTTTCGAATAGAGATCTTCCGGAGTAGGAGACTTCTTTGGTTTAGAAGAGATGCTCTTGGTCCTCAAGATTTTTAGAGACCGAAGACTACCTGATCTTGCAAACTTTTGTACGGGTTTCTGCAAGATAATAAGTAAATTTAATTTTGACGTATAAAATATGTGTGTCAACTTCTACTTAACATACGAAATATTTATGTCTCTTTACTAAAAAGGGTTAATATTCGTGTTAGTAACTTAGTATAAGTAAAATAATGCTTATGGACTTGCCTTTAAATGATCAGATGATGCATCTGCCTGAGAATCATCTCGTAAACTGATGGTTGGAGGAGACTGCCGTCTCCTAGACAGCCTCAATCTCTCGAAGCCAGATGGTTTCTTCAAATTCGACGTGTCAAGGGTTTTCTTTTGCCAGATCCCTTCTTTCATGTAACTTCTATATATATTAACCGAATACGTTGCACTAGATGTTAGAACCATGCATGGATCAACCCCTCAAATCATGAGGAACAGCTTGTATAAGTAGAATTGAATAGAGAAACGGGACCTGTTGATTTATTCAATTTTCCAAATACGTATTGGCTTTTTTTATTCATAAATGGCGTGCTTAAAATAAAATAAGACGAGGAATTGATTAAGAGAGATTCTAGATTGATGATTTTATGTTTATGCAATATTCAAAAGGAATGTGTTGCATGTTGAAATTGGCCTTATCTTGACTTGTGTGTTACGTATCTTATTTGTAGAATTTGGGGATATGAAAAGAGTTTAAACTATCTCTATAAAATGCATATATTAACTAGTCTAAGATTATTTTCAAAATCGAACAAATGTATAGAACTGCGAGAACCATCTTTATTATTTTAAAAATGCATACGTATTTTCATTATTATGTTTAAGTTAACATTTAATAATTATTTTATTGGTAACAGATCCGCGTATGATTAGCGATATAAAAAATGCACATGTGTTTATTATCGAAAACAAAAAGATAGTTATAATACATACTAAACAAATACATGTGAATGGTCTAAGGATACATGTTCCTAGTGACCTACGACAACGAAAATTCATGTATTTCTACCTAATGAACTAACCCGATGAATATACGTGTGCATGTTAAGAGTAAAAAGATGATTCTCGCAGTTCTGTACATATATTTGATTCTGAAAATACTTCACCCATATTAACTATGGCAAATGTAGTTTTAATGGGTCTATAGAAAAGCTATTAAAGATCAGGTTTCTTAACACCTAAAAATTCTTATAACCCTCCTTCCTTTAAATTTTATTAAGACACTGCATATATCAATTACTTCAAATATAGTTATAGATTTTGATTAAGCATATTACAACAAGAAAATAACCAACAACTTCAAGCCTCACGAATTAAGAGAATGAAGAATATAAGTTAGAGGCAAGGGTGTGGTGGAGCAGAAGAGCTCGTCGAGCTGAAGT
Source organism: Glebionis coronaria (assembly GCA_025667525.1). Taxonomy (NCBI): domain Eukaryota; kingdom Viridiplantae; phylum Streptophyta; class Magnoliopsida; order Asterales; family Asteraceae; genus Glebionis; species Glebionis coronaria. Next base: position 502,713,736 of record CM046876.1, read on the forward strand.
AACGGGCTCGCCGTACGTCGACGATGCTCGCCACAAAACCCACCCCTACATTCGCCACGACCTCTCCGACCAGACGGCGAAGACACGAAAAAAAAGAGAAGGATATATCTTCTATTCTTGTTTTTCTTTTTCTTTTCTCAATTCGATTTTTTTTTCTGGGTTTTATGGGTTAGAGTGTGTGTTTATAGGTGATTATCCATATAAACATGATATGAATAAATAATGAACGCAGCGGAATGATCACCTATTAACGGATCCATAGAGTCATATAATTAATCAATATAAAAAGGGAGATATAAGTATACCTTTGTAGCGTGATTCGGTAGGATCGAATGGAGACTAATCACCAACACAAGATCTACCAAGAAACTCAAGTGACCAAAGTAGATCACCTCTATGTAGAAACACACTACACATCATCGTATACCAAATCGATGCTAGTCTAATACCCATTTATTAGTAACTCATTCTTGCTCTACTATAGACGCAAGATATAAAAAGAACACGTTATCTTTTTTTTGTTGTTGTTTTCTACCGTATGAACCCAAGGTATAGAGAATTAACAAAAAATAAATGTTTTTTTTATTATATCACTCCACACCATGTGATCTTAATCACCAAGCCATACGTTTTTCATTTGTCATATTGTTTATCAATATTGATTGACTAAATCAATTCCACATTTGAAAAAATAAAACGTATAGATTTAATATCTATCATAAAGGACGGTTTATGGTGGGCTTTAAATGGGTTGAACCATTTAATTGTTTAATAAGCTAAGTGCTTGCTTAGTTATTAGAATCCCGATATTAATCTTGAGTTACGAAGGTTATATATATCGTAAATACAATAGATACGATATATTAAGTGGTACCTCTGTGTATATGTGTGTGACCCTATAGGCTCACATGTGTATAGCCGTATAATTATTTATTATGACACGAGCATACTCCAACAGTGTTTCTGTCAAATGTGTGTGTTTTTGTGTAGAAGAAAAGCTAGATCCATCATCCATGTATTATCTTTTTTATTATTATATTTTAAATTTTAACTTTAATTTTTGGTGTTTATCATTTTTTAGTTTAAACTTTCTAATTTTCGTAATTTTAAAAGTGCTTTTAGTTTAAGATTGTATTTCTATTTTCGAAGTGTATTTTAATTTATGTATTTGTAATTTTTATTTAAATGAAATGAATTTAAATTTGTGGAAAAATAAATAAATAAATAAAGATAGTGGTGGGGCCAAAGTGAAGAAGTAAGCGTGTGTCATGACGAAGGGGTGCTTTGGTTAGGTAATTTGTAGTGATGTGAGCTGATATGATAGCAGTGGGGACAAAGTGGAGAGGGGTTGCACCTCCACCATACCCTTGCCTCTTATGAAGCGATAAAAAGCAGAAAAATCAAGACTATAACGGAAACAAAACTATATACACTAGTGAAATGCTAACTATCTTGCAGCTCTAGTACTTGCAGTGAAACCCTAGCTATCTTGCAGCTCTAGTACTTGCATGTAATTCCCAGCAGTGGGGATAAAGTGGAGAGGGATTGCCTCTCCACCATACCCTCGCCTCTTATGAAGCGATAAAAAGCAGAAAAATCAAGACTACAACGGAAAGAAAACTATATACACTAGTGAAACGCCAGCTATCTTGCAGATCTAGTACTTGCAGTGAAACCCTAGCTATCTTGCAACTCTAGTACTTCATGTAACTCCCACACTTTTCACTTTTGACACAATAAGCCCCTGTAGTTATAAAATAAATACAAACACAATACATATAATAACTCAAATTTCACCTGCAGATGCCTGTGAGTAAATCTGTATTACATCTATAGCATTTGGACATAATTGGGGTTATTAGAGTTGGGCTTACTAAAGTTAGGCTTACTAATCTCAACACTCCTCTTAAGCCAACTCCGTAAAGATCATACATACTAAGATTTACACAAAATGTATTATGTTCAACAACAGTTAACCTTATGTAAATATATTTTCTATGTTATTAGCATATTTAACCTTAACAGATTCCACAGTTAACATTTTTTCCATTAAGAAAACAACTCAATTTTGAAATATGTTGTCCTCTCGTGGAAGATCGGATTAGCAACAATTTGGGTTGTTGAATATTATAACAATATATATATATGTACATGAAGAGATGTTTTACCATTAAGCTGAGTCAAAAAAAATATAACACCCACATTACCTCTCATGCAACACTATTCATTGATCTATACTTTTCCTCTACAAATGACTTAAATAACATAGTTTCCTTCTCTTCCATGAGATCAAACTTCTACCCAGAAAAACACTATACCCACTAACAGACTTTCTAGTAGCTTTACATTTTATCTAGTCAGAATCAACATAAACTATTAAGTTAAAATCAATGCTCATGTTATAGGATATACCTTTACCATGAGCATTTTTCAAATATCTTAAGACTCTTGAAAGCTAGTTTCAAATGTGATTTAAGTGGTGCATACATAAACTGACTAACGACATGTACAACATAGTACTACGAGGTCTGGTATTTGTCAAATATTTCAACTTACCGACCAACTTTTGGTAATTGTTAACACCAGTGAAAGGACTATATATTAGCCACAAGACTTCTACCTTTAGTAGTTTTGACAACGCATTCATTAGCCTCAAGTCGAGTCCTACAAGGTTACATGCAAGCATGTCAAAATCAAAAAATAACTCAAGACAATATTTTATTTGTGTAAAATATAAAGAACCATTTAACTGTAATACTTCAATGCCTAAGACGTACTTCAACTTCCCAAGATCCTTAATAAAAAAAATAGAACTAAAAAACTCTTTAAAGTTGTTAATTTCTGCCAAATTATTTCTAGTGATGATGATGACATCGAAATATACAAAATCCATATTTATCTTTGTAATCAATGAAGAATCATTCTTAGTTTGTTTGAAATCATTTTATAGTAAAATAGACGTAAGCTTTTCATTTCTCTTTCTTGGTTCTTTTTTTAAACCTTATAAAGACTTTACTAACTTACAAACTCAATTATCATCGTTAGAGAAATAACCATTAAGAACAGACATGAGAACATCTTCAACTAAACCACCTTACAGAATTGCATTGTTATATCTAGCTGATAATCACTTCAAAAATTATAAAAACTAAGATTTAAAAGATAAGAAAAGAGAAAGAAAATAGATGAATAACTAGAGAGAGAAAGTAGAGAGAGGTTAGGGAGAATTGTTGAAAGTGTGTGTGAAAATAGATAAGAGAATGAAAACAATACAACAAACACCTTCCTAAAATGCCTTGATATCTTTGCCATATTGCGATCTTCACCCAAATGCTCACACTATGTATCATCTTGAAATATTGTTAACAATCTCCCTTGATGAGAGGTCATTCTTATTCATTTCTCTTGATATCTTAAAGGAAGCTCTTTATCATAGTTGTGGAAGTTTTTGTCTTTGTTTGATCTTTAGCTTTTGTTGATCCCAAACTTAGATCGATTTAGCTTTTGTATTATCGAGATAAATCAAGAGTAATACGTAGAGAAACTTTATGTAACTAACAATCTAAGTGTTATGCGGAATCTAACACTTAGAATAAAGAACAAAGCGACACAAATGATTACCAAACTTTCAATCGATTAATAATATCAAAGGTGAACAAAGTATGAAAGTATATCTCACATCTAACCATAAGGCCTCCTTTTATAACATAAGGAGCCTTATACATTAAGCTAAGAATCAACTAAATAGGAAGTTATACAAAATATAATAACGATAAATAACTTATATAACAATAACTTCCATAAACACCAAAACGTGTTGATCTATGCAATCCCACCGTGGGTGAGAGTTTTCCTTTCAGTGGCTTTATGATAGTGGCTACACATGTCTTGACATTGATTGGAATAATCTTTATCAGTGGATAGAGATCCTTTGTCAGCGAATAAGGACTTAAACATTTTATTCCCAACAATCCTCCCATAAACTTGATACTACTCCTACTATCAAGTTTTGCCACCTCTAGTTCTAGATGATGAAAAACGAGTGTTTATCATGGGATGTGTCCCAACGAGATTTTTTATTGATCTATAGGCTATAGACTCGATTTGTGATTAAATTGTGATTTACTGTATACACCTGTGACAAAACATTTCCCGCCAAAAATAAATTTGTAGAATATCTTTCGCCAAATTTTGAAATCACTTAAGAATGTAACTCTAGGGTTGGGAAAAAATTGACGGAAAATTTAGCCGAAAATTCAAATTTTAGCCCAAAAAATTCAACATATTACAAAATTTAAATTTGACGCAGAAATAGCCTAAAAAGTCTATAAAAATAAATTTTATTTGAGTTTCCCGCAAAAAAATTCACAACTCTTGGTAAACCTTTACAACCAATTTTTTTAATAATAGAACAATACGGTATTTCACAACTCTTGGTAAACACGAGAAATTATTTTATCACGAGATTTTACGAACCAAAGAGATAAACTGTAAAAATTCTTAAAGGAAAACTTCGTTTTAGGAAAAATTGGTAATGTCTCGGTCCTTTTGGGAAAATGTGAATTCCGGCTCAAATGAAATTTTCACAATTCCGTCCCTAGGCAAAGTGACAATTTTGATCCTTAGGCGAAGTGATAATTCCGGTCTTTGCTAAAATGATAATTCCGGTCCCTATGTTAATTAATAGTTCTGATCCCTTTGTTAATTGACAGTTCTAGTCCATTTGTTAATTAACAGTTTTGGTCCCTAGCAAGGTTTTCAGTTTCGGTGCCTTCATGAAGTGTCAGTTCATGTCCTTTGTGAAGTGTTAGTTCCAGCTTGTATGCTGATGGCTATTTTGGCCCCTGCAATTTCGGCTACTAATCTTACGAATCACTCAAAAGACACACGTTTATAAGTTTTTACTCAGAAACACTTGTACTTTTGAACAATCTAAGGTATAACAAACCTTAAAATGAAAACTTTATGATTTTTAACCGAAAAATTCAAAACAATAATTGTACTTGCTAAAACTTTCGAGCAAAAAAATGACCAAAGATATGATTATTCTTGTGTCTAAGCTACTACACATATATCATAGAGATGCTAGAACAAATCCACCTAGGTAGAAAGTCTTTTAGTGTAGATTTAAAGCTTCGAAACAAAGAAAAACAAATAAAAAATCGTAAGATTTGGTTACAAACCTCACAAGCACAAACACAAAGCCAAACGAACCATAAATCTCATTACCTATCTACCCCTAGGCGATTGATACCAATTGTTGTCCTCCTTATTTGATAATCACTTCACAAATTATTGAAACTAAGATAGAAAAGAGAAAAAAAAATAGATGAAGAACTAGAGAGAGGTTAGAGAGAATGGTTGGAAGTGTGTGTGAAACTAGATAAGAGAATGAAAACAATACAACCAACACCCTCCTAGCATGCTAGGAGGGTAGTATTTATAGCCTTGTCTTACATGTAGAATTAATGGGCTATTTGAATGGGTCGAGCTTGGCTTAGTGGGCTTAAGGTCCTAAAGATGGACTAAATTAGCTTTAAGTCCAAGCCCATAATTCTCAACTAACCTATTTCTAATTACAACGTTCCTATGACCGATTCATAATAACTCTATGACCGATTCATTCTTGTTTGAACTAATATTTTGAGGCTAACACTAATGTAAGAATGCATTTAATTGTAAAAACCTTAACAACGGGTGAAAAACTTTCCTCATAATGAATTCCCTCCTTTTAGTCATACCTTTTGACAACCAGTCTAGCCTTAAACCTATCTACCTCATCAGTAGACTTATATTTCACTTTATATACCCATTTATATCCAATTGATTTTATACCAACTGGTTAGTCAACAATAATCTAGGTACCATACCTATTAATTAGTGATTTCATTTCAAAGTTCATAGTTCAAGCCACCTAACATCTTTTAATAGATCATCAAAAGTTTTAGGTTCAAAAATTATATTGAGATTACTTGAAAAGTTTTAATTATCAACACTTATATAAGAATAGTTAACCTACTTATCCATACTATACTTAACATTGGTACCAGTTTAAAGTCACAAAACCTTTTAGAAACTCGGTCTTTCTAGCAGACCTTCTCAGATTAAATGCATTCTGACTAACTTAGATTTAACAAGACTTTGAAACATATGATTAAACTCTTGATAAAATTGTCGTCACCCTAATATATAATATCACTTCCTCAAGTATTGAATTTTCATCTACACCATTCATTGCTTCTATTGAGGTACCCTTCATTGAGATTACTACCACTCTCTGTAGTACTTTCAGTATTATCGATACCTCTAGTGATGCATTGTCTATGCCTTTACTTGTATTAGGTTCTACATCTCCCCTATCATCATAGAGATCACTTGACTGAGACTCATTCTCATCCAGATTAAAAGATTCAAGACTTTTTTTATCCTAAAAACTCATTTCATATCTATTACTCTCAAAACAATTCATATAAGGAAATACCATTTCATAGAACTTTACATCCCTAGAAAACAACACTTTTTTTACTCTCTAGACTATACAACTTGTAGCCTTTCTTATCATAAGAATACCTAATAAAAACATACTTTTTCATCCGTAGAAGAGAAATTATCAACGTTATTTAACACAGTTGAAAAAAACAAACAACCAAATGTTTTCGAATAAAAGAGATTTGGTTCTTGATTATAGACTAATTTATAGGGTGATCTTCAAGATAGTATATAGCTTGGAATCCTGTTAATCAAGTAAACATCTATTAAAATACATTCATACAACATGTTCAAAGGTAGTCCCTTGAAACATGAGGACTCTAGAAACATTTAACAAATGTCTAGGATTCCTCTCATCAGTTCCATTTTGTTAAGGGGTGTAAGGACCAAAGATCATATAAAGTATTTCATTATCTTTGCAAAGTGTGTCCATACTGTATTTATAAACTCAGTCCCATTATCAATTGAAAAAACCTTCACAGTTTTATCAAACTAGTTTTTAATTAGATTAAAAAGGAAGTGATATGCAAGAATACTTCGTATTTATCCTTAACAAAATACCCAAACAATCCGAGTATAGTCATCCACAATAGTAAAGAAGAACTTAAACCCTTCCCTACTCTTGACCTTATAAGGACCCCAAACATCTAAGTAAACTATTTGTCCAATTTCCTTGGTCGATGGCCACTAAGAGGAAAACGTTCTCTAGTATGTTTTGCCTTATTGCACACATTGAAGGTTTATTAATATCAGAACAATTATATAAAACCCTAAACGAGATCAAAACATATATAGCGGAAGCGATTTAACAAGAGCATAATAATAACACAATTATGATTAATCGAATTAGGGTTACATACCTTTACGCTAAAGCAAATCCAAAAGACGAAGAACGAATCACCAATTCGAGCTTATACCGTAATATACCAAGATATAGTCTAAAGTAAGACTATATTACGATCTTGTGCACACGTAATACAACGAGCTAACCATGATTCTAGCACGTGAAAATCGAGCTACAATGCTTGTAAATAATCTACCCAACAACCCTAGAGAGGGGCTAGGACTAGATTATCAACACAATCGATCAACCAAGAAAACCAACAGAAAACCCATTCGTGGTGTAACCTTGCGATCGACCAAATAGAGGGGATAGGAGAGGATTCAAGTTATGAAGATTATGAGGAGTAAGGAGGTGTATTTATAGGCCTAAAATCCAATGTAGCCCAAGTAAATAAAAGGCAACTTTGCCCCCCCCCCCCTCCTTGGAGCCCTAACCGACCGACGAAACACCCCCCATGGGGTGTTCCGGAACTTTCTGTCCTTCTACCTTTTTATTCCTCTTAATATATATTATTTTAACACTCGTTAAAACTTAACTATTAATGGATTAACGATCGTTAAAGTTATATAGTTATTTGCTCGGTTTAATTTAATAAATATAATAAATATATTTATTAAATAAATTAACTCTTTACGTATTGAGTGCAATCCCGTAATCTCGAGTTCGATCCTATCACACGACTATTAAATATAAGTCCATAACCTTACAGCTCCCACTTGTACATATTTCGAATATCGTGATTACATTGACTAGCGTCTAGTTACACTTAGCAATGTCTCTAGTACAACTCGAGTAAGGTTCCCTGGACAAAACCTTTTAACGATTCTGCATCGTTATTATTATCCTTTTATTTCTAATACAACGTTAATAAGGATATGGATCTCAGTCATTCCTTTCATTAACCATTATGTTTCTCGTTCACAGATTCATCAAGATTACCAAAAAAAAATTTAGGTGTGGCAACACAAACATCTTACTAATCCCACGAGGGTATTAAATACCAAAACGAAATTGGAGGAAATAAATTCCAGATTGACTACGAGTAAAACTTAAGAATTTTGCAACACTTCCGAAAATAATCCTTATAGCTACCAGTTATGTTTAGCGTTAGATTATTCCACAGAGATGCACTAGATTCACAACAGTTTCCTGGTATCTCAAAAGGATAACTATTTATGTGTTTCTTAATGACAAAGATCCATAAAGAAAAACATATAGTTGGGATAAGTCCAATATTCGATTCATCAAATATCATCCAAAATCGATCAATATACTTTCAAGTATACTCTATCGCTATTTTGATTTGTCTTAATTTAATAATATTCCCGTATTATTAATCGACAATGGACATTTAGCATAACAATTTATTCATGGATTAAAACATGTAAAATAGGATACACTTATTAAATAATAGGAATAAACGAAACCCAATCTTTTATTCATTATATAATAATGTCATAACATCCTTTATCCAAATACTAATCACAGATTTATTGCATGAGTTCGCTAGCTAGTTGCAGCCCAATCGCCTTGGCATGCTTAACTACCTTTGGTCTAGGCAAGGCCTTAGTTAAAGGATCGGCTACGTTATCATATGTGTGAACTTTTATTAATTTGATTTCACGACCTTCAACTTGTTCTCGGACGTAGTGATGTCTACGCATAAAGTGTCTGGCGCCTTTCATGACTCCAGGGACATTGGTAAATATTATTGCGGCAGAGTTGTCACAATACATATCTATAGGTTCTTTAATTGAAGGCATCACTCCAAGATCTTCAATAAACTTCCTAATCCAAACAGCTTCTATTGCAGCTTCTGAAGCAGCCATGTACTCAGACTGAGTAGCATGCATTGCAATCGTTGTCTGTTTCTTGCTCTTCCAGTCAACTGCTCCTCCATTGATAAAAAACGCAACACGTCTGAGACTTCGTATCGTCTTTATCACATTTCCAGGACGCATCACAGAAACTTGTCACATTCAGTTTTGTGTCTGGTTTCCCTTCATATACCAAAAACATATCTTTCGTACTTCTCAAATACTTTAGAATATGTTTAATAACAGTCCAATGGAGCTTCCCTGGATTCTGTTGGTATCTACTGACCAAGTTCTGAGCAAACGCCACATCAGGCCTAGTGCATCTAACAACATACATTATAGATCCTACAACTGAAGCATAAGGTACCTTCTGCATGTATGCCTCATCTTCAGGAGTTTATGCATCCATCTCATGACTTAGATTATGGTTAACTTCCATAGGTTGAAAACCTTTCTTGGAATTATGCATATTATACTTCTTCAAAATCTTATCTATATAAGCATCTTGACATAGACCAATTAACCGTCTTTTCCTATCCCGATAGATCTTAATTCCTAGAATGTATGCAGCTTCTCCTAAATCCTTCGTAAAAAAACATTTACCAAGATAATCCTTAACAACTTTAAGTCTTGGGATGTTACTTCCCATTATTAATATGTCATCAACATATAGGACTAGGAATACTACATCACTCCCACTAGCTTTTCGATATACACATGGCTCATCACGATTCTGAATAAATCCTAACTTTTTGATTTCTTCATCAAATCTTTTATTCCATTGACGTGATGTTTGCTTAAAACCATAAATGAATCTTTGAAGTTTTCACACATGTTCTGGATTCTCAGGAACAACATACCCTTCTGGTTACTACATATAGATGTCTTCATCTAAGTGATCGTTCAAGAAGGCAGTTTTAACATCCATTTCCATATCTCATAGTCATAGTATACTGCTATAGCTATGAGAATCCTAATAGCTCTTAAGTCCTCTACAGGAGAAAATGTCTCCTCGTAGTCTACGCCAAAAGTTTGAGTAAAACCTTTAGCTACTAAAAGAGCTTATAGGATTGTACTTTTCCGTCCATGTCAGTTTTCTTCTTGTATATCCACTTATGTCTCACTACTTTAGCATTCGGTGGTGGTTCTACAAGAATCCAAACATCATTTACTTTCATAGATTTCATTTCCTCATCCATAGCAACCATCCACTTATCCTTATCAGGATCAAGTATGATGGATTTATAATTAGCGGGTTCACCAAGATCCCCTAACTCATCATCATCCTCTATGTTAAGACATATATTGCTATTTGCGTTTTTAATCCTTTTGGATCTACGTAGAGGAACTAATTCCGGTGGAACCGCCAGACTTTCTGGTTCTACAGGAATTACATCGCTAGTGTTTTTGGAAGGTAATGTATCTATATGACTCTCTTCAAGATCATAATTTCTCCCACTTAATTCTTGATTTACAATATCAGATTCAAGGAAGTCTTCATGCCTAGCAACAATCACTTTGTTCTCAGGTGGATAATAAAAGTAGTAACCCAAAGTTTCCTTAGGATATCCTACAAAGATACATTTTACAGATCGTTGTTGGAGTTTGTCACCCGAGTCACGTTTCACATACGCCTCGCAACCCCAGACCTTTAAATAAGACAGATATGGATTCTTGCCATGCCATAGTTTATATGGTGTCTTATCGACCTTCTTTGTGGGAACCATATTTAAAATGCGAATAACAGACTCTAAAGCATAATCCCAAAAGGATAAAGGTAAAGTTGTAAGATTACACATAGATCGCACCATATCCAATAATGTACGATTTCTCCTTTCGGATACACCATTTTGTTGTGGAGTATAGGGAGAAGTAAGATGCTGAACAATTCCATTCTCACTTAGATAATCTATAAACTCTTGACTTAAATATTCGTCACCTCTATCAGAACGAAGAGCTTTAATCTTCTTCCCTAATTGCAATTCTACTTCTGCTTTAAACACTTTGAATGTTTCAAATACCTCATGTTTATGCTTAATTAAATAAACATAACCATAACGGCTATAATCATCCGTAAATGTTAAGAAGTAGCTAGCACCTTTCCTTGACGTATGTCTAAGTGGTCCACACACATCAGTACGTATTAGTCCAAGTAGATCAGTAGCTCTTTCAATATTGCTATTAAAAGGTTTCTTGGTCATCTTTCCAGAGATACAAGACTCACATTTATCAAATGATTCATCATTGATATTTTCCAAAAGACCTTCATGTTGAAGCTTTTTTATATGAGTCTTCTCAATTTGGGCAAGTCTACAATGCCAAAGATACGAAGAGTTCTTGTCAAACTTTCTCTTCTTACACATGCTTGTTGGAAATGTTAAAACTGTGATTTAATATGGGAAATGATTAATCAAAAATGGTTTGACTTAACGTGATAGCTCATCCCGACATGTGCAAAATGTTTTCGAATATCGTGGCATATGTTAAGGGGGAGAAAAATGGATTTTCTATACCAGAATGGATTTCATAGTGACATATACTTACCCTAAACCCATTTATTTTACGACGATGAAGATTGTGGTGACATAAGGATGGTAGGATAGTTTAAGTCCAATGATTCTTCCAAAACCGGAGGAATCTTCCCAAGGACATTCCATAGCTAGAAATAGTAGTCCTTAGGAAATATGGGGAACGATTGTGAACGTAGTTGAATGCTGAACAAGTACTTAAGTTAACACTGGAACAATCACAACAAGGTGCTAGTTATGATGTGTTGGTAAGCGTTGAAGGGGTTGAAGAATGGAAAAGAATTATAAAGATAAATGGGTCTAAAGAAAGAAGCCCTCCTTACAACCTTAGGCAGAAACAGGGTCAACACATATGCTATTGAGATCATTTTAATGATGCTCGATATTGAAGATAGACATCATAGACCCAGTGATGCATTGTACAACCCATCCCAGCTAACTCATATATCTCTTAAAAGGTATTTGTTTTATTCACACAAAGACAACACATTATCTATTGATTTATTCACTCCGAGTAAATTGGTAATGAAATGGTGGCACTCCTCTCCAGCCTCCGATCACTAAAAATAAAAAATGCACAATCGAGTCTAGAGCCATTTGAGATCATCAAATATCTCATTAGGACATATTTCCATATTTCCTTGCTTCTTCACACAATGTGAAAAGTAAGAAAGATATTAAGAGTCCTACGCAAAATCTTCATGATCTTGCCTAAACATCCGAGTAATACGAAAGTATTTACAATGAAGATGGAAATCCTTCTTGAGCGAATATCAAAAAGCTCATGGTAGGTGACTTGTGCGATTCTTCATGAATCAAGCTTGTGATATCTGGAAAGCAACAGTGGTTTAATTCTTAACTGAACTTAAACATGTTCCAGGCCTCTACGCAATATCTTAGTGATCTTTCCAGAACACTCAGAGTGACACTCTATAGTGTTCACAGTGATTAGTGGAAATCCTTCTAGTGTTAACCTCAAACAGCACTTGGTAGGTAACTTGCAAGATTCAATATGAATCGAGCTTGTGACAACTGGAAAGCAACGATGGTGCAATTCTTTAATGAATCAAACTTGTTCCAGGAATCGGATATGACGGCTTCAATCATACGGATAATTTTATCCAAATGATTCACTCTTTACGTTCGCAGTCAGCTTTGGACGGTCGAGTAAAGAGAACGGGTTTACCCGCGAAATCTTGTCAAGGATATTTTTAATTAAATTTACCTGCCACAAGTACGATATTTAATATCGTCTAACGGTCTTCACCGACCGGAGGTAAAATGCTACCGAAATAGAATGAAATGTTCAAAGCCATTTCGTTCGTGTCTACTTATGTTGCGGCATTTGAAGACGGTGGCGTTGCGGAATCCGAGAAGAAGTCGTCCCCGCATGCTTATACTTTATGCACTTAATACTTCATCTAGTTCTAAAAAACCTAAAAGTCAAGTCTTCCGCTGTATCGAACTCTAAAGCTTTCAAGAATTACGAAGGTATAAGTATGTGGGACATGCGGTCACGAGGAGGCCAAAATCACAAGTGATGGATGCACAAGATCAAGGTAAGAGATTAATGCTAAAGATTGATATCAAAGATCACATCAGCATGTTCACCCGAAAAGAAAAAGAAAAGAAAGACGAAGACTACGAGCTCAAGACAAGCATAGTATGCTAGGTTTATTTTATTATTGTAACTTGGGTAACGCCCTTGTTTGGAGTGACCTCCCTTAGGGGGAGATTGTTGGAAATACGTTTTACGTATTAGAAAGGATCGGTCACTCCAAGAATAGTCTAAGTAATAGCTCGTAGTTTAGTTTTACTAATATTAAATAACGAAGGCCATGCCAAGCCTACAACATGTGTAGGCCAACCCAACTTGTAACCCAAGCCCATCTCATGGGCTTGGGTATATAAACCCTCTCCTTAGATGGAGAGGGTGTGGTTTTCATTCATTTTTCACATAGTTTCTTACTTTCTCTCTCTAGAAGTGTGTATGAAATCTACCATCTTCCTATCTCTTTCTCTCTCTAAACATAAGCAAGATTTACAATATCATACAAATGGTATCAAGAGCCATGGGATGATTGTATTGTTTATGTGTTTGTGTTCTTGATTTTTTGTGCCTATTTTGATCTATTTCATACGAACCAATTTTTTTTTGCGTTTCTTATGGTTTTTTCTTGATACAAATCTTCTACATAGTTGTGGTAGAGATTTGGTATATTTACTTTGGCTAAAAACACAAATTTTTTTGGTGTTTTGATCATTTTATGGCTTAAAATCTCGAATTGGTTGAGTTTTGTCCGAGAAAAATGGGTATTATTCCGACAAAACCCATCGGAAAAGGGTTTATATATTCCGCCAGAATCCATCGGAAAAGGGTTTACATATTCCGATCATTATTCCGACAGGTATTCCGATTGGTTATTCCGATAGATTATTCCGACAGGATATTCTGATCCTTATTCCGACAGGTATTCCGATAGTTATATTCCGATTGGTTATTCGGATAGATTATTCCGACAGGATATTCCGATCATTATTCTGACAGGTATTCCGATAGTGATATTCCGATTGGTTATTCCGATAGATTTATTTCCGACAGGGTATTCCGATGAGATATTCCGATCAATATTCCGACGATCCCAAAATTATTCCTTAAAATCGTGATTTTTGTTCGTCTTGGAATTTTTGGTTTATCGAGAACATATTTTAGGGGATTTCAACATTATTTCTCGGCTTCTACACACAACAACAAACACATTTACTTTCTCTCATTATTCGATCAACATTTGTAAATCTTAACTTATCGAAATGGAGTACACATCTCTTACGGATAAGTCCATCCTCTCGGGTAAGGATAATCGTCCACCAATGTTGGTGAACACTTTGTACGAGGTTGGACTTCCCGAATGGAATTTTGCATGTTGAACAAAGAGAATGTACATCTCTTTGGGCATCGGTGCTCAATGGACCTGTAGATTATGGTACTGTGACAGAAGGTACAACTACTCGTCCTCGCACAACAGGTGAATTGACCGGAGATATGAAGATACAAGATAAGTGTGATAAACAAGCTAGAAACATCATTCTCCAAGCCCTTCCTCCAGATGTCTACAAACTTGTGAGTAAACACAAAGTTTCCAAATAGTTATGGGATAGAATTCGTGTTCTAATGCAAGGCACCTCGTTAACTAAACAAGAACGAGAGTGTAAGCTTTTTTATACATTTGATAAGTTTGCCTATGTTTCAAGGAAGACTCTCAATGATTACTATTTGAGATTTACTCTATTGTTGAATGATCTCAATATCTATGGCATGGCAATTCCTACGTTTCAATTAAACACCAAGTATTTGAACACCCTTCCTTCTGAATGGCGTAAGTACGTGACGGCTGTTAAATTGACTAAGGACTTGCATAACACCAGTGTGGATCAACTTCAAGCTTTTCTTCAACAACACGAATGCCATGTGATCGAGGCTCAGTTGTCTACACCACAAGTTTGTGATCCACTTGCCATGTATGCTTCTCAACAAATGACCCCCCAACCAAACATGGCTTACACTTATCAACAACTATCATACTTGCAGCAGTCACCACAACACACCTATCAACAACCACAACAACCATCTTATCAACTACTAATGATGCCACAGCAAGCATTTCAACAAAGTGTTCTTTAACATCCTTATCCACAGCAACCAGCACATCAGACATCACCCTCACAAGCTAACACTTCTCTAATGGGTTATACTCCTCAGCAAGGATATTTTCCAATTGAAGCACCACCAGCACAAGCCTTCTACTCCAATGAACTTCCACCAATTCAAGCACCAGTCTTTACTCCAAATGATACACCTACTGATGTCTTAAACCATCTCACTGCCTACTTTTCAAAACTTGTTGAAACTAGAGGATTTCCACCAACGAACAATTAGCTCCGCACTTCTTCAAATCCTCGACAACAAGCCACTATTCAAGATGGTCAAGTGATAGTGCAAACCATTCAGGGAAGGCAAATTTCATATGGACCTCCTACAAGGACCGTGAACGCTCAAGCTGTGACTTCTCAAGCTAGTGGAAATGGAAGCACTATTGGTCCTCAAAAGGTTGTGACTTGCTACAATTTCCGAGGACAAGGTCATATGGCTAGGGAATGCACTCAGCCGAAAAGGAGAAGGGATGCTACATGGTTTCGTGAGAAGATGTATTTGGTTGATGCTAAATCAAAGGAAAAGATATTGAATTCAGAGGAATTAGCATTTCTTGCAGACCCAGGGGCAGCAGACAATGAAGGCATTGCAGTCGTCTCTACTTCTAATGCAGCATATCAAGCAGATGATCTTGATTCATATGATTCGGCTTGTGATGACATTCACTCAGCCAAAGCTGCACTCATTGCTATCTCTCTCACTACGGTTCTGATGTCGTCAGTGAGGTACCAACCACATCTAATAATGTTCATGATAATCCACATCATGTTGAGCATGAAAATGACAGCCTCGAACAGCATTTGGGAACTAGTAACTCAATTGGTGAGGTATCTAATCCAACACATTTGAGTGAACCTCAACCAAATGTTACGACGGGTATGGAATCTTATGATCAACGTGATTTGGTAATGGTGCCTAAACATATTATTGATAATATGAATGTGGCTGTTCGACAAACCGTAGAAATGAATGCCAACCTAACCGCTGAGCTTGCGCTGTATAAGGAAAAGGTCAAAACTTTTGAAATGGTCCCTCAAGCAGAAAAAATAACTTATTCTGAATTTGTCCAATTTCGTTTTAAAAAGATTGAACACTTAAAAGAAATAGAATCATTAAAAGCTAATCTTTCCAATGAGTTAAAAGAAAAAGAGTCGGTTGTAAATGATTTTCGAAAAACTTAAAATGGATTTCGAAACTCTCGAGTCTAAAAAGTTTGAATCAGAAATTAATGCTACCAAACTTCTTAAATTCAAGGAACAACAACTTTTAAAACAATACGCTTCCACAGAAAAGGTTCATCTTTTAACTAAATCATTTAAAGAACTCGAACTTACGCGTCTTCAAGATTTACCACCTAATCTCGGTTATGCAAAACAAGATCAGGAATATATTCCTTGTCTTTATGATGTGACCCTAATTGGCAAATTGAAAGAAGCACCTTATGTTCGTAGTACTGAGGAGACAATGTCACTTGTGGAAGAAACTCGATCTAAAATGCTTTCAAAATTCCATAAGACTGATTATGATAAGCATAATAAAGATCAGTTTTCTAAAAAGACCCGTATTCGCTTACAAAAGGAACTAGCTCAATTATCAGCGTTTGTGCCTCAAAGTTTGTCAAAGGATAACCTTCCTAGTACGTCTCCTACACTCGTCAAAAAGGATTTAACTAAGTTAATTCCACCGGTAAGTAAGGTTTCAGATAGCTTAAATGCGGTGCACCAACACTTTGCTGATTTTGACAAGGTCATTACAGAACGTATGACGGCTATGGCCATAACGGAAGGTGAATGGAATTTTGAGCACACTAGAGCTGCGTTTCTAGACGAAATTGTTCCATTTGTAAACAGTGTTAAAGCTTGTCTTAGCACGATTGATCAAGATTTGCTTTTGGAAATAGAAGAAGCTAGACGTGTTTTCAATGAAATGGATGATGCTTATGAAAACAGTTTACTTGAAATAGAACGAATTTTGCGTCAAAATGATCAGCTTCTGAAGCAAGTGATGTCGCGTGATATTGTTTCTGTGTGTGTGAATAAAAGTATTGATAATGATTCTATTGTGCATAATGTTGAATCTGTGGATAATGTGGTAGATAGTACTTGTCACAATCTAACACTGAATTTTTAAAGCTTCAAGATTCTTATTATTCACTTTCAAAATGTTTTGATGAGATTCAAAAACATTGTATTTCACTTGAATGTACACAACAATTTTTCAAGAGCTTTTTGAAACGTCATTCGAAGGTGTTAATATAGATGATTCAAATTTTCAAAAGAATTTTCTGTTGAAGTTACAATCAAAACAGTGTCAGCCGAATGACAAGGTTGCTAAATTATTGCCGATATACATAGAGAAATCTAAGGAGATTAACTATGTGAACGTACTTGAGGCCGCTGAGAATGTTAAACTTGATCTAGATAATCGAGTTTCCAAGATTTTGTCCAAAGTTGATAACTTAAAACAGAAAAATACACAACTCTTCGATTCAGTAAAGCCCGCATGTGCTAATACCACTGCACAGAATCAATCATTGATTGAACGATTGAATCGAAAGTCGGTGGAAATATCTGATTTGAGGAACAAATTTGTGATAAAAATCTGGCCTTGGCTGAGTTAAAGGAAACACTTCGTATCCTAAAAGGTAAGAATGTTGTGGATAACGCAGCCACTGTCTCAGTATCGTCCTCTAGTGCTATCAAAAAGAACCTCATCGTCGTCACACCACTTAACAAGGGACCTAGGACTAAACCATCTCAAACATTGGTCACTAAAGATAATGCAAAATCAAAACCAGCTTCTAATATTCCTTTGTTGCCTTCTACAGGAGTAAGCACCACTACTAAGTCTCAAAGATCTAAGCTTAAAAGAAACAAGAAGAATGATAGGATCTTGCCCCCATCTAGTAGTCAAGTGAAGAAGAAAGTAGAAGTTCATCCTAGGAATGTTATTTCTGTTTTGAATAAAAAGAATCATGTAGCTAAACCTAAAGGCTTTGCGGTTGTGCAGCGTTCTAAGCCTACTGTGAATTCTAATTTGAAATGTTGGAATTGCAATGAATGTATGCTTTCTAGTCGTCATGATTCTTGCCTTATTGACCATGTGAATGAGATGAATGCTTGTAAAAATGGTTTAGAATGAAAAATGACTGGGAAAGTGTTAACCCAAGCTGGTTGGATGTGCCGCCCCACTGGTAGACCTTTCACTATATTAGAAAATGTGTGTCCTTTAACTAGGATCACTCCCACTAAAGCGAAGAAAGCGTGCCCTTTAATTAGGAGTACCAAGGCTACCAAAACACAAGCGTGTCCTTTAACTAGGAACACCGACACTACTGTAGGAACAAAGTGCCCTATAAATAGGTCTACTCCCACTTTAGTACCCGCTAATACTCCAAAACCTAAGAAAGTTAGAACGGTAAAACCTTTTAGTGCTAAAACTCACATTAGAAAACGCAGGAAATCTAAGGGTCACACAAATGTTAGCAATTCTGATAATATTATATTTGTATCTGCTAACACTCCGGAACCAATAGTTTCCAATGCATTGTCTACTGTTGTTATTGAAAACAGGTGGTCCAAATTGTTCTCTGGTATTTGGACTCTGGTTGCTCCAAGCATATGACCGGAGATCGCTATCTGCTCAGAAATTTCGTCAGCAAATTTCTTGGTACGGTCCGATTTGATAATGATCATATTGCAAAGATAATGGGTTACGGTGAATATCATACTGTGAATGTTATAATTTCAAGAGTGTATTATGTGGAAGGTCTCGGTCATAATTTATTTTCTGTGGGACAATTTTGTGATGCAAACCTAGAAGTTGCTTTTCGAGAGCATACCTGCTTTATTCGTAATTTGGAAGGGGTTGATTTATTGAAAGGTACTCGAGGGAATAATTTGTGTACACTTTGTCTCTACAAGATATGGTGGTCGCTTCTCCCGTATGTCTTCTCTCCAAAGCATCAAAGACTAAGTCACGGTTATGGCATCGACGGTTATCTCATCTTAACTTTGACGCTATTAATGATTTGGCGAAAAACGAACTTGTTCGTGGTCTTCCTAAACTTACATTTCCCAAGGATCATTTGTGTTCCGCGTGCACAATGGGGAAAAGCACTAAGAAATCATACAAACCCAAGACTGAAGACACCAACCAAGAGAAACTTTATTTGTTGCATATGGATCTTTGTGGGCCAATGCGTGTTTAAAGTCTTAGTGGTAAAAAGTACATCCTCGTCATTGTCGATGATTACTCTCGGTTTACATGGGTGAAATTTCTTACAACAAAAAATGAGGCACCTAAATTCATCATCGGATTTCTCAAGATGACTCAAGTGCGTCTCAACACTACTGTCCGGTGCATTCGTACAGATAATGGAACCGAATTTGTGAATCAAATTTTACGTGATTATTATAAAGAAGTTGGCATATCTCATGAAATATCCGTTGCTCGCACTCCACAACAAAACGGTGTCATTGAAAGGCGAAATCGCACGCTTATGGAAGCTGCTCGAACGATGTTAATTTACGCAAAGGCTCCATTGTTTTTATGGGCAGAAGCAGTATCTACAGGAGTTTTCACCCCAAACTGATCACTAATTCGTAAACGCCATGGTAAAACACCTTATGAGCTTCTCCATGGAAAAGTACCAGATTTATCATATGTTCATGTATTTGGTTCTCTTTGCTATCCAAATAATGATGGTGACAATTTGGGAAAACTTCAACCCAAGGCTGATATTGGTATTTTCATTGGTTATGCACCCACAAAGAAGGCATACCGAATCTACAATCGTAATTCTCGCAAGATCCTTGAAACTATGAATGTTGATTTTGATGATCGGACAACAATGGCTTCTGAGCAAAGCAACTCTAAACCCGCACTTCATGAAATGGGACCCAGTAACATTAGTTCTGGTCTTGTCCCAAACAACCCTACTTCAACATCATTTACATCACCTTCTAGGAATGAATGGGATACGTTGTTTCAACCGTTCTTTGATGAATTTTTTACTCCTCCAAGTATTGTTGCTCTAGAACCTGAGATAATAGCTCTAGTTACCGAAGTTGTCATTCCAGCAACCGAAGCACAATCAGATATGTCTGTACCTACAATTGGTCAAGATATACCTTCAACAAGTAATTCTCAACCAACACCCAAATCAACTACCCATATCATGCCTATTGATGATGAAGAGGATGATGATGATCACGATTTAGAATTCACTCAAATGTGTGAACTTCCATTCTTTGGTGTACCTATTCCCGAACATAATCAAGCCGGGTCGTCCACCTCAGAGGAATCTCCTACTACGGTCTACTCCAATCCACGGATTCGTGAACATGACAACAAGTGGACAAAGGATCATCCTATAGATTCTATTATTGGTGACCCTAATCGTCCGGTATCAACACGAAGTCAGTTACAAGAAAGTGGAATGTTTTGTCATTTTGATGCTTTTCTTAGTGAAGTTGAACCTAAGACGTAGCAACAAGCTTTTACCCAATCCTGTTAGATAGAAGCCATGCAAGAAGAACTTAATGAATTTGTACGTCTTGAAGTATAGGAACTTGTCCCATGCCCGGATCAAGTGCAGTTACTCACTTTGAAATGGGTTTACAAGGTGAAACTCGACGAGTTAGGCGGAATATTGAAGAACAAAGCTCGACTAGTAGCTCGTGGATACAAGCAATTATTGGGCATCGAATTTATGGAATCCTTTACACTTGTTGCCCGTTTGGAAGCTATTAGATTATTCCTCGCTTATGCAGCCCACATGAATATGATCGTCTATCAGATGGATGTGAAGACGGCATTTCTCAATGGTGAAATCAAGGAAGAGGTCTATGTTCAACAGCCGGATGGTTTTGTGAATCCTAACTATCCTAATCATGTGTACAAGCTTAAGAAGGCTCTCTATAGGTTGAAGCAAGCTCCACGCGCATGGTATGATCTAATGTCACAATTCCTCATTACGCAAGGATTCGCTAAAGGCAAGGTGGATTGATGAGACTGCTTTTATACATAGTCTCATCGTCCAAATCGGGCTTAAAACGCTTAAAATATCATCAAAATACCCCTATATATGCTTGTATTTGTGTCTTGTGTATTTTAGGTGCGGATATCGTGAAATCAACAAATGATCACAAGAATGAAGCAATAACGAACACGGGAAACGAAGCCGCACAAAGAACTGGACCCAAGTATAGAATTTCCAAAATTACCCTTGAAGTTTTGAAGAATGTCAAGTTTAGTCCCTCATTTTTGAAGATTTGGCAATAAAAGTCCTTGGAGAATTCATTTGAACAAGTTTAATCCTTGAATTTTGAAGATATGTCAAAAGGAGCCCTTGAAGAATGATCATTTTGCATTTATAGTCCTTTAAACAAGTTTGAAAACTTGTTGTGCCAAGTTTGACAAATCATGTAAACTTATTTACAAAGGAAAGCAAAGTTTGGGCTGATAGACTTTAAAAGACAAGGAAAGGAAAAGCAGGGGACCATTTTTGTCCAGACACAAAACATTATCCCACCACTCATGAGCCGCCACGTCATCCACTACCACACCACAACCAATCAACTCCCTCCCCTCGTCCACCTCACCCATCCACTTTGTTTTTGAAAACTGATTAAGTTAATCAGTTATTAAAAGGTGGGAAACATAGTTTTTAAAATTAACCACCCCTAAACCTAATTAAAACACACACAATACACACACCTAAGAACGAACCCTAATCCTCTAATTTCTCCAAATCAAAGGGGAAATCTCCCAAACCTAGCAGATTACTGATTAACAACCTTCTCACCATATCCCACAAGCAAACAAACCATCACCTTCACCAAACCGGGCCCCACACGTGTCCCCTGCTCCTCCATATTTGGCAAAAAGGGAATCCTGCAGCAATTCAACGACCTCAGCTCCAAACTTGCTCCCTAAGGGTCCAAATTAACGACTGAGATCATCCCAATAGCTCAGCAACATCAACATCAATCACATGGCATTTGGACGAATTTGAAAACTTTTGACCAAGGGGCAATTTAGGGCATTCATTCAGTAGGGTTTAGTTTTTTTTTTGTATTCTAGATCTTTCCTTCACTTAGTATAAGTATAGAGCCGGTTTGTGGCCTATACTTTTGTTCCAGATTTTGTAATCTTTAAATTTTAAGTAATGAAAATGAAAAGAGTTTGAGTTGCATAATCTGAGTTCCCATGATTCTATTTTTATTTCAGTATTAGTTTGAAAGTATTTTTGGATGAAAAAAGGGTTTCACTTTTATCAAAAATAAGTTTCAAGAAAATTTGTTTGAAAAAGCTATTTTTTTTATCAGCTTAAAGAGATAAGCTAGCTTAATCAATAAGCTAGCCTTATACTCCTATAAGCTTGTTTACCCAGGTCACTCTCTTTTCTTTGTTTGATATCTTGGCAGGAACAAATCTTACATATTGAAGGTGGTGGCTGTTTTCTTTTGAAATCCATCAATCTCTCTACTCATACCAACAACCACTCCCTGAACTTGGTCAGCTCAAGCCCGGGCTTGATGGAAAAGGCAAAGCTGCCTTGGTGATCCCTGGATGTAGGGTCACAAGGTATAAAACTTTCTCTTCTATACTTGCTTGAAAAAGGTTTTTAGCTAGAGTGATTTTTAGGATTATGTTTGTGGATGATAGGGACAACTGTTAGATATTGTATGCTGGATGATTTGAAACATGTTAGGAATGAGTTGACTGGATTTGGTGTAGGTTATAATGCAAAATACTTGTTAAATTTCATTTTTCAGTTTTAAAGGGGTGTTTGGATTTAAGTTTTAAAATCAGTTTGTAAGGTGCACTTGGTTTTAAATCTGCTTAGATTCATCCATTTCAGTACTTTCATGTTTATTCTGATTAGTGTGTTGGTTTTAGTACCATTTGGTGAGTTTTGAATACAAGTTTTGGTAAAATCATTGCCTAAAATCTGTCATAGCCATAAACAGCTTGATTTTTTTATAAATTTTGCCATCAAATTCTTGTAGGTTGTTAGTATATAGGGCAAGTTAGGATTTGTATGTGCTTAGAGGGAGTTTGTGAGTGGATTGAGTGAGTTTTGGCCAACCAAAACTCACCCAACTGCCAAACACTTCAGCAAAACTGCCTAAGCCCTCTTTCTGAATTACAGTAACTGTTTAGAGCTTTTGAGCTTCATTTTGTGAATCAGCTTATTGTTTTTATCTTTTTATTGACTCCCCACAACCCAACTGGTTGTGGGGGTGCCTTTGTTTGCCCACAAAACCAAGAAAAAAAATAAGATCCAAGCTAAAAAGTGCCCAGACCCCATTTTTTGTGAAGGCAGTGGGAACTCACTTCCCACTGCTAGTGTAAACATTTCCCCTGCTAAGCAAAAAGACAAAAGGGGTCAACATGTCATTGTCAGTCTGCATCCTTTTTTGTCTTTAGTGACCAAAAATAGGATTTAGAGTTTCAAACCAATCTTGTTATTTTTCTTATTTTATTTGTGATTTTTCTGTTTAATTAATTTTTATTTTACTGTTCATTTAGTATTTTTCACATTTAATAGCTATTTTTAATTAACTTTTATTTTCTGAATTTTGTCTTTTAGTGTAAAATTGTAAGATTTTTCAGTTTTAAAAATTTTCTTATATTTAGAAAAACATTTTAAGGTTTTTAGTTAAAAAAGTTTTTACTGTTCACCTTTTATTTAATTTTTAGAATTAATTTAAGTTAATTAGGGTTTAAATTGTATACTGTTTTGTCTTTTAGTGAAAAATATTTGATTTTTCAAACTTTTTCATTTTTCTACTGTACATTAGAGTAAATTAGGATTTTTAAAATTGTTCAATTAATTTTGGCATTATTTTATTATTTTTTATAATTATTTTAGTTTAAAAATAGTTTTTAGAGATTTAAAAATAGAAAAATAGTATTTAAAATTTAGGAAAAATACTTTTTAGTTTTTAAATAATATAAGTGAGTTATTTTTCCAATAAAATAATATTTTGAGCTTTTTCTTAATTATATTTAATTTTTGGGCTTTAATTAGCATTAAAAATTGAATATTTAATTAATAAAAGGTTTTAAAATATTTTTATTGGATATTTATCCTTATTTATATTATTTTGAACTACTTTTTCATTTTTAATTTGTTTTTAGCTTAAATTTTTTTAAATTTTCACGTTTAACGTACTTACGTTCGCGTTTTACGTCTTTCGTCATAGTTAATTGTAATCGTGGTTCGTCTCTAGTTTTCTTTCTTTTCTTATCCGAAAACGACACTACCCTAAACCTTTGATTATATATTTTGGCACATTAATCCACACACCTTCTCGAGAACGAACCCGCATTTGTTCGGTTTCGCGTTTTTCCTAAAACGTGCAACTTAATACTTGCCCCCATTATACCTTGTTTTTCCTAAAACAAAGGTGTACTAATTTTACGACTATCATGGATCTAACGTTGTTCATTCAGAAACGAGGTAAAGATAGGATTATGGTACAAATATATGTTGATGATATTATATTTGCTGCCTCGACCCAACCCTTATCCGATGAGTTTAGGACACTCATGTCTTCCAAGTTTAAGATGTCAATGATGGGCAAGGTATCATTCTTCTTAGGTCTTCAGATATCTCAGAGTCCCAGAGACATCTTTATCATCAATCCAAGTATGCCCTTGAATCTCTTATGAAATATAAGATGGAATCTTGCGACCCCGTGGATACTCCAATGGTGGAACGAACTAAGCTTTCTGTAGATCCACATGGAGTTGTCTTTGATCCGACACTTTATCGTGGAATGATCGGTACCCTTCTGTATATCACAGCTAGTCGACCTGATCTTCAGTTTCTTATATGTATGTGTGCTCGATATCAAACTAGACCTACTGAGTTACACTTAGCTACTTTTAAACGGATCTTTTGGTATCTTTAAGGAACCATTAATCGGGGACTTTGGTATTCGAAGGGCTCTTCGATTGCACTTATGGCATATGCAGATGCGGATCACGCGGGTTGTCAAGATACAAGACGTAGCACGAGTGGAACTTTGCAACTACTAGGAGATCGACTAATCAGTTGGGCATCTAAAAGGCAGAAAAGCGCTGCAATTTCAAGTACGGAAGCAGAATACATAGCTATGTCCGGTTGTTGTGCTCAAATTCTTTGGATGAGATCGCAATTAACCGACTATGGTCTAGGTTTTAACAAAATTCTGATGTACGACGACAACAAGAGTGCAATTGCCTTATGCTGCAACAACGTTCAATTCTCCCGGTCGAAGCATATTGACATTCGCTACCACTTTATCAAGGAGCAAGTGGAAAATGGAGTGATCTAACTTTACTTTGTCCGATCTGAGTATCAATTGGGGGATATTTTCACGAAGGCTTTAGATCGCGCTCGAATGGAATTTTTGGCCGACAAGCTAGGTTTGAGAACTTTCTCGCCCTAGACTCTAAAGGAATTGGCAGATGAAGCGAAAAGTGGTGGTAAACTATTCTCCGTATCCTTGGTGATCATCTTTATATATTGTTTGTATTTTTATCCACAAAAGTAAAATACAAAAATATAAAACCATATAAAAACCATAAAAATTGAAAAATTCAGAAAAATCCAAAAATATTTTTATTTTTTTTCAAAGGCATGTCTTTTGGTACGATAATATTTATGGCCTTAGAAATGTCGATTAATATTGACACGGCGCCATAAATAGAGTTCGTACAAAAGTTGTAAATATTTCATAAAACATGCCTAAATGGCTTGTAGTTATTTCAGACTGCAACCCGCTTTTCATATTAAAGTCAAGTATTTCTTATGAAAGCTTTGGCTCACAACGGGAATTAATTTTTTCGGGCATGGTTTACTTTATAACCATGTAACGGATTATGTTTACTTTATAACACAACCTAACACGAATATATGTACGCATCAGTGCATTTATTTGTTAAAACGAGAGAAATCTTGTTTTTATGAAGTTATCATCTCTACTACCATAGCAATCTACAATTGGTATCTACATACTCGACGATGCGACTACTCAAACAACGACTACAACTCTTTCGATAGAACACGGTTCAACAATTGAGGGGGAGCAATTGTCAAGCATTCAGAATCTTTGATGCCAAAAGTGCCAAGTTCACTAATTGGTTTCAAGACAACAATACCAATCGTACATGTGGTGTCAAGAGATGACTTCAGACGTGAAGAGGCGACCAACATTTGCCAACAAGAACCATTTGATATTATCATATGATGTTCTCATCAATCAGGTCCAACCTTGTCAATTTATTCTTATATGGTGAATATGTGATCATGTTACAAATCGGTATCATATCTCACAAATTGGTCTCATGAAGATAAAACGGACTTGCATTTTTTTCCCAAAACTTTGTTAAACCTTTATTAAATCAATTGATATTAAAAACATCGATTGGGTTAATATTTTTAATATGGGGGAGAAAATGTGATTTAATATGGGAAATGATTAATCAAAAATGGTTTGACTTAACGTGATAGCTCATCCCGACATGTGCGAAATATTTTCGAATATCATGGCATATGTTAAGGGGGAGCAAAATGGATTTGCTATACCAAAATGGGTTTCATGGTGACATATACTTACCCTAAACCCATTTATTTCACGACGATGAAGATTATGGTGACATAAGGATGGTAGGATAGGTTAAGTCCAATGATTCTTCCAAAACCGGAGGAATCTTCCCAATGACATTACATAACTAGAAATAGTAGTCCTTAGGAAAGATGGGGAAAGATTGTGAACGTAGCTGAATGCCGACCAAGTACTTAAGTTAACACTGGAACAATCACAACAAGGTGCTAGTTGTGATGTATTGGTAAGCATTGAAGGGGTTGAAGAATGAAAAAGAATTGTAAAGATAAAGGGTCTAAAGAAATAAGCCCTCCTTACAACCTTAGGCAGAAACCGGGTCAACACATATGCTATTGAGATCATTTTAATGATGTTCGATATTGAAGATAGACATCATGGACCCAGTTATGCATTGCACAACCCATCCCAGCTAACTCATATATCTCTTAAAAGGTATTTGTTTTATTCACACGGAGACAACGCATTATCTATCGATTTATTCACTCCGAGTAAATTGGTATTGAAATAGTGGCACTCCTCTCTAGCCTCCGATCACTAATAATCCAAAATGCACAATCGAGTCTAGAGCCATTTGAGATCATCAAATATCTCATTAGGAAACATTTCCATATTTCCTTGCTTCTTCACACACTGTGAAAAGTAAGAAAGATATTAAGAGTCCTACGCAAAATCTTCATGATCTTTCCTGAACATCCGAGTAATATAAAAGTATTTACAATGAAGATGGAAATCCTTCTTGAGCGAATATTAAAAAGCTCATGGTAGGTTACTTGTGCGATTCTTTATGAATCAAGCTTGTGATATCTGGAAAGCAACAGTGGTTTAATTCTTAACTGAACTAAACACGTTCCAGGCCTCTACGCGATATCTTAGTGATCTTGCCAGAACACTCAGAGTGACACTCTATAGTGTTACAGTGATGAGTGGAAATCCTTCTAGTGTTAACCTCAAACAGCACTTGGTAGGTAACTTGCAAGATTCAATATGAATCGAGCTCGTGACAACTGGAAAGCAACGATGGTGCGATTCTTTAATGAATCAAACTTGTTCCAGGAATCGGAATTGACGGCTTCAATCATACGGATAATTTTATCCAAATGATTCACTCTTTACGTTCGCAGTCAGCTTTGGACGGTCGAGTAAAGAGAACGGGTATACCCGCGAAATCTTGTCAAGGATATTTTTAATTAAATCTACCTGCCACAAGTATGATATTTAATATCGTCCAACGGTCTTCACCGACCGGAGGTAAAATGCTACCGAAATAGAATGAAATGTTCAAATCCATTTTGTTCGTGTCTACTTATGTTGCGGCATTTGAAGACGGTGGCGTTGCGGAATCCGAGAAGAAGTCGTCCCCGCATGCTTATACTTTATGCACTTAATACTTCATCTAATTCTAGAAAGCTTAAAAGTCAAGTTTTCCGCTGTATCGAACTCTGAAGCTTTCAAGAATTACGAAGGTATAAGTATGTGGGACATACGGTCACAAGGAGGCCAAAATCACAAGTGATGGATGCACAAGATCAAGGCAAGAGATTAATGCTAAAGATTGATATCAAAGATCACATCAGCATGTTCACCAGAAAAGAAAAAGAAAAGAAAGACGAAGACTACGAGCTCAAGACAAACATAGTATGCTAGGTTTATTTTATTATTGTAACTTGGGTAACGCCCTTGTTTGGAGTGACCTCCCTTAGGGGGAGATTGTTAGAAATACGTTTTACGTATTAGAAAGGATCGGTCACTCCAACAATAGTCTAAGTAATAGCTCGTAGTTTAGTTTTACTAATATTAAATAACTAAGGCCATGCTAAGCCTACAACATGTGTAGGCCGGCCCAACTTGTAAGCCCAAGCCCATCTCATTGGCTTAGGTATATAAACCCTCTCCTTAGATGGAGAGGGTGTGGTTTTCATTCATTGTTCACATAGTTTCTTACTTTCTCTCTCTAGAAGTGTGTGTGAAATCTACCATCTTTCTATCTCTTTCTCTCCCTAAACATAAGCAAGATTTACAATATCATACAATGCTAAAGACAGATTTATTATTCTTGGGTTCATTATCATGCATGTCTATTTTAAACACACCATTCACAGAAATTGCATTAAAATAGAAAATACCATTTTTCCAAACAGAAATTCCATTATTATCAATCGTGTGAACGAATCCATTATTTAACAAACATGAAAAGGAAATAACACCCCTAACAATTGTAGGTGCATAATGACAATCATTTAAACTCAGTACTAAACCCGAAGGTAAAACTAGATTAAATGTTCCTATAGCTTCAACCTCTGTTTGTGCGCCATTGCCCACTTGCAGAAATTGTTCCCCACAGGAAAGCGTCATTTCCAGATTAAATCCTTGCAGCGTATTACAAATGTTAATACCGCATCCCGTATCATATACCCAGGAATTTAATTTGTATGTTAAATTGAACAATTCAATCATAAATAAAGTACCTGAAGCTGCAGCGCTCTGCCCAGACTTCTTCTTTATTTCTCGCAATTCTTCGAGGTAAAGAGGGCAATTCCTCTTCCAGTGACCACTTTCCTTGCAATGGTGACAAGTCTCATCCTTCTAAGATCTATTCTTCTTGACAATGTTATGCTTAGGTTTCGAATAAGTCGCAACTTGTTTGCCCTTATCACCCTTGCCTTTGCCTTTCTTCTTATTCGCTTGCGGTTTTGGCTTACTCACTCTACCCTTTTGTATGGTTAGTACAAAAGGCGTAGTAGTAGATGCCTTGTCTTTCAACCCCTTTTCATAGTCAATGAGCATTGCATGCAAATCATTAACTGTCTTCCCCGTGCAATGCATATTATAGTTTCTAACGAAATCATTGAAGTCCTTGTTAAGGGACCTATTGATCAAGTTGATAGCCATATTATGATCATAGGGTTGTCCTAGTGCAATGAGCTGTTCCATATAACCCATCATCTCCAAGTAATGGGCACTTACAGACTTTCCTCGAGCTTGCTTGCAGCTATGCAAAGCATCTACCAAGTTGTAGATCTCCACATCTTGTGGCTTCTCGAACATAGCCTTGAGCTCATTAAGCATTCGCTTAGGTGAAAATAGATCATACTTCTGTTGAAGTGGAGGAGCCATTTTTTCTAGCATTAAGCAAGCCACCCCAGAGTGCTTCTTAATATTAGCAGCGTGTTCAAGCCTTTGTGCATCAGATGCTCCTTCTGCAAGATCCCCCGGATAAGGAGTAGTCAAGATATCGATAGTACCCGCTGCTCTCAAGACTATTCTTAGCGAGCGGTACCAATCATTGAAGTTTGGGCCAGTAAGTTCAGGACGTTCAAAGAAAGTTTTGAACGCGAAACTTATAGTGTTATTGGTGGGTTGAGCCATTTCTACAGAAATAAGTTCAAATATTAGTATTTTCGATAACAAAATACTTTCAAGAAAATAAAATTACCCCGGTATAAAAACCATATTATTTTCCTTGAATTCTAGAGCTATATTGACATAAATCCATTAAATCAGTTGATCTGCTAGTAATGAATGTACTTAACATAGCGACTTGTCGAACAATTCAATTGACAAACAATTTTTAATTTCTAGATTTTTAAGGGATTTACACTGCCAAAAAAACGTTTTGCATTGTAAACATGTTTCATCCCTTTTGAATGCATTAAGTTTACAGATCTCACTGAGTAACTTAATTAAGTCGTCTAATCTGAGTAACGTAAAACCATCATACGAATTCTCATTCTACAAACGGTTTTCTCTCCATCACAAAATCACCCAAAAATCTCATTTGATGACGAATTAATTCAAGTGTTCGTCAATTAGGAGCATTCGACTTAAATTTTAAGGGTATAAAATTTTGATGTCAAAATCAATGTATGGAGAAGCATGCATATAATCTCCATAGCAAAAGTTTAATAAAACATTTAGTAAACTTTTTTACAAGATTAAATTTCTTCATAAATTATGTTGCGGTATTGGTTAAACCAATTAAAGAATTTACCCACAACTATTCACAACGTACTTTTGCTAGAACTCGGCTACGCACAAAGCAATACCCTTATTCATTGTGTTTCGGATGTGAATTTGTGATAAATCACCCTTAAGTTATAATTCAATTAATAATCGTAGGTAATTTCAATTTAACGCACATGCGAGCCAGGAATTTGGTCAGCGACTAATGGCATAACACCTCCTTCCTTAACTGGGTACATGACCAGCGGTGCGTTATACCCACTTTATAGTTTGTGAAAAAGAGTAGGCCGTTAGATTATTATTGCAATTCACCAATCAATGTATCTTATGTAATTTAAATCTCTAACAAATCATTATTTTAATATGATTTAGTCCATATTATTTCTTTTCAAAAAAAACCCTTGTTTACAACAATTCAACAATTTTTAATATAAACAAGTAAAAAGAACTAAATCATAAACACATAATAACAATTTATATGTGCAATAAATGAATCAAATAGCCACATGCATACGATTTATTCAATAATCTTCAAATCTAGGTCTTTACATTCATATAAAAGTCTTCCCTAATTCTAGATTTATTGAATCAAATAATCACGTAGCACATAAAATCATATAAACATATAATTTTCCGATCCATGAAAACATGTACGTTATCATGGAATCCCCACAAATCTTAACAATTAAATCTCCACGGATCATAACCATACATGACATAACAATTATCCCACATGTAATTTAGGGTTTCAAAACAATTCTTTTTTTTATTAAAAATTCGGCCAAAACCCTAATTTTTAAAAAACAAAACCCTAATTTTATGAAAACCTAAAAAACATGTAGTTTTAACTCAAAACAATTATTAGTTAAAAAACTTTAGACTTTTGATAATTATAACATGTTAAAACGGCTCTCGATGCCACTGAAGGTTTATTAACATCATAACAATTATATAAAACCCTAAACGAGATCAAAGCACATATAGCGGAAGCGATTTAACAAGATCATAATTGTAACACAATTATAATTAATCGAATTAGGGTTACATACCTTTACGCCAAAGCAAATCCACAAGACGAAGAACGAATCACCAATTCGGGTTTATACCTTAATATACCAAGATATAGTCTAAAGTAAGATATATTACGATCTTGTACACACGTAATACAACGAGCTAACCGTGATTCTAGCACGTGAAAACCAAGCTACAACGCTTGTAAATAATCTACCCAACAACCCCTAGAGAGAGGCTAGGACTAGATTATCAACACAATTGATCAACCAAGAAAACCAACCGAAAACCCCTTCGTGGTGTAACCTTGCGATCGGCCAAAGAGAGAGGAGAGGAGAGGATTCAAGTTATGAAGATTATGAGGGGTAAGGAGGTGAATTTATAGGCCTAAAATCCAATGTAGCTCAAGTAAATAAAAGGAAACTTTTGCCCCCCCCCCCCTGGAGCCCTAACCGACTGACGAAACACCCACCATGGGGTGTTCTGGAACTTTCCGTCCTTATACCTTTTTATTCCTCTTACTATATATTATTTTAACACTCGTTAATACTTAACTATTAATTAATTAACGATCGTTAAAGTTATATAGTTATTTGCTCGGTTTAATTTAATAAATATAATAAATATATTTATTAAATAAATTAACTCTCTATGTATTGAGTGCAATCCCGTAATCTCGAGTTTGATCCTATCACACGACTATTAGATATAAGTCCATAAACTTACACACATCACAAATATTATCATGAGTATCTTTTTCAAAATTGGGTTATAGTTTTTAAAACACTTATGCTTTGTTTTCGAGTATAAAACGGAAAGAAGAGAGATGGAGAAGGAAGAAAGGACAGAAGTAAAGATGAGAGAAATATGAAATGATTTCTTGTTTTGTGTTCCTGCGTTAGAAAGGACCGAGTAAGCAAAAAAGCCTTAAAAAACTTCAACGTCACTCCATTTCATCCCAATTGGGGAAGAATATTTGGAGAGTAAATTTGGTCTAGTTTACTCTCCATTCTTTCCACTCCCCTCCTAGAAAATCTCATGAACACGATTTTTTTACCACCTAAGACCTTTCCCTTTCACCCCAAAATATAAACTCAGGAATAGAGTCTTAAAACTTGATCAGATGGATGAAAGTCTATTGTGCTAAATGCACTTAGATATAAAAAAATAAGAGTTTATGCTATTATTAACAAGTTTGTGTACTAGGAAAATACAGTTCGTTACTTTCATTACCAGTCCCCACTGGGATCTAGAGAACATGTCCTGAATAACACAAACATCCTCATCAAATATCACATTAAACTTATTATCTTTATTTAGTTTATGCACGTATAGAATACTAACTTCATATCGAGTCATCCTAAGACTACCCACATGAGTGATAACGACCTTAGTGACATTTGAATGACCAAGAGTCACGTTAAGCTTAAATACTTACACAATATTAAAAATGTTTATACTAGTGTAAGTCATATTATGACTAGCACCAGAATCAATGATCCAGCCAACAAACAATCAATACGACTTAATGTTTGAATTATGATAAAGAATATAAAAGTACAAAAACTAATTACACAATTTATACCTGCAATATTTGCAAGCATACTGCTAGAACCAGTCTTGTCACTTATCAAATCCATCAACCTCTTATATCGTTCATCAGTGAATAAATAGTATGAACTAAAATGTTGTTTCTTAGTATGAACTAAAATGTTGTTTCTTATTCCCTGAGGTTGCATTACTACTAAGAACACTTCCATTTAAACAATTATTTCTTTAAAAATTAGGTGGATCCCACAAGTTTAAATCTCCTATTAAAAATATGATCATTCAAATTTCATTATGTACACACCAAATTTGGTTTGTTAACTTTTCTAGTTTGGTTGTTATAAGATGTCCAGTTATTATTTAAAAAAAACAATCCTTAGTACAATACCTTTGCAGTTCATTCGTAACTTTTTTCTCCGTTTTACTAGTATCATTTTATTATGGGAAAAAACTTTGACATAAGTGTCAACCCACATAGGCGCACGACCATATTTTATATTTTCGCAGAGTATTACACAATTTTTTTCCTATTACAAGTATAAAGGTACGCATCATAAAGAAAATTTAGGTAAAAGCTATAAATGCTCTATGTACTATCGACATTGACACATTATGCTTCACGGACTTTTTTATGTGTGTTTCTACATACTAAAAACACAAGTCACGGTTGTTACATGTTATCATGTATGACGTGTCTTTTTATATGTTTTTTTTCTTTCTAAATTGTTGCTTCATAACTTTTTAGGAAATAAATACACAATCCAAAATCAACCCAAAATCAAATAGACAAACTCAAATTCATACAAACACTAAATCAATCCGAAACTCAATCCAGTAAATACGAACCGATCAAACGCCTAAATGAAGATTAATATTTCGAAAAATGAATCCATTTAATACCAATCAATTAAACACCCTGATCACTAATTACCAAACATATTAGAGTTGCTTGGACCGATGATGAATTACCTCGTATGTTATACGACAATTATTTCTATTGGATTGATCATGAATTACCAAGTTAGTGCTACAAAATTCAAATGTTTGAAATGTATTTAGTTTCAATGATGATCAAAGGGAAAATTTAATGTGTTTGTTAAATGCTCAAGAATGACTTGAGATTCTCCATGATGAATTTGATGTATACCAGAATGATATAAAGGCACAAATGACACCAATGTACATCAAAAATCAAGAAATGACATTTGAAATTAACAATCTGACAAATAAGAATTCTTTCGAAGAAAGTGTTTCATTTGGTTATTCTACTAGTCATTTACATGTTGTCTTCTAGATGTTCAAGCTAGCTTTAATGTAGTATTTATGACATTTGTAGTTTTTTAAAGTTTTTTGTAAACATAATGGATGCTTTCTAAGTAATGTTAGACTTGTATTATCATTTATCCATTTGTAGTTAATGTTGTGTATGTAGTCTATTTGACGTTGTCTATATCAAATACCAAACAAATCAGGTACCAAATAGATCAGATACCAAATAGATGTGATACCAAATAGTTGAAGGCAACATATAAAAACTCACCTTTGCACCAGGTGTAGAACATTATGAAAATGGTCTTATTTTTCAGTTCAGTTGCAGATTTAGGCTTGGGTGCATTAGTAAACTTTGTAGATTCAGGCTTAGGTGCATTATTAATCTTTGTAGTATTTAGGCATACGTGCATTACTAAACTTTGCATTTTAGAGCATGACCAATGCATCAAGTTTTTAAAGATTTGATACATTTAATGCCATTAATGTCAAGCACAAGTAATGAGAAAGGTTTTTAACAAAGACTTGATGCTTACCAAGCTTTTGTAAAAAGTTTTACAAAAAGCTTGTGTTGCAATGCAAAAAAACCTTCCAAAAATGCTTCTTGAAATAGTAAAAAGTCTTTTACAACTTTTCCCATTGTAGATGCTCTTAGGCATAGATGGTTTGATATGCCATGCCTCCCAGCACATATGACAATACCATAACATTCATTTACTCAAGGTTACATAAACCGTACTATATATAACATTCAATCATTCAGCTTAACAAACAAAAAATTCATTAACAAAAGAGTACACATTATATGTAGCAAATGTATAGATGACAGTTAGAAGTCATTAAGCTTGTATAAACCAACAAAATTTACAAGCAATGACAGAATGTTAACAGACTACACATACAAAAGACACAACTACTAACACAAGTTAATAAACAAGGAACCTAAACTAAAGATCATAATCATCAGCATGAGCTTCAAACCTTCACGTTACACAACTTTAGGATATGGTCCAATGTATTCCAATTTGCTAGACATACAACACCACCATTGACTAGAACTAGACTTTTGCAAAACCCAAATTGTTTAGCTTTCTTACCAATAAAGCATGTATATTTTCCTTCAAGGAGTTTCTCAAATTGTTTATCACTAAGTAATGAGCATTGGATTTTATTTAAATGGCAATACTATATTTGCTTTCAATTGGTAAATTGGATATCCTGTCAACTGCATTACTTGATTTACTTTCAACTGGATTACTTGATTCCCCTTTAGGTTTTTCCTAGAAACAACCAATTGTCCTCTTAACAAAGTCATTTATGATATTGTCTTTGCCAGCGAACCATGAATCCTCTTCAAATTCTTCAACATGGTTATATTAATGCAATTCCAGCAAAGCTTTTGATGGACCTTCTTTTCGCATCATTGATGCTACTTTTGTTGTTGATAATGATGAAACCCTAAGATCATGATTTTTCTCATCACTGCTAATGACGATGAGGTCTTGTTAGGAACCATATGATCATTCATATTGTCATCACTACTAGTATCAGTAATTTCAATTATACATTCAAATTATGGCCAATATTATAATTAAATCATACCAAAGTAACAAAAAAAATTGCATAAACCTGTAAGTTTGTAACCTGATATAGAATGATAAAGAATCACACAAATATAAAATTATGATTAATATTACAATTAAATCATACGAAACTTAGAAAAATCAATGTATAAACTTGTAAGCTTGTAACTTAATATAAAGGGATAAGGAATCGTACCTTAATATATAGGGATAAGGAATCATATATTAATATAATCTAATATAAAACTATGACCAATATCTTATCTTACTACTTTATAAAAGATTTAAGTCTTTTCCATATTTAGAAGTTTTAAAAATTTTCAGCCTCAAACATTACTAAAAAAAGAAATCTTAACAATTAAGTCAAGATAGTGCATTTTCAGTCAACCTGGAAAACGTATGTTACACATTCTTGTAGTAACAACCATCATTATAATCTTTATAAATGAAAAGTAACAGTCCTTTAGCCATTCATTACCAGCATCAAAGTTTTTATTATTAAAAAGTAACGGTCCATGTATTGATCTACACTTTAAATATGCAAAACAAGTAACTGCTTTTGCATATATATACCCTATCATAAAACACTTTTACCACTTTCGTTGCTACACCTTTACCACTTTCGTTGCTGCAAAACAAGTAATTGTGTTTGAAATCACATGTATTAGAGAAAGTAGTACTATCTTATCATGAAACAACACCTTCTCCACAACCAAAACCTTTACCACTCTCGTTGCTGCCACCACTTCCACCACCGCCGCCAACCGCAAACATCACTGGTTTGATGTGATTTGGTATTGGATCTGGTATTAGATTACACATAAAAAAAATTGTTCCGTCAAACAATTTAGTCAGCAGGTACATGCCGCGTATTGCGCGTATATCCGGCTAGTTACAATTAAAGCATACATGACCTTTTATCCATATTCAACTGCTGCTATTAAGGAGGGTGTTTAGAATTGAGTAAGAAAAGATCACCATAATGCAATTAAGGTAACGTGATTATATTAGTTAGATTAGAGTTTAAGATTCTTAGTTGGGATTGTGAAAGTTGGTGATATAGAATGTTGTATGATTAATAGTACATAATGAGTTAAATGGGTTATGTTATAAATAGTCTTTTGGGGACAAAAAGTACAGAAAAGTACTTGGAATACCTCTCTTTTGTCCCCCCAGATATAGTACAACCCAGTTTTTTGTCAGTTTTTTCCGTATTTTTTGACAGTTTACTGTTTTTGACATGTTAAATTTTATATTTTTTATTCCGCATTTTTCGTTTCACAGTTTTATAACAAAAAAAAAATTAAAAAAAAAATTAAAAATTAAAAAAAAAATCAAAAAATTAGGAGGGGTATTAGAATCATTTTAAGGGTACCAGTAACCACCCCTTATAAATAGATGGGATTAGTTTGTGTTGACGTGTTAAACGAAATCAGGATAGCGTGGGAAAGTCGAAGGAAATCGGTTTGACTTATGTTTTTAGTATTTTACACATAAAAATTTCGTAAAACATAATGAGGTGATTAGAATATTATATAGATTATTTATAATTTTTAGTATTTATAATTTTTACTCACATATGTTTTAGTTTAATATAAACTAGTTATAAGACTCGTGCACGCACGGGATTTTTACTTAATTATTTTAGTAATATATTTTTATTCATAAAAATCAAATACTTTATTTATTTGCTTTAAGATTACATATCCTCCTACTATTTATATGATTATGACATATGGATTGATCAAGAGATGAAATTAAGAAAGAGAATTAGTGGATTACACATGTTTTAATTTGATGTGGGTAGGAAGATAAGTAGTATGACATTGTAAGAGGATTTAACATTGCTCATTAACCAAATGGCAATATTGGCAGTCACATCAAATATCTATATCTATACTACTTTATAAAGCATTTGGGACCTTCCTAAAATAGCAAGGCTGAAAATTTAGACTTTTTTACCTACTAAATAAAGCAAGTTGTTGATAATTTCATCTAACATTATATACTATAACCTTTTCAAACAACTTTTTGTAAGAAACTTTTATACAAACCTTTTAAAATAACATTTTTTCTTTTAAATTGAAAAATCTTTTTATTTATTTATTATTTTTATAATTTAATTTCATTATATTTTTTAAAATTTTGTGCTTTTTAATTCGATATCTATTTTGATATATCTTTATTAATTTTTAGTCTTTTTCACTTTTAGTGGGTTTTTTAATTTGATTTTTTATAACTTTACAATGAGTAAAAGATTAATATTTGTTAGTCTCAAATTTCGTTATTAAGTACTCGCCGCCGCATTGCGCGGGTACCATTCTAGTATACTATTATGTGTTTCAAGTATACTATTATGTGTTTCAAGTAGAGTAGTAAGGTATGCTCACCACTTGATCCTTCCTTGCATAAAATCACCACCAACGTCACCATTGCGACCACCCTCAAATAGGATCACGTGTTCCATGCATAGATAGTGGTCTAATGACAAGGCCGACGACGGAAGCTCGGGACGGAGCCGTATGATGCGGAAGTCTCACGTACGGTTCCCTGAGAAGGGAGTGGCTACCTACTGGAGCTTCGACCAATCACCACCGGTCAATTCCGCTTTGGGGCCACCCCTTACTCTACCATTATTATAGGGGTATGGGGTTCGAGACAAAGAAAGATCAAGGCAGCATATCAGCTTTTCCTTTATACTTTACTTGGATCAAAAGGTGCCCCACATAGGTCTTCCCCGAAACCCCCCAGTAACTAAGGTAAACAACGTAGAAAAAGCACCCATTTCTATACCGGTTCCGAAAGAGCGAAGAAAAAGGGGATGTTTTGTTAATAGGAACAAGAACGTACAATGAACATGGTTAAAAATATAAGAAACCCTTCTTAAAATATGGAAACCAAAGTGCCTTCACTGTGACATCCATTCATTTAATCCACCATAACTTCCATCCATTCTCGTATTTTCTTGTCAAACTCCTGTCACCAATGATTCAAATCAACTTCATTAGTGTTTTGGATTTCCTATTAAACTATGACTCCTATTATAGCTAAGTACATTTTAGGGAATGTTTGGTTGACATATTATGACATTTTATGAAAATAAATCCTAGCTGTTAACTGACACATACTATAAAATTGACCCAATGACCCGTTTTAAATGAAATCCAACCTAAATGATCCCCTCAGTTGCTAATTATTCAGTACTTAACTACTATACTAAATAACTGTGAAAACCTAATCTAAATAAAACATATTTGCTGTAATTTCCTTTTTGAGTTTCATCTAATACAACATAATTCAGTGAATCAATAAACAAACACATCATAACCAAATGAACGTAGTTGCAAGAAACTAACTCTAGTTATATGGTTTCAATTATTTCATATCACATAACCAATTTCATAAATCAAACACTACTAAGTTATCACTGAGAACGCAAACGCATAGTCGCATAATGAGTGCAACAACTATACTACCAAGATAATATATAATACGATTTTTTTAAATGATTCAGGAGTCCAAGGAAATTTCTTTGTATATCGGTAAATAAGTACTTGCAAAGCATGTTTCTCTGAACTTTATTAATCAAACGGGTTCTTGATCCAAGAACAATATCAAAGAAGGATTTTAAAGTTCTGTTTTTTGTATGCAACATATAAGCTCCACATAAAGTTGTACCTTCGTTGAGCATAAAACTTCATAACTTTTACCAACTAAAAAAGCAAAGCTAAGTATAGAAATAATGCATAGATGTTGATATGTACCTGTTGTAGCAAAAACTACCATCGAGTATTCCGTGGACTATTGCAGCCTATGATGGCACAATCCCTAGTGATTATGTCGTGTACTCCTTCAACCTGTAAAATGTCAAGGGAAAGAAACCACCTTTACTTCCAAAGCCTGTGAATGCACTTGAACCACAATAAGTTTACAAAAATTGACAACCTTAAAAGCCCCAAGACATAAAAACCACTTTAACGAAGAACATGTGATTTTGTGGGTTTGCAACTATTAGCCAACATAACAGCTTTTGCGAGTAGGTGGACGGTGTTAATAAGAAATCATAATGAGATAGCAAAATTTATTAAGACAATTGTCAAGGAGGTTGCTTACCTCAGTAGATCGAAATTAAGTCTCATTCGAAATTAAGTCTCATTCGTTTGCCGTCATATGGACCTACATTAACCAAACAATAGACCAACAATTATACTTTAATGGTGACTTATGCCCGACTCCTTTTACCTCCTAGACTAAACATCGCCCCCGTTTCATGCATAGGGTCCATCAATGTTCGCTTGAATAGCGCTTACGCTGCAACACGCACTCCAACAATGCTGATGCGGCTCTGAAAAATAAAGAAAATGAGTGAGTTACTCTGTTTCCATTCTCGAACACATCCTAAATTTTTAATCTGAAACAACTTACAATAACTTTAAGTTCTTTACATTTTAAATTATGTATTTTCCCTGGTAAAGGCTGCAACATTACAAACTGCACCTAAAATCATATACTCGTTCTCAAGCTAAATGCCAAACAACCTATAACCCAAAAGGAACCAACATAACGAACATATATAACTCTAAAAACCATAAGCATAAAATACTTACTGGATTGCTTGTTGAGTTTTATGTACGGAAGATCATTCTGTACCTACGAAGGAGGAAAAAAGAGATTCAACATCATCGGCGGGAGCAAGCACCAAAGTTCACCTAGATGTGAAACATTTTTCCAATCGAGTTCTTTCAATGTTATTCTTTAAAACACGTTGTATACTTACAATGAAATGGGGGAGTTCAGCTCCTACTAATATTTGATAGATGTTACTGTACTATCTAAATCAACCATATAGCATCAAAATGAAACTTTAGAAATAAGTTTGACCCAAACACCCATAGTTATCGTGTGTAAAGGTGAAAACAAAGAAAACAACTCAAGGGTGGCCTAGTGGCAAAGGGGTTTGTGGCTATCACTCTAAAATGGGTGAGGTCTCAAGTTCAATTCCTGCTAGGTGCAAACAACTTTGAAGTGGCCACGCCAACCTCCTTAAAAGGGAGGGCTTTACCTGATTTGAGTCTGTGTGGTGGTGGGCTCAAACCCCGTGGATTAGTCGACCAATGAGTCGGAAATCAAGGTTACCAAAAAAAGGTAAAAACAAAGAAGCCATGTATATAACCCGTGGAAGTATCATATTGATCCGTTTATGAGCTGTATCTCCTTGTTCCCCACATTGAACCTATACAGAAATAATCATTCACAAAGATCAAATTTGGTTCATTACTATCAACCCTAATGTCATCAAAATCCTTAATTAACACAACTGTTTTGAGACACGAAATTCCAATAAAAATACAAACAGTCGGTCAACCCCTATCTAAAAACCCAGCAATAAATCTTTTATATAAAAAAAGAAATAAATAGTAATTAGAATAAACAAAACAGCAACTACAAAGATCAAAGATTATTAATTATTGTTGGAGATTATACATTATTATTATTATATTATAAATAATGCATACCTCATACAAATCCTCTTTCTACATCCAAGATCTTAGTAGCTTCCTAAAAATAAAATTGACATATAACTAAAATCTAATTTTTCACCCAAAACTCAGAACTAAAAAAAAACTAAAAATAAAGAATACTCAAAGATCATTATTTTGATCTCAATTTGTGGTGGGAAGGTAAGCTTTCAGTTCTTTTATTTGTGATTTATTCGGTAAGCCCATGGAATTCCTGTGTGTTGATTTGTTTTTCGCAGCAAAATATCTGATTCGGTTTACTTTACATAGATGATAAGATCTGTTACAAAGTTAATATATATTGGGTTTTTTTCATTTTCATTTACCCTTAAAGTATTTATGAATTGACTCCGCCCATTTCAAACTTTATTTTATTATACTTTTGACACGTATAACTTTATCTACAATTTTAATATAAAAACGTAAAGTAACTAATTTTTATGATTTTTTGTTCAAATAAAGAAATAATTAGGGGGTTTATTGATTTTTGATTTTATTTAAAAGGAATAAATCAAATGATTATTTCCTACTAAGGAAAGAATCTCTTAAAAAGTCCATACTTTAGGTTTTGTTTTACAAAGAAAAAGATTACACTTTTTGAGTTTGTTTATTATTATAAATGACACTTTTCTAGAAGAAAAAATAGTACATACAATAACTCAAAATTATAAATGCTACTATCTCCGTCTTATAATTATTGTCCATCTCATTTTGAGTTGTCTCAAATTAATTATTCACTTTAAAAAATAAATAAAGAATATGGTTCCAGTTTACTGTATTGCTCACGCTTGAGGTTATTATTATAAGAGTTGAGATCTATGTATACCTTCTTTTTATCATAGACCACATCAACCAATCAAATTCATTCAAACCATTTTTCTTAAAAATTAAATATCTCACAAACGGTAAATCGTCAAGTGACAAAAAATACACCATTACAACGAGAATTAAATCGTCTTTTTATCGAGGGGCACATGTACATACTTTCGACGAACTTTTTTTTTTCTGAGAAAATCATATATGATTCATATCACAGATCATATAAGATTTTTCAAAATCATATATGATTCTTGAT
This sequence comes from Glebionis coronaria, assembly GCA_025667525.1. Classification (NCBI taxonomy): domain Eukaryota; kingdom Viridiplantae; phylum Streptophyta; class Magnoliopsida; order Asterales; family Asteraceae; genus Glebionis; species Glebionis coronaria. The sequence goes on from CM046876.1 coordinate 502,756,715, forward strand.
ACGAATCCTATATGATTTTTTCAGAAAAAAAAGTTTGTCGAAAGTATATACATGTGCCCCTCGTTAGATAGATGATATAATTCTCGTCACGATGATATGTTTTATTTTGTGTAACGATTAACGGTTTGTGAGATATTTAATTTTTAAAAAATATATATTTTTTGTTAAAAAAAAAGAATAAGTGATTATGATTGGTTGATTGATTATATGCTAAAAAAAAGATATATGTTAAATTTTTTCCATTATTATAAATATTAAAAGAGTTTTAAATTAGTTAGTTGGGGATAAAAGTGTTATTTTATAAAAAGTAAGAGAAAAAAAACTATAACTATATTACTTTTTTAAGATTTTTATTTATTGATAAATAAAATTTTAAGACGAAAAAAGTACTAGTAAAAGTAAGAAAAAAAAACCTATGGATAAATAACAAAAGACATTTGTATTCTCATGATTTGTATTGTTCCAACTTCCAAGAACTCCCCTTACGTGATTTATTCTCTTAGTTAGGTTTTAACTATCACTAATTAACCATTAAACCAACTCTTTACCTAATAGTTTTTTTTTTTAAAGATCTTTACCAAATAGTTAACGAACTGTTCGCAAGCATTCTATCACTATTTTTACTACTTTTCATTATATCCAAACATGTCATTTTCGTATTCTAAAAACAAATGACGACTATTCAATTCAAATATGACACGATAGATTCCACTTTCCAATGTCCATATCTAAATATAGAAAACGATAAGATCCAATCACAGTCACAACTTGGCAACTTTTGCTGACCTGCACCACCACCTTTATCCCAATTCCATCAGTTAAGTCAATTTTTATATAAATAAAAACCAAATTTCACTCTATAACGGGTGTATGTCTTTTTAAATTAGATAAATATGAAATTGCTTCTAAAAAAGATAATTTTATAATGCTTTTAAAAGTATGTTTTGAGAAAATATGAAATTATGATTTTAAAATTGAATAAATATAGAATTAGCTCTTTTAAAAAAACTAACACCGTATTATGTTCGCTTATAAAATCTCGTATTATGCATGAATAGTCGTTTAATTTTCTTTATAAATAAAGCCACGAAATTTCATTATCTGATGCATCCATTCATCTTATCCTTGTTACGCAACAATAATTCAAATTCCACATTTTTGAATCATTAATGACACGTGGCACCGCCTTCGTTATCTTCATGATCATTGCTTATCATTTCACCATTCATTTATACAATTTATAAAGCTCATTCATAGTTTGATTATCTATTGTTATTTGTTATTATTTATTGTTGTAACATATATTTGATCTGTTCATACTTTAGTTATATAGTTAGATCACACAATATGGATCTAAGTAGTGAAGCCAACGTTGACTCGTTTTCGATCGGCCCGAATACGGTCCTAGGTAGAACTATAGCGTTTAAGGTTCTTTTTTCCAAGTCCTTGACCCATTTAAGGTATCAGATTATGCAGTTTTTAGTTTACTATTTTGTGAAAACTAGGCGATATGTAGCGTGGACCTTTAGGCGTGTAATGTCGATGATTGCGTGGTTGCATCCGCGTAATCCGCAAGGGATTTTAGTTTTAGTGACCTTGATGGCGTTTTTGTTGAAACGTTGTACGAATGTGAAAACTAGAGCTGAGATGGCGTATAAGAGGAAGTTTTGGAGGAATATGATGAGGGTGGCTGTCACGTATGAGGAATGGGCTCATGCCGCTAAGATGTTGGATAAGGAGACGCCTAGAGGGAATGAGTCTGATTTGTATGATGATGAGCTTGTTAGGAGTAAGATTTGTGAGCTTAGGGAGCGTAGGGAGGAGGGGAGTTTGAGAGATGTGATTTTTTATATGCGGGCGGATTTAGTTAGGAATTTAGGGAATATGTGTAATCCGGAGTTGCATAAGGGTAGACATCAGGTGCCAAAGCTTATTAAGGAGTATATTGATGAGGTTTCGACGCAGTTGAGGATGGTGTGTGATTCGGATTGTGAGGAGCTTTTTTTGGAGGAGAAGCTTGCGTTTATGCACGAGACTAGGCATGCGTTTGGTAGGACTGCCTTGCTTTTGAGTGGTGGTGCGTCACTTGGTGCGTTTCATATTGGTGTGGTGAAAACATTGGTGGAACATAAGCTTTTGCCACGGATTATTGCTGGGTCAAGTGTTGGATCGGTGATGTGTGCTGTTGTGGCTACTAAGTCGTGGCCCGAGCTTCAGAGTTTCTTTGAGGATTCGTGGCATTCGTTGCAGTTTTTTGATCAAATGGGTGGGATTTTTAATATTTTCAAAAGGGTTACGACTTTGGGAGCGGTTCATGATATCAGACGTCTGCAGGTGGTATTGAGAAACTTAACGAATAACCTTACATTCCAAGAAGCTTATGACATGACAGGTCGTGTTCTTGGGATAACAGTATGCTCACCTAGGAAGCACGAACCTCCAAGATGTCTCAACTACTTGACTTCACCTCATGTAGTAATATGGAGTGCGGTTACAGCCTCGTGTGCTTTTCCGGGCCTTTTTGAAGCTCAAGAGCTTATGGCAAAGGATAGAAGTGGAGAAATTGTTCCGTACCATCCACCGTTCCATTGGGGCCCAGAAGAAGCCAATGGAAGTTCTTCGCGCCGATGGAGAGACGGTAGTTTGGAGATAGATTTACCCATGATCCAGTTGAAAGAGCTCTTCAATGTAAACCATTTTATCGTCAGTCAAGCGAATCCTCATATTTCCCCTTTACTTAGGCTAAAAGAAGTTGTGCGAGCTTATGGAGGAAACTTTGCTGCAAAGGTGCGTTTCATTAAATCAACTCGATCTATTCTTTCATATACGATGATCTTACGATTTGTCAGTTTTGACAGTATAATGTTTTCTCTGCAGCTTGCTCATCTAGTTGAGATGGAGGTGAAATACCGATGCAACCAGGTCTTGGAACTTGGCTTCCCATTGGGGGGACTTGCAAAGCTATTTGCACAGGATTGGGAGGGCGATGTTACTATTGTTATGCCTGCTACCTTAGCTCAGGTGTGTGTTTGATAATATTATATGAAACTTTTCTTTACTACGAAGCGAGTGTCCCATCGAAAACAAAATTCAGTTTGATATTCAGTTCTAATAATGTTGTTGTTCCTGCTAAACTATACAATTGCATATTGATGTTCGGATTTTTTGGTTTAAATAGGGTAACTTTGATTTTTTTCATTGGACTGAATGATGTTTACGTTTATGATACAGTACTCAAAGATCATACAGAATCCATCCCACCTGGAGCTTCAAAAGGCTGCAAACCAGGGCAGGAAATGTACATGGGAGAAGCTTTCAGCCATTAAAGCCAATTGTGGGATCGAGCTTGTGCTTGATGAGTGTGTTGCAATTCTCAACCACATGCGCAGACTTAAAAGGAGTGCAGAGAGAGCAGCTTCAGCGACAGCTACTCACAACTTAGCCAACACGGTTCGGTTTAATGCATCTAAAAGAATCCCTTCTTGGAATTGCATGGCTCGAGAAAACTCCACCGGGTCCCTAGAAGACCTTGCTGACGTGGCTTCATCTATTCACCAAGGACTCGGCGGGCGGAACTGGCGGGTCAATCATAATGTGCATGACGGAAGTGATAGTGAATCCGAGACTGCTGAATTAAATACTTGGACGAGATCGGGCGGGCCATTGATGAGGACAGCTTCAGCTGATCAGTTTGTTGACTTCGTTCAAAACTTAGATTTTGATTCCAGAACAAACATGGCAATGCCATATCATCAGAACTCGAGAGTTATGGATAGAAGCTTCGATTTAGCATCTGAACAAAGGGGTACGAATCATAGAGCTCATACAAGTATTACTGTTTCTGAAGGTGATCTTCTTCAGCCAGAGATGATCAATAATGGCATTGTTTTCAATGTCGTGAAGAAAGGGGATTTGACCCCATCAAATAGAAGCCTTGACTCAGAAAATAATAGTTCACCTACAGAGTTGGCTGCTGAGTGTGTGCAACTCGATTGTCCGGAAAAGGAGACTGATGCTAGCTCGGCTTCTGAAGATGGCGACACGTATGATCATGTCAACAAACCCGACAACATTTGTGACCCGAAGGATAATAGTAGCCCTATTGATGATATTGATGATAATCACACATGTACTGAGGATTTTTAGTTGTAAATTTATCAGTTGCTTATCATTTACAAGTTTACAAGATCTTGCTCAATAGCTGATCGCCTGATATTGTACATTCTTAAACCAATCATTCTATGTTGAAATACAAGATGTCCCATTAATTGTAAATGACGCCATTGAAATCCGCCAGTTCCTTGATGGAACTTGATATTGGAAGACATTATATTGAACACCAATCTCGTAAAATTAATGTGTTGTTTTTTATGAACTGTGTTTTGTTATCTTTTGTGGTTCAGTACTCCAGAATCATTCAGAATCCATCTAACTTGGAGCTTCAAGAAGCTGCAAACCAAGGCAGGAAATGTACACGGGAGAAGCTTGCAGCCATTAAAGCCAATTGCCTGGATCGAGCTTGTGCTTGATGAGTGTGTTGCAATTCTCAACCACATGCGCAGACTTAAAAGGAGTGCAGAGAGAGCAGCTTCAGCTACAGCTACTCACAGCTTAGCCAACACGGTTCGGTTTAATGCCTCTAAAAGAATTCCTTCTTGGAATTGCATGGCTCGAGAAAACTCCACCGGGTGTCTGGGTCCCTAGAAGACCTTACTGATTTGGCTTCCTCTATTCACCAAGGACTCGGCGGGCGGAATTGGCGGGTCAATCATAATGTGCATGTGATGACGGAAGTGATAGTGAATCCGAGACTGCTGAATTAAATACTTGGACGAGATCGGGTGGGCCATTGATGCGGACAGCTTCAGCTGATCAGTTTGTTGACTTTGTTCAAAACTTAGATTTTGATTCCAGAACAAACATGGCAATGCCATATCATCAGAACTCGAGAGTTATGGATAGAAGGTTCGATTTAGCATCTGAACAAAGGGGTACAAATCATAGAGCTCATACAAGTATTACGGTTTCTGAAGGTGATCTTCTTCAGCAAGAGATGATTAATAATGGCATTGTTTTCAATTTTGTGTAGAAAGGGGATTTGACCCCATTAAATAAAAGCCTTGATTCAGAAAATAATAATTCACCTACAGAGTTGGCTGCTAAGTGTGTGCAACTCGATTTCCGGAAAAGGAGACTGATGCTAGCTCAGCTTCTGAAGATGGTGACACTGGTGATCATGTCAACAGACCAGACGACATTTGTGACCCGAAGGATAATAGTAGCCATATTGATGATAATCACACATGTACCGAGGATAATTAGTTGTAAGTTTATCAGTCGCATATCATTTTCAAGTTTACAAGATCTTGCTCAATAGCTGATCGCCTGATATTGTACATTCTTAAACCAATAATTCTATGTTGAAATACAAGATGTCCAATTAAGTGTAAACGACGCCATTGAAACTCGCCAGTTCCTTCATGGAACTTGATATTGGCCCTTAAAAATGTTAGACTATGAAAAACCTCATGATCTTTATTAATCATCAAACATGAATATATACATACATTTATAGAATAATTATAGCAAGTCAATCAACCGATCAATTATGAGTTGGCTAAGTGTGATACTACTAATACTCCCCGCAGTTCGAGCGGTGAAATCACGAAAGCTCGGACTGAAGAAAAAAATATCCTATTAAACAAAAGAAAACAATAAAACAATATAACACGAGATAACCCAAATTATCCCGTATTCCTACTTGTTTACGGATAACCAATGTATCCGAAGGATAACCAAAGTATCGCATCTCTTCTCACCATCCTATTGTGTATGAGACAAATGTATGCATTTCGATTTGGGTCGTATTCTATGGTTACGATTCTACCATATATGTCTTTTTCATTCCGTCGAAAATCTATTTTGCGGTATAGACGCTTATGACCTCCCCCTCTATGCCCTGCGGTAATGATTCCTCTGGCATTACGACCTTTACCACAATGATGCTGTCCATAGATCAACTTTTTACGGATAACTAAAGTATCCGAAGGATAACCCAAAGTAACCCGATTTTTTACGGATAACCAAAGTATCAGAAGGATAACCAATGTACCACGATTTTCTTTTTTTTAACTTTTTTAACTTTTTTTTACAAATACTAAATAATTAGAAAAAAAAACAAATAAAGAGTAAAATAAAATTTAAAATAAAAAATAGAAAAGCATAAAATCTTAGGATATCGTCAAATATCTTTTTTTTTCTTGAACTTTGTCTTCTCTTCTTTGAGTCACATCCCCACATTATTCAATCATATCCAGAACACATCATTAACCACATTTTTACGAACAAAGCTCTAACAGCAACACAAAAACCTACAACCATATTAAACCATAGGATCCAACCCCATTACACCAAGGACATAGATCTGAATCGGTGAACCTGATGAACTTGTTGTTGAGTTTGACGAATTATAATGCACTTTTTATTAACATTATGTCCATCACAATGGATGATTTGTGATTAATTAAATGGGTACGAGATTTGATGAAAGATTGAAAATTTCTGATTGCACAATAGAAGCAGCAGTAGAAACAAGACAAGAAAGAAAAATAAACAATGAAACATAATTTTTTTTTTTTAAAGAGAGATAGAACCCACACTTGAATTGGATGATGTCGTGAAGGAAAAAGAAGATGGATCTGTCATTGGATTGCTGGATGAAGATTGGCTAGCAACAGATTTAAAGAAGTCAAACAAGAAGCGGAAGATCAACATATGACGGACTTGGCTGTTGAAAGAAAAGTTTTTTTTTTTATTTTTTTTATTATAGGACCGAGATATGGCTTGATATCATGTTAGAATATAAAAAACCTATGATTTTTATTAATCATCAAACATGAATATATACATACACTTGTAGAATAATTATAGCAAGTCAATCAACCAATCAATTATGAGTTGGCTAAGATACTTATCTACTAATAAAAAACACCAATCTCATGAGTTTGTGAAAATTAATCAATCCGGAAGACAACCAAAGAATTGAACCTAGACGACTTGATTTTGCTTAGGCTTTTGGTTTTAGAATTTTTGTCCAAATCATCTACTTTGATATGGTTTTTAGTTCCTCTAAAAGGGAAGTTAAAATGACATTTTACCTTCATGTGAAAGGTAAATGAGGGACTTTACCTGTCGGATGTAACGTCTGTTAACGGAAATGTAACGACGACATCTTGTTTCCGAGTTAGGGACTGCAAATTTGACTTTTAAGGTCAAAGGTCAAGATAACCATATGTGTTAGCTAACACAAACCAGCCCATATAATTTACTGTAGTAAACAAGTATGGCAATTCTGTTACATCAATAAAACCTTAAGTCGGTCCTTTGTTGGTTCTTAATTTATATAATCATGTTGCTAGATGTCTGTGATGACCGACTTTATCTTTGCAAAGACTATAAGGTGTGGACTAGTAAAAAGACTGCTACTCTTGCAACATGAGTAGGAGTTGCGGGGGGAATGGTAGACTTGATTATATAACAGTGCACCTTGAGTGGTCTTCTGCTGACTCTAAGTCGGCCATCCAGGCAAGTAGCAACGCGAGTTTATAAAGATACTGTGAAGGGCGTGATAAATCTTAGTCCAAGTCTTTCCTCAATAGGTTCAGAACTGTATATGTTACAAAGGTGTATGATGCAGACAGACGTGTGTTTTTTACATATAGCCCACCGCCTCCTTGATATTCTTCACTGGTAACAAGTACATGCTTAGAAGGAATTGGGTGATATTAGCTATCATAATTTAAGTTTTGATTTAAAGTTAGCGAACATAGATGCCTAAGCTTTAGTTCGACTTATGCGTCCTCCTTGAAAGCTTTTGTATATGGTGTTGGTTCTCCCCTTTGTGGGTCTTTGGTCCAATGGTTCCGTTTTTGCAAAAGATTATTCGAGCGGAGAAGCACTCATAATGTACCTTTGAAAGAGATAACAGGATGGTTGTGCTACTGTGTACTTGGGATGAGCCTATACTCCCCAAGAATGCTATGAACCAGCGTGATGTCTCAACTACTTGACATCCGTATCACCCACCTAGAGGTGGCAAAATGGGCGGGCGGCGGGTTAAATGGGTAACGGGCTAAACGGGCGGCGGGCTAAACGGGCGCGGGCTAAACGGGCACGGGCGAAACGGGCGGGTAAAACGGGCGGGCGAACGGGCGCAAGCTAAAAAAGAAAAAAAAAACATATAAAAACCTACAAATAAAAAATAAAATACTTGTTTGAAAGTCGGGATAAAAAATTTAATAAAAAATATTCGTCGAGTATACTAATTTGTATTTTACAAGTGCGCCCGTTAAGCCCATTTAGTTTTTTACATATGCGCCCGTTAAGCCCATTTAGTTTTTTACATATGCGTCCGTTTAGCCCATTCATTATAAAGAATGGGCAAAAAGTGTCCCATCCTTTTTTGAAAATGGGCAAAAAGTGCTCATATGTATCAAAATTGGCAAGATTTGCCACCTCTACCCACCGTACCATTGGGACCCGGATGAGGCAACAGTTCTACGCGCGCCGCAAGTGATGTTTAAAAATGTTTTAAAACCCGGTTTTCAAAGCGACCCGGTCGACTCATCGGGTCCAGGTTAACCCGTTTTCTAAAAAAAAATATTTTTTTTTATATATTTAATAATTATAAAAGTTATATATAAAAACAATAAAAACTTTTGTATATTGACGATGTAAATTGTTTACCTACTATTATACATAATATGTAAAAATAAATTTTCGTCGTAAATACGTAAAATTTATATATATTTTTTAAAAAAAACTCGAAAAAATTGAAACCCGGCCGGGTCTCGATAACCGGGTTGACCCGGGTCACCCAAACCCGACGAGTCTAGCCGGGTTTCGAAAATATGAAACCCACATCAATATGACTTGTAGATATGGCAACGGGGCCGGGTTTGCGGGAATGGTTGCTACCATCCCCATCCTAAAGTTAAATATCTATCCCCATCCCCGTCCCCATTCCCATCGGGGATTACAAACTATATACCATCCCCATCCCCAGCGGGAAACGGGGATCCCCAATGGGGAATCGGGGATTTTTTTCCCCTTTACACAATTAACATTTAAAATATGATTCAAATGACGCAACCATTACAAATAACACAATAGGGTAATATCAAACAATATTAACGAGATTAACATTCATATGATCATGCTCGGTATTAATAATAATAAACTAACACGCAAGAGCTTATCCTAGAAGGTTAGTGTCAAAGGAGATATTAACAATCGATTGATAGTGTTTTAAATATCTAATAGATATTCGAAACATACAAGATATATACATGTACATGTAGAATAAAAATATTCGGGGGCGGGTTCGGGGACGGGTTTGGGGAACCAAGGGTATTACCATCCCCGCCTCCATACCCGCTTTTTATTATCGGGGAATCCCCACCCCCATCCCCATACCCGGTCAACTCGGGGAATCTCCGATCAAATCGAATTCGGGTATCGGATTCCCGTCGAGTTCGGAGTTTTTTGCCATCTCCAATGACTTGTTTTTTCGGCCGGAACCGAGTCAACCGATTGACCCGGCCGAGTCGACCCATGTTTAAAAACATTGATTTCATCTACCCCATCCTCAAATACCCGTCACTTATCTGTTCCCGAGTTTATATTTTAGAGTGAAAAGGAAAGATTTGAGATGAAAATAAAAAAATTGTGTTCCTGAGATTTTCTAGGAGAGCAGTGGAGAGTAAAGGAGCGTAAATTACACCAAATTTACTCTCCAAATCTTCTTCCCAGATTGGGATGAAATGGGGAGAAGTTAATTTTTTTGTTTTTTTTTTCTTACTTCCTCCTCATTTCTTCCCAACTAAAGAATATAAAATTAAAAACAATTTCATATCTCTCTCCTCCTTACTTCTTTCATTTTTTTATTCTCCATCTCTTTTTTTCCTTTTTATACTCGGGACTGACCTTTTCATATAAAGACTTCAATTAAAAAAGGGTCATCTTAATTCGGTCAAATGATTTGGTCACTTCCATCAAAATCACACCAAACATAAAGCCAAGTTCAAAACAAACAGGCCGTTAATGATCTAAAAGACATGTTAAAAAGAAAAGAAACCTAATTCACTAGTCGAAGTTATTACCACCTACCAACCCACCACTACTGCTTTATATTCACCCACATCTCTTTTTAGTCTTTCAACAAAAAAAACTCAACCTGCTTTTAAGATCTATACTCAGCCACTATCAAAGTGAAACATGAGATTTCCTCGCCTTGATCCTCCACATGTGGAGTCTTGGAAAGAATACTTATTTTGACCTTGTCAATTTCTAACATTTTTCTTTGTCCTTTTTCTTTGTTACAATTTGTTAGAACTTAGGGCTATTTTAAAAAAATGACTAAAAAAGACATGACACTAAAAAACAAGACTTCTTAAAACAAAATTAGTCAATTACTCCCATTCGGCCTATTCGACATATTCGACCTATTCGACTATCACCTGTAAGTGACACATGATATTGAGGTTAATGAGTGGGGTAGTACATGTGGGTCCTCACAAGTACAAGCAATTACACATGGTGTAAGTGTTCGACCACTAGTCACATCGATTATTTGAACTGTACTTTTTTAATAAAATAATAATTTTTAATAAATTAATCCAAATAGTTATGTTATTCGGCTTTGACTAAAATGTTATTCGACTTGTACTTTTTATTAATATAAAATTATACTTGTATTTTTTTAATCATAAATCCGAAATTGAAGTTATGTCATATGTGTTCTCAGTATTTTATTTTACTTTTTATGCGACTTGTATTTTTTTAATAAATTTTTTTCAACTACTTTTATAATTAATATATAATGTATAAATCTTTTATACAAATCAAACTTTCGGTAAAATCTGAGATAACTTGCATATAAAAAAGGCAATGCAACTGGGCATGGAGCACCGACACAATAATTAAAAATCAATATCAGTAAATAATAGCAAACGGCAAAGATGGATATTTAACTTTCAGTTATTATACATACTCTGTTACTGGCTGACTTATGTGGTCAAACAAACTACACATCGATTTCAGTTTCCAATTAACTGAAAACAGAACAGGAATCTAGCCATATGAAACAAGATATAGTGACATACAGTTTACAAGAAATCAGGATGAATATCATCTTCTACAATCTCGTCACTCACATTTCTCTCGAATACACCATTGTTAACCTCTTCACATCTGCTCATTTGGAGCTCCAAGTCATTATCATCATCAAGGAAATCATTCAATTTTGACGCTAGTCTCTTCAGTTTTGTCATCGCTGATCTTGATCCAATATTGGTGAAACCATGATTAACATTTTGGGCCTCTTGAACTTTGACATTATTGAACTTGTTGGTTTGTATACAACACTGTGATCAACATTATCTTTATGCTGAATATTGGAACTTCAACTCCATATGGTGAAAACTAAACTCAATTAACAGCACATGTAGTCTTTTATTCCGACACTCTCAAAGTCATATACTGTACCATTTTTTACCTATTGACTTGATCTTTCTCTCTCTTCAATTATTTTTCTTCTTCTTCAAAATAAACATATCATAGCATCTAAATTCAACAACAATTAGTAACCTATATCCGATCAAATTACACAAGGCAGTGGTGCGAAGTTAAAGCATTGACGGCTGATGGTGCATCGACTTTGGTTTGGCCGGATATTTGGTCACTGTTTGTGGCAGTGGTTGGTGGATGGAGGAGGATGGTGGCAAGAAAGAAGCCGATGGTTTCTACGATGCTGGGTTTTAAGCCGATGGTCTCTACCACTAATGAAACCAGCTCTTTTGCCCGATCTATTAATAGAGAATGTACAGATCTCACCGGATCTATTGTGGTTTTCACATAGAGATTATTCCACTCTTTCTCACACAAATAGATTATACTGTATAGTCAAAACCATTAACGTCATCAAGATCCAGACACCAACACGATCAACATCTTATACGGCCACTATTACCATCAAGATCGGGCCTAAACTACATAACCATCAACCAGAAGGGTCTTCCGGCTGTAGTGGTCTGATGAGACGGTGGTGGTTCCCGAAGCGGTGGTTTTTCCGATGGGATTCGTTCTTGCTATTCCTGAAAGGTGATTTGTTGAATTTCCTTTCCGGCTAGGATTTCTGGCGATGGTGGTTACCGTATCTTAGCTTAATGACCGGATCTTCTGAATTAACAATGATTATGGGTTTACGGAGACGATGACAGATCTTAATTTAATGACCGGATCTTCTGACTCGATGATGATGACAGATCTTGGATTATGGGTTTTGTTTTTAAGATAAAAAATAGTAATAGATGAATCTAAGAGAGGAGATAAGAGATAAGAGAGAGGAGATAAGAGAGATATAAAACAGGAAAAAAAAGGAAAGAATGAAAACATAAAAACTCAAATTTAAATTAAAAGGTTAAATTGATGAAAGAATTTTTTTTAATAAAAAGAAAGTACAAGTCGAATGAAATTGTAGTCAAAGTCGAATTAGAAAACTTTTTAAAATTAATTTATTAAAAATTAATATTTAATTGAAATAGTACGGATCGAATAACGGATGTGACTAGTGGTCGAATAGCAAGTACACTTACACAAATTGTACTTGCTTGTACTTGTGGGGGCCCCACTTGTACAACCCAATCATTAGCCCAAATGCCATGTGTCAATGTTCGAATATGTCGAATAGGTCGAATAGGATAATTGGCTAATTGATACTCCCTTGGGCTATTTTTTAGGTGCACATATGTTTTTGTTCCTCATTTTAAAATAGCCCTACAGCTTATAACAAAGAAAAAGAACAATGAAAAAGTCAGAAATTGACATAGTCAACATAAGTATTCATGCGAAGACTCTACATGTGGAGGATCAAGGCGAGGAAATCTCATTTTTCACTTTGACAGTGGGGATGCCGTCGCCTGTCAGCACATGTCATCTAACAGAATACGATGGGGATTTGGTGTGTTAATTAGGACCACTTGTCACCAAATTTGGTAAAAAGACGAGAGATATTCTCAGATCCTAGTAAGGGGCTTTGGTGTAAGGAAGATGATGCTTTCACTACGATAAGTAAGCATTGTGTTCTAACTATCGGTATGGATAACACTAATGTGGACAAAAGCTTGAATTATAAGTAAAAAATAGTTGTGGTGAAAGTGGGGACATGAAGGTTTCAGTTTAATAGGTTAGATAGCTTTTGTACCCGTCTACTAGCTGGCTAAACTTTTCCTTCCTTTGTCTTTCGGCTTTCATGTGGCCGGTCGGTGTATCAAGTGCAACCAACCATTCTCTATGATGACATGTTTCCATGGTGTTAAGGAATGTTTCTTAAGTTAATTAGCTTAATTTTGTTGTTTAATTAATGTTATTAGGGTGGTAGGTAATGTAGCTTTCTCATTGTGTTTATATTATGAATGATAAATGCATTTATTGAATCTACAAGGGTTAGTTTATACTTTGTAGTATGTAGTCTGTAGTGTACTACTCCCTTCGCTCCTAAATAAATGTCCACCGTTGACTTTTGAAGTCAACCGTTTTCAATTTTGACCTTAAATTATCGTGTATGTGTTATATAATACTTGATACAAATCATACGAATGGATTAAGTTTTAAATATATTTTTATTAGTATAACTTTCACCAAGTAGTATATAACACAAACAAAATAATTTACGGTCAAAGTTTATAAAAAATGACTCCGAAAGTCAAACGTGGACATTTAATTAAGGACGGAGAAAGTAGTATTAACTTTGCGTGTACAGTGAACAAAAAGCAAAGCTACTTTATAGTTTGTACTTTGTAGTCTCTATTATTAACTTTGCGTGTGTAGTGAAAAAAACAGGAAAGCTACTTGTCACACTAAAATGCAAAAAAATTGGTAATCTAAGCACAAAATATTTAATTGTTTAATGTCACTTCATCAACAAACATGAAGTATTATGTATTGTATTAGGCTAGGCACAACGCTAATAGGTCGCGACCTAGTTTTTTCAATTTTTTCTCTCCGGCGACTTAGTGCGACCTATTTGCCACCACCCGGCGACTTAGTGCGACCTAGTTGAAATTTTGTTTTAAACACAATAAATTTTATTAAAAAAACATTACATTTATTTAAAAAAAACATTACACAATTATTCGAATTTTAAAAACCTTACAATAAACGTAAAAACATTACAATAATCCTAGTAATTTAAATTATAGCGTTCCTTGATTCTGTCCCTCATTTCTTGTTGGGCTTGTTGTTTGGCTATCGGCAAGTTGGGGTTGATATCCGAGTTGTAGAACATCAAGTCTTTATCTCGCTTCTTTGATTCAGCAAGCTCGACTGCCCGACGTTGTAACTCGAGCTTTTCTCCTTTTATTTGCGCATTTTTCTCCTGCAAATCCAACTCCCATTGCTTCAAGTCAAAGAATGAATCTTGTTGTTGCTTCTTCTTTCCCTATCCAATGTCTTTCATATTCTCCCATTTGGAGCATACAGCTTCAACAAATGAAGACTTCCTAGCTGACGAAGATGTTGATGACTTCTTTTTAGCACGATCACGACCCATTGGTCGATATTCTTGAGTCTCTTCTTCCTCGTCTTCAGAATCAGCATGCACATCCATGTAACTAGCGTGTCCAGAACCAGAAGTGTTTTCAGAAGTCTTGGATTTTTTGCTAGATGGATTCTTTGCAAACTTTGGCATTTCAATCTGTATCCAACTATGGTGATCTTTGAGCACTTTCCACGCCTCCTGGTATTGAAACTCTTTTTTGTAAGTCACCTTGTACTCAGCACAAGCTTTTTGGTAATCAGTGAGATCATTGGCACCACTATCATGAGTACGCTCAATGTTATTCATAATACCACAAAATGCACTAACACTCGCACGCAACCTGTTTTTCCATTTACTCAAAACCGTGTCGGTCCCTCTAGTCGAACCCGTCTCGTTTTCATAGTACTTCACAACTTGTTTTCAAAAGCCCTTTGATTTTTGACTGTTTCCAAGAACGCTATTCTCAGAAACATGACACCAACCTCTGCACAACGCACACTCTTCCTCACTTGTCCATTCTTTTGGTGGCTCAGTTAAATCAACATGCTTACCTTTTGTAGCACGTCTTGAGGGTCTCTTAGGTTTTATTGGTGACATCTCTTCCTCGTCGTCTTCAAGGTTGTATGCACCATGAAAAGACTCGTGTCCCGAACCTTGGCCCATAGATTGATCTTGGCTAGGCCCGTCACCCACATAGTTGTCTTGGTTGTATATCATATCTTCAAATTGGACATCAACCTCAAAACGATTAATCGGAGAATATTGTTTGTTTGGATAGGAAATAGTGGAAGAATCCATAGTAGGACGATACACAACCGTCGGCGATTCATAGTTAGGTTGTTGGTTATCACGTTGTGGGAGATAGAAAGGACGGTTTGAATAGTTTTGGTGTGATTGATATTCAAAACCGGCGGGTCTAACTCGGCATTGTGGGGACATGCCGGATAATCGGAAAGCCGAATCCGGTGTCACATGTGGAACGGATTCTTGACGAGCTCGGGATTTTGGGGTTTTGTTTTTGGGAGTTCTCTTGCTAGACATTTTAGATGTGTTTATGTAGAGATTTGTGTGTGAAATGTAAAAATTGTGGAAGTGGGCTATTGATTATATAGGTTTTAAATTAAATAAGAATTTTTTTTAAGCCCAACGGCTATAAACCAAACGGCTAGTTTTTTCTTCCAAAGTTTCAAACAAGTCGTGTATAGAGTCGAATGGAGTGGGATCGAGTCCGACGACCTAATCGTCGCAACGGGCCGATTAGGTTGCGACCCAATCGCAACCTTTTTTTTCAGATAGCGTTATACCCAGCCTTATGTATTATGCAACTTGGCTTCCGGACTTGTTAGCATGTGGAATTTAAGTTTTTTAAAATGTTTGCTCGTATAAATTTAGAGATATGAGTTGAGCACGAGTCTACTAAAAGCACAAAGCTCAAACTTGAATCGGTGGAATTTACATAGCGCAAGCTCCAGCCTCCTTTGAAAATTTATGTGTATAACTTGATCTTAGCTTAGAACGACACATTATTCAAGGTCCATCTTGGCTTGTTCTTACGCGTCATATACTATCTCATCTTAACTTGAGACACATTATTCAAATTTAGGTTGTTATCTTACAATCCTTATGTGTTTAGCTGGATGATTCTCTTGATTCATTTAATTAATTTAATGGGTCAAAGATACTAACAAGTACGAAAAAAAACAACAAGTACGAATTTAGTTGTTGTAGCTAGTTACGATTTCATGTATTTTTAATGAAATTGAGTTACGATTTCATGTATTTTTTAATAAAATTGAGAGAGACATCTTTGACTACAAACTTCATCCATGAATGATGAATTCAATGTCTTTCTTTAACCGTATATAACCAACGTTTTAAACCGGTTTTAAATCGACCTGATTGAATTATTGGGTCTAGGTTAACCTGGGTTGATTCAGGTCAACCCATTTTTCTATATTATTTTTTTATATTTTTAATAATTAACAAAAATTATATATAAAAACCATAAAAACTTCCGTATATTAAACATATAAACTACTGTATTTACTAACCAATGTTACATGTAAAAATAAAATTTCGTCGCAAATACGTAAAATTTACATTTTTTTTAAACCCAAGAAAATCGAAACCCGGCCAGGTCTCGAGAACCGGGTTGACCGGGGTCACCCCAAACCCGGTGGATCTAACCGAGTTTCGAAAATATGAAATTCAGGTCAATATTGACCCGTACATTTTTTTGACCGGAACCAAGTCAACCAGTTGACCCGATTAAATCAACCCGAGTCTGAAAACATTCTATATAACTACTTCGTATTTGTCATAACTTTGAACAATTTTACTCGCATAAAGTAAACTTGAATTGTTTAAATTTACAAAGGGTAAACTCGAACTAGGATCCTTTCAAAATTTATGCTCGGGCACATTATTCAAGCTTGGGCTTGGCTTGCGCTTATGATGAGCTAGCATTGAACAAAATAATTTTGACAATAAAGTGAAGTAAACTCGAGCTATTTTATTATGTTGGACCTAATATAAGACATGACATTTGTGTATATATGATACTCGTTCAGACTATTCATTGTTGGATACGATGCTCGAGCTCAATCTCATTTATTACATATATAAGCTCCTCTTCGTATAGGCTTATCTCATTCCAAACGATCAGTCGATCACCAATCAGTAACTTTTTTTAGCAAAACCAACGAGCAACTTATAATCAATGATCTATGTCTTGCATTGGAGCAATGAAGTTGCATTATATAACATAAATAACCTTTATCGTTTAATGACATATATGTATCAAAATAGTGTAATACTCTTCTGTCTTAAAGAAAGTATCAAGTTTGATTTTTCAGAACGAAAGTAATTAAACTTTTAACCTTAAACATATTCTCTTATGTTATCAAAGAGGACACATCATAATAAAAAAAAGGGTGTAAACGGTGACTTAAACAAATGATATATATTCCTGATGATTCTTTTTCTTTACTTTTACTTTTGGTACTTATTAAGATAAGATGTCTCGTCAAGCTCATCAAACTCTAAAAATATTTGGGTCTCCAAGCTACATTAAAAGAAAAAAACACGTAAGAGAAAATAGTTTTATCGCATTGATAACATGTTTTGTAAAAGAGCAGTTGACATCAGAAAACTTGATATCAAAATAAAACAAAATGATTACATGTGTTCACATATAACACACTTTATATAAAAGACAAAAAATTAAAAAAAAAATATTTGGCATTGCTTTTTGGTGGTTGTTTTGGTCAGCGTTTCTTTGTCACGAGAAGAGGCGTGGTGCGCCAAGCAAACAGTGATGCCATGCTCGTTGGCTCAAGTAAATGGCCAACCGCTCCTCTTACTTTTAGGGAGAGGTATAATAAGCTAGTGGCTTGGCGCCATAAAATCAACTCAATATTCCTCGCGTCAATGAAAAAAAGTTAAAATTTGTATTTGGTATTTATATTTTAGTAGAATATTTGTGTTCCAATGCAACCACATTTTTTGATTGATAACCAAAAATAAAGTTTTCATGACATAATGTCGTACTATGACCAGAAGTGATAACATGCAATAAAAGTAGAGTTAATTTTACTAATGCAACAAATTTTGATTTTAATGAGGTGTCCTAGCAAACATAAGTATTCTTTAATTTCGATGATTTCATTTTGGCGTGTAATGTCGATGATTGCGTGGTTGCATCCGCCTAATCCGCAAGGGATTTTAGTTTTAGTGACTTTGATGGGGTTTTTGTTGAACGTTGTACGAATGTGAAAATTATAGCTGAGATGGCGTATAAGAAAATTTTTTGGAGGAATATGATGAAGGGGACAGTCATGTATGAGGATTAGGCTCATGTCCCTAAGATGTTGGATAAGGAGACGCGTAGAGGGAATGAGTCTGATTTGTATGATGACGAGCTTGTTAGGAGCAAGATTTGTGAGCTTAGAGCTTTACTTGTAATGAATACTTAAAACCTCTTCATCTGGACTTCACATAGTGCCACATCATCTAACACTTTCACTTTCAAAAAACTCATGTTATCATAACAAACCTCCCTCTTCATTTGGGCCTCACCGTTATCTATTTTATTTTATTTCCATCATTTTCTAATAAACTTAATTTATTTCATAAAATTAAATACGAATTACAATACGATACGGTTCGAATACGACATGCGATAAATAAAAATACGATACGACACGATACAAGTTCGATGGAATTTAATCTGTTCCGGGATCCGAATAAGATGCGTCCATTGTTTTGATTTCTGGTGAACGTTGTCTTCTTTAATTAGTTTAGCAACCATTGTTTTGATTTCTTCAAACGTGTGTGGAGCTGAACAAGCCTTTTGATTATTTGTTGATTTGAAACAAGCCATATTATTATTTGTTGATTTGAAATTAAGTTTGAATTATAAAGGTAAAACGTGGGAGTAATTATAGAGTTGGATATATAATTTTATTTTAAATATAAGTAAATTAAATTTTAAACGGTTGAATTTTTTTATACAAACAACGGTCAAAATTTGCTTTTCTTTTTGTCTTTTTCCTCGCCAGCTACATGGCGAATGAACTAACTGGAGAGGCTGCATGGTGTGGTGGCGAGGTTTGACGAGAGAGTGGCGAGCGCCGCGTAGGTTTGGCGATGGTGGGATATCACCATACCTGGTGCTCTTAGAGAGCGTGAAACCCGATCTTTTGAAAAGTAAAACCAAACTATAAACTATAGAAAGCAACCTGATATGACAAGTGTCTTTTCTCTTTTTTTAATTAAAAATCGCGTGAGGGTACAATAGTAATTCTACTATGGGTTTTTTTTCACCCATAAATTTCAAACGCGCATAATTCTTAAAAGAAAAACTTTTAGAAAGGGAGCTGATTTGCACACTCTAACTTTTGATTGGCACAGTCAGTTTATTTGTGTGTTGAAATTTATACCTTTACACTAGTGGAGTGGATAAATTTCAACTCAAATATTAAAGGTATAAATGTCAACAAACAAATAATTTGAGTGTCCCAATCAAAAGTTGGAGTGTGCAAATCACCGCCCTTTTAGAAAAAACTAATTTCACCATAATTTCTAAAATTTAATCCTCTTTAAAATGGTATAAATCTTGTTGAAAATTACGAACCTTTTTTTTATGTATTCGATTTTCTTGATGTTTTTTACGTTTTCGGCCTTATTTTTTACCTTCAAAAATATTGAATCACGAAAAACTCCAAACACGATCCGATATGATATAAGTGAGATATAACATATTAAAGTTGATACTTTATTCATATTTGTTACACACAATTTGTTTGAAAAATGTTTAGTTTAAATTTTTTGTATTTAAATTGCATTAAATGCACTATTATTTGTATCACAACGCACCATTAATTATTTTATTGATGTAAGACGTATAAAGTGATGTTCTTTATACTTTTTTTTATTTGTAAATGTTGAAAATACGTTTTTACGTATTTAGAAAGATTCGGTCACTCCGACAATATATTAAGTAGTAGTTCGTAGTCTAGATATCTTTATATATATTAAACAAGGAAAAGCCCGGTCCATGCTTGTATGGCCGACCCAATTGTAAGCCCAAGCCCATCTTATAGGCTTGGTATATAAACCCTCTCCTTAGATGGAGAGGGTGGTTGGTTCACATAACTTTACAAATAGTAAAAGTGTGTTTTCATACTTTCTCTCTCAAATTGTGTGTGTGTTCTTACCATATTTCTATCTCTTTCTCTCTCTAAAACATAAGCTAGATTTAAAATATCTTACAAATGGTATCAAGAGCCATGGGATGATTGTTTGGATTATATGTTTGTGTTCTTGATTCATACGCCTTTGTTTGATCCAAAATCATACGTACCAATTTTTTATTTGTGTTTTTATGTTTTAATCTTGATATATTTCATCTACTTACTTGTTGTAGTGATTTGGTATTGTTACTTTGGTTAAAAACACAAAAATTTTGGGTGTTTGATTCATTTTTAGGCTTAGAATCTCGAATTTGTTGTGTTTAGTACTATCCGAGAAAAGTGGTAAGTTTGATCCATTATACGATCTGTGTATTGTGATCGCATAAACCTGGGGTTTCTACTTGCGATCCAATATCACGATCACTGGCTACGATCATTCGTTGCGATCACTGACTACGATCACTCGCTGCGATCACTGGCTACGATCACTCGTTGCGATCACTGGCTACGATCACTCGTTGCGATCACTGGCTACGGTCACTCGTTGCGATCACTGACTACGATCACTCGTTGCTATCAGTGGCTACGATCACTCGTTGCGATCTCTGAGTACGATCATAGGGTACGATCTACAAGTGCGATCTGAGTACGATCCCTACTGCGATCAAGTGTTGCGATCCAACATTTTTCAAAAATGTGTTTTTGAAAATTTTTAACGTGCAATTTTGACTTGGAATTTTTGGTTTATCGAGAACATAATTTAGGGGATTTTCAACATTATTTCTTGGCTTTAACACACAACAACAAATACATTTACTTTCTCTCATTGTTCGATCAACATTTGTAAATCTTAACTTATCAAAATGGAGTACACATCTATAAGTCCATCCTCTCGGGTACGGATAATCGTCCACCAATGTTGGAGAAGTCTATTTACGAGGATTGGACTTCCCGAATGGAACTTTATGTGACAACCGTGGTTTTGGATTTGTCACTTGGTCTTACTTTTAGGTTATTTTATGTGTGCTTACTTGATTTGTGTGATTACGTGTTTATTTTGGGTGATTAAGGTTGGTGTGGTTATCGTTTATGAGTATAGAAGTACTCATAAGTAAATCGAGGAATGGTTATTTCATGTTCATGAGCTCACAAGTGGTGACTATGAGATGAAATTGTGATATTTTGGTGCTTACGTATACGTATAAGTATTATAGTAATAGTTTTTTTTTAGGATTTACGGTTTAGCATTTAGAGGTCTCGGGTGAGGTAATTATTCATATGAATATTTTTTGGGATGGTTTTAAGTCATTTAGGACTTAGTTATAAAGTTTATTTCAAAATTTGAGATTTTTTTTAAAAGTGTATATTTTACGACTTTTACGGTAAAACGCGTAAAAACTGACTAGTTTTACGGTTTTGAGGTTTTGGAGGCTTTAGGAGCTGAAATAAATTAAGGAAAATTAAGGTAATATTAATAAGATATTTATTAATAATAAAATAAAGAGAAAAACGAATTTTATGGTGTTTAGGTCGGTTTAGAAGAGAAAAAAAAGGAAAAAAAGAAAAGATTTATGGTAAGTGGTAATTGGGTTGGACAAGGATTGTTTTGGCTATATAAGGAACCCCCAACACTAAAACAAACGAATTTTCTTTTATTCCCTGGAGTTTTAGTCGACCAAAAGAGGAGAAGAATTAGGGTTCTTCAAAAAAATTTGGGTTTTTACATCTTACATTGAATTAAAGGTAAAAACCTTCATAACCATTTTAATTAAATTGTTTTATTGTTTTCTTTAATCATCTTATGATGGATTAGGGTTAGGGTTTAATATAAAAACAGTAAATTAATGTTGTATTAATCATAATATGATGATTACATAAGTTAGGGCTTGTAATTAGAGGGATTAGGGTTAATTAATTAGTTTAATTTGATTAAACCCGTTTTTAAAAACTGGGCAGAATTTTGAGTCTATTGTTTTGATCATATATCGAGTTCTAGGAACATTCAAGATGCGATCAAACTAGCCCTGGATAGGTAATTGAGTTGGCTTTCTAAATCAAGAAACGAGAACTAAATTGGAGGTCGGGAAGTGGGTCAAAAACATGTTACAACAGTCGGAGGTCAAAACAGTTTTGAATTCAGCCTGTTTTCTTTTTAAGTTTTGGGTTGTTTGGGGTACTTAGGGTTGCATTGGGATCTTCTAACGAACATGAGAGATGGTTTATATATTGTAATAAGGATCTGCACTTGGGCTAAGATTGTGGTTTAGGGTAAGACCCTCTAATGGTAATGAATTTTTCATACGTTTAAAATCAGGAAAACTGGAATGACAAAAGTATATATATATATATATCAGGGCCTTAACAGTAGCTTTAAGGTTAGGGCAAGTGGGAGGTGTTAGCCAACATATGTAAGGGTATGAATATTCCTTTTACAGAAACCATGGGTATGTTTAAGTGGACGTTTGACTTAAAGTTTTGAGACCTAAAACTGGGACTGTTTTGTGTAAAATTGTGAACGGGATAGCTATTAAACTTAACCAAGTTAAGGACTTGTTAGGGAAGGGTAATGGGGTGTTTAGAGTTATAAATGGGGTATTTATATGAGAGGAGGTTAGATGTCCATCATAGGTTGATGAACCATTTTAGAGGTTGGTTCATGTATTGATTTATGTGTTTTTGGATTATTAGCTTGGGGCTAGAGCAAGGACTTTGGAGAAGCAATCAGGTGAGTTCATAGTCCCATTTTACTACGTTTTTAAATGTTTTTTTTTTCAGTATGGGATGGAGATGACACTTGAAATGTTCTTTAACATGATTTAGTACTCTGTTATAAAATGTGTGGACATAAATGTGTTATTGTGTGACTTGCGTGCTTATGTGTTCTCATATGTGCTTTGGTACGTGTTCTGCTATGTGAATCTTGTTTGGATTGTGATTGGCTTTGGTACATAGATGTATGGGCGTCTATGGGACCAGTTGAGATGTGTGTGGAGCGTGGGGCACGATCCGTCCTGAGTACTTGTGCATCG
Source organism: Glebionis coronaria (assembly GCA_025667525.1). Taxonomy (NCBI): domain Eukaryota; kingdom Viridiplantae; phylum Streptophyta; class Magnoliopsida; order Asterales; family Asteraceae; genus Glebionis; species Glebionis coronaria. Next base: position 502,780,033 of record CM046876.1, read on the forward strand.
TCTCTTCGGAGGCAAGATATCTCGACGGGGATATAGTTCATCTTCCACAGGTGGTGTGGGAAAGATCCGGATAGAGTGGTGTGTGTTCTTGTGCGTGTGACAGGATGCTTCTTGATTGTTATAATGTGCTTTGTGAATTGTAGATGTGATTGGTACTTGGCTTGAGTTTTGTTGTGGATGCATGTAGCATGATTATCACATTATGGTCCATTACTATAACTTGTTTTCTTCAACTTATTTACAGCGGTTGACAAGGTTTCTTAAGATATTTTGATAACTTAAACCTATGTTCTCACCAACTTTATGTTGACAGATTTTAGTGTCATTTTCAGGTAAGGTAGTTGTGCAAGATGATGTTAGAAGTGGCTAGAGTATAGAGGCTGCTAGGATTGCATTCAGAGGAATCCCCTTTCCTCTTAGATTTTATTTTGTCTTTGGATTTAGTAAATTGTTTGATACCTATATGTTTGATGTTTGTTTATTTGTATGTCTTTGGTAAGAGGTAGGCCTGTTACCTACTTACGTAGACGCCTGCATTGTTGAGATATTGTCACGACATTTGTGTCGCCATCTATGATATTTCAATTTCATTTAGTTCTCTCTATAGACACGCTGTTTTTGTGATGATATCCATACGTCGCGCCCCATATTCCGCCATGGTGGGGTGTGACACTTTACATGTTGAACAAAGAGAATGGACATCTCATTTGGGCATCAGTTCTCAATGGACCATTAGATTATGGTACAGTGACGGAAGGTACAGTTACCCGTCCTCGTAGAACGGGTGAATTGACCGGAGATATGAAGATTCAAGACAAATGTGATAAGTATGCTACAAACATCATTCTCCAAGCCCTTCCTCCAGATGTCTACAAACTTGTCAGCAAACACAAAGTTGCCAAAGAGTTATGGGATAGAATTCGTGTTCTAATACTTTTGATAAGTTTGCCTATGTCCCCAGGGAGACTCTCAATGACTACTATTTGAGATTTACCATATTGTTGAATGAGCTCAATATCTATGGCATGACAATTCCTACGTTTCAATTAAACACCAAGTATTTGAACACCCTTCCTTCAGAATGGCGTAAGTACGTGACGGCTGTTAAATTGGCTAAGGACTTGCATAACACCAATGTGGATCAACTTCAAGCTTTTCTTCAACAACACGAATGCCATGTGATCGAGGCTCGGTTTTCTACACCTCAAGTTAATGATCCACTTGCCATGTATGCTTCTCAACAAAACATGGCTTATACTTATCAACAACCATCATACTTGCAGCAGCCGCCACCACACACCTATCAGCAACCACAACAACCATCTTATCAACCACTAATGATGCCACAACAAGCATTTCAACAAAGTGTTCATCAACAATCTTTTCCACAACAACCACTACATCAGACATCACCATCACAAGCCAACACTTCTCCAATGGGCTATACTCCTCAGCAAGGATATTTTCCAATTTAATCACAACCAGCACAAGCCTTCTACTCCAATGAACTTCCACCAATCCAAGCACCGATCTTTACTCCAAATGATACGCCAGCTGATGTTCTAAACCATCTCACTGCCTACTTGTCAAAACTTGTTGCAACTAGAGGATTTCCACCAACAAACAATCAGCTCCGCACCTCTTCAAATCCTCGACAACAAGCCATTGTTCAAGATGGTCAAGTGACGATGCAACCTATTCAGGGAAGGCAAAATTCATATGGACCTCCTACAAGGACTGTGAATGCTCAAGCTGTGAATTCTCAAGCTAATGGAAATGGAAGCCCTATTGGTCCTCAAAAGGTTGTGACTTGATACAATTGCCGAGGACAAGGTCATATGGCTAGGGAATGCACTCAGCCAAAAAGAAGAAGGGATGCAACATGGTTTTGTGAGAAGATGTATTTGGTCGATGCTCAGTCTAAGGGAAAGATTTTGGATTCAGAGGAATTAGCATTTCTTGTAGACCCAGGGGCAGCAGATACTGAAGGCATTGCAGTCGTTTCTACTTCTAATGCAGCATATCAAGCGGACGATATTGATGCATATGATTCGGATTGTGATGACATTCACTCAGCCTCAGCTGCTCTCTTTGCTAATCTCTCTCACTACGGTTCTGATGTTGTCAGTGAGGTACCCACCACAACCAATCTTGGTAATGATGATAACCCACATCAAGTTGGGCATGAAAATGACAACCTCGAACAACATTCGGGAACTAGTAACTCAAATGATGTGGTACCCAATCCTACACATTTGAGTGAACCTCAACCAAATGCTACGACGGGTATGGAATCTTATGCTCAACGTGATTTGGTCATGGTGCCTAAACATATTATTGATCAAATGCATATGGCTCTCAGACAATCCGTAGATACGAATTTCACCCTAACAGCTGAGCTTGAGTTGCATAAAGAAAAGGTCAAATTTTTGAAATGGTCCCTCAAGCAGAGAAAATAACATGTTCTAAATTTGACCAATTTCGTTTTGAAAAGATTGAACACTTAAAAGAAATAGAATCATTAAAAGCTAATTTTTCCAATGAATTAAAAGAAAAAGAGTCGGTTGTAAACGATTTTCAGAAACTTAAATTGGATTTTGAAACTCTCGAGTATAAAAAGTTTGAATCATAAATTAATGCTACCAAACTTCTTAAATTCAAGGAACAACAGCTTTTAAAACAATACGCTTCCACAGGAAAAGTTCATCTTTTAACTAAATCGTTTAAAGAACTCGAACTTAAGCGTCTTCAAGATTTACCACCTAATCCCGGTTATGCAAAACAAACTCAAGAATATATTCCTTGTCTTTATGATGTGACCCTAATTGGCAAATCGAAAGAAGCACCTTATGTTCGTAGTACTGAGGAGACACAGTCACTTGCGGAAGAAACTCATTCTAAAATGATTTCAAAATTCCATAAGATTGATTATGATAAGCATAATAAAGATCAATTTGATAAAAAGACTCGTATTCGATTACAAAAGGAATTATCTCAATTAACAGCTTTTGTGCCCCAAAGTTTATCAACGGAAAACCTTCCTAGTACGTCTCCTACACTTGTCAAAAAGGATTTAACTAATTTAATTCCACCGGTAAGTAAGGCATCCGATAGTTTAAATGCGGTGCACCAACACTTATCCGATTTTGACAAGGTCATTGTGGAACGTACGACGGCTTCGGCCATAACAGAAGGTGAATGGAACTTTGAGCACACTAGAGTTGCATTTCGAGATGAAATTGTTCCATTTGTAAACAATATTAAAGTTTGTCTTCGCAATGTCGATCAAGAATTGCTTTTGGAAATAGAAGAATTTAGACGTGTTTTCAATGAAATGGATGATGCATATGAAAACGTTTTAATTGAAATTGAACGAATTTCACGTCAAAATGATCAGCTTCTGAAGCAAGTGATGTCGCATGATATTGTCTCCGTCTGTGTGAATAAAAGTGTTGATAATGACTCTATTGTGCATAATGTTGAATCTGTGGATAATGTTGTAGATAGTACTTGTCACAAATCTGACGCTGAATTTTTAAAGCTTCAAGATTCTTATACTTTGCTTTCAAAAAATTTTGATGAGATCCAAAAACATTGTATTTCGCTTGAATGCAAGCAACAATTTATTCAATAGATCTTTGAAACTTCATTTGAAGGTGTAAATATAGATGACTCAAATTTTCAAAAGATTTTTCTATTGAATTTACAATCAAAACAGCGTCAGCCAAGTGACAAGGTTGCTAAATCTTTGCCGATAGACATAGAGACATATAAGGAGATTAACTGTGTGAACGTACTTGAGGCCGCTGAGAATATTAAACTTGATCTAGATAATCGAGTTTCCAAGATTTTGTCCAAAGTTGATAACTTAAAACAGAAAAATACACAACTCTTCGATTCAGTAAAGCCCGCATGTGCTAATACCACCGCACAGAATCAATCATTGATTGAACAATTAAATCAAAATTCGGTGGAAATATCTTATTTGAGGGAACAAATTTGTGATAAAAATCTGGCTTTGACTGAGTTAAAGGAAACACTTCGTACTCTAAAAGGTAAGAATGTTGTGGATAACGCAGCCACTGTCTCAGCATCGTCCTCTAGTGCAATCAAAAGGAACCTTATTGCCGTCACACCACTTAACAAGGGCCCTAGGACTAAACCATCTCAAACTTTGGTCACTAAAGATAAGGCGGAATCAAAACCAGCTTCTAATATTCCTGTGTTGCCTTCCGTAGGAGGAAGCACCACTACTAAGGCTTAAAGATCTAAGCTTAAAAGAAACAAGAAGAATGATAGGATCTTGCCTCCATCTAGTAGTCTAGTGAAGAAGAAAGTAGAAGCCCACCCTAGGAATGTTATTTCTGTTTTGAATAAAAAGAATCATGTAGCTAAACCAAAAGGCTATGCGGTTGTGCATCATTCTAAGCCTACTGTGAATTCTAATTTGAAATGTTGGAATTGTAATGCATGCATGTTTTCTAGTCGTCATGATTCTTGCCTTATTGACCATGTGAATGAGATGAATGCCCAGAAAAATGGATTAGAATGGAAATCGACTGGGAAAGTGTTAACCCAAGTTGGTTAGATGTGGCACCCCATTGGTAGAACTTTCACTATAGTAGGAAATACGTGCCCTTTAACTAGGATCACTCCCACTAAAGCGAAGAAAGCGTGCCCTTTAACTAGGAGTACCAAGGCTACCAAAACACAAGTGTGTCCTTTAACTAGGAACACCAACACTACCGTAGGAACCAAGTGCCCTTTAAATAGGTCTACTCCCACTGTAGTGCCCGCTAATACTCCAAAACCTCAGAAAATTGGAACAACAAAACTTGTTAGTGATAAAACTCACATTAGAAAACACAGGAAATCTAAGGGTCACACAAATGTTAGCAATTCTGATAATATTATATCTGTATATGCTAACACTCAGGAACCAATAGTTTCAAATGCATTGTCTACTGTTGTTGTTGAAAACAGGTGGTCCAAATTGTCCTCTAGTATTTGGACTCTAGTTGCTCTAATATGACCGGAGATCGCTCTCAGCTCAGAAATTTCGTCAGCAAGTTTCTTGGTACGGTTCGATTTGGAAATGATCATACTGCAAAGATAATGGGTTACGGTGAATATCATATTGGGAATGTTATAATTTCGAGAGTGTATTATGTGGAAGGTCTCGGTCACAACTTATTTTCTGTGGGACAATTTTGTGATGCAAACCTAGAAGTTGCTTTTCGAGAGCATACCTGCTTCATACGTAATTTGGAAGGGGTTTATTTATTGAAAGGTACTCGAGGGAATAACTTGTACACTTTGTCTCTACAAGATATGATGGCCGCTTCTCCCGTATGTCTTCTCTCCAAAGCATCGAAGACTAAGTCATGGTTATGGCATCGACGGTTATCGCATCTTAACTTTGACGCTATTAATCATTTGGTGAAAAACGAACTTGTTCGTGGTCTTCCTAAACTTACATTTCACAAGGATCATTTGTGTTCCGCGTGTACAATGGGGAAAAGCACTAAGAAATCATACAAACCCAAGACTGAAGACACCAACCAAGAGAAACTTTATATGTTGCATATGGATCTTTGTGGGCCAATGCGTGTTGAAAGTCTTAGTGGTAAAAAGTACATCCTCGTCATTGTGGATGATTACTCTCGGTTTACATGGGTGAAATTTCTTACAACAAAAAATGAGGCACCTAAATTCATCATCGGATTTCTCAAGATGATTCAAGTGCGTCTCAACACTACTGTTTGACGCATTCGTACAGATAATGGAACTGAATTTATGAATCAAATCTTGCGTGATTACTATGAAGAAGTTGGCATTTCTCATGAAACATCTGTTGCTCGCACTCCACAACAAAACGGTGTCGTTGAAAGGCGAAATCGCACACTTATGGAAGCTGCTCGAACGATGTTATATTACGCAAAGGCTCCATTGTTTTTATGAGAAGAAGCAGTATATACAGCAGTTTTCACCCAAAACCGGTCACTAATTCGTAAACGCCATGGTAAAACACCTTATGAGCTTCTACATGGAAAAGTACCAGATTTATCATATTTTCATGTATTTGGTTCTCTTTGCTATCCAAATTTGGGAAAACTTCAACCCAAGGCTGATATTGGTATCTTCATTGGTTATGCACCCACAAAGAAGGCATACCGAATCTACAACCGTAATTCTCATAAGATCCTCGAAACTATGAATGTTGATTTTGATGAGCTGACAACAATGGTTTCTGAGCAAAGCAGCTCTGAACCCACACTTCATGAAATGGGACCCAGTAACATTAGTTCTGGTCTTGTCCTAAACAACCCTTCTTCATCATCATTTACACCACCTTTTAGGAATGAATGGGATACGTTGTTTCAACCATTCTTTGATGAATTCTTTACTCCTCCAAGTATTGTTGCTCCAGAACCTGAGGTAATAGCTCCGGTAACCAAAGTTGTCGCTCCAGCAACCGAAGCACAATCAGATACATCTGCACCTACAATTGGTCAAGATATACCTTCCACGAGTAATTCTCAACCAACACATGTTTCAACTACTCATGTCATGCCTATTGATGATGAATAGGATGATGATGATCACGATTTGGAATTCGCTCAAATGCGTGAACTTCCATTCTTTGGTGTACCAATTCCCGACCATAATCAAGTCGGTTCGTCCACCTCAGAGGAAGCTCCTACTACGGTCTACTCCAATCCACGGATTCGTGAACATGACAGCAAGTGGACAAAGGATCATCCTATAGATTCTATTATTGGTGATGTAGGTCTACGTTTTCTAAGGATTAAGCATGTTATGGATTAATCTATTGAATGGAAGGAGAAATGGAAGAACTAGAGAGAAAGGTAGAGAGAGAAAGGAGAGAAAGAAAGAAATGGTTGATTAAGTGAAAGTGTGTGTGTAAACACAAAGTGACCAACCCCTCCTAACATGCTAGGAGGGGGTATATATAGCCCACCCTACATGTGGGCTATATGGGCTATATTGGATCACGAGCCCAAAATCATTGGAGTGACCGATCCTTTCTAAATACGTAAAAACATATTTCCAACAATCTCCCCCAAAGAGAGGTTACTCCAAGTTACAATGTCCTAAATAGTCTATAGCTCGTGATCTATGCTAACAATGATGTGACCGAGACTTTCCTTGGAAAAACGTATTTCCAACAATCTCCCCCAAAGGGAGGTCACACCATTTTACAAAATCTTAAACCTAGCATACCATGCTTGAGTCTTCGATCTTGTTCTTGTGAATATGATGATGAGATCTTTGACTTTAGTCTTGAGCATGTTTCCTTGCCTTGACCTTGTGCATTCATCACTTGTGATATTTACCTCTTCGTGACTTCATGTTCCACATACTTATACTTTTATAAATTCTTGAAAGCTTCAGAGTTTGATACAACGGAAGACTTGACTTTTAGACTTTCTTGAATTTGTTGAAGTATTAAGTGCAGAAAGCATAAGCATGTGTTGACGACTTCTTCTGGATTGAACACCACAATGCCACCTTCTTGTTACGCTGCATAAGACAGTTAGCAAGAAAACATATACACGGATGAAATGGCCTTGAACATTTCATTCTAATTCGGTAGCATTTTACCGCCGGTCGGTGAAGACCGTTGGACGATATGAAATATCGTACTTGTGACAGGTAGTTTCAATTAAGAACCTCCTTGACAAGATTTCGCGGGTAAACCCGTTCTCTTTATTCGACCGTCCAAAGCTGACTACGAACATAAAGAGTGAATCATTTGGATAATATTATCCGCATGATTTGAAGCCGTCAATTCATGTTCCTGGAACAAGTGAAATTCAATTAAGAACCGCACCATCGTTGCTATCCAGTTGTCACGAGCTTGATTCGTATAGAATCTTGCAAGTTACCTACCAAGTGCTGTTTGAGGTTAACACTAGAAGGATTTCCACTCATCACTGTGAACACTAAGGTATCACTCTGAGTGTTCTGGCAAGATCACTAAGATATTGCGTAGAGGCCTGGAACGTGTTTAAGTTCATTTAAGAATTAAACCACTGTTTCTTTCCAGTTATCACAAGTTTGATTCATAAAGAATTGCACAAGTCACCTACCATGAGCTTTTTGATATTCGCTCAAGAAGGATTTCCATCTTCATTGTAAATACTTTCGTATTACTCGGATGTTCAGGCAAGATCATGAAGATTTTGCGTAGGACTCTTAATATCTTTCTTACTTTTCATAGTGTGTGAGGAAGCAAGGAAATATGAAAGTGTGTCCTAATGAGATATTTGATGATCTCAAATGGCTATAGACTCAATCGTGCATTTTGGATTTTTAGTGATCGGAGGCTGGAGAGGAGTGCCACCATTTCAATACCAATTTATTCGGAGTGAATAAATCAATAGATAATGTGTTGTCTCCGTGTGATTAAATCAAATATCTTTTAAGAGATATCTGAGTTAGCTGGGATGGGTTGTGCCTTGCATCACTGGGTCCATGATGTCTGTCTTCAATATCAAGAATCATTAAACAATGATCTTAATAACATATGTATTGACCCGGTTTCTCCTTAAGTTGTAAGGAGGGCTTCTTTCTTTACACCCTTTATCTTTACAATTCTTTTTCATTCTTCAACCCATTCAATGCTTACCAATACGTCATCACTAGCACCTTGTTGTGATTGTTCCAGTGCTAACTTAAGTACTTGGTCGGCATTCAACTACGTTCACAATCTTTCTCCATCTTTCCTAAGGACTACTATTTCTAGCTATGGAATGTCCTTGGGAAGATTCCTCCGGTTCTAGAGGAATCATTGGACTTTAACCTATCCTACCATCCTTATGTCACCACAATATTCACCGTCGTGAATAGAGATGTTTTGGGTAAATATAAATCACCATGAAATCCATTTTGAAGTACAAATCCATTTTGCCCCCCTTAACATATGCCACGATATTCGAAAACATTTCGCACATGTCGGGATGAGCTATCACGTTAACTCAAACCATTTGTGATTAATAATTTCCCATATTAAATAACATTTTCTCCCCCATATTAAAAATATTAACCCAATCGATGTTTTTAATATCAATTGATTTAATAGAATTTTAAGAAAATTTAGGAAGAAAGATGCAAATCCAGTTAGCTTCACGAATTACACAAGCTCCCCCTCAAATTAATGAGGGTGTGCTGAAACGTAAATTAAATACCTTTTAAACACAAGTGTAAGGTATTTATCACGTGCAAAGATCATATATGATAATGAATTCACAAGATTAGCGATTTATGAGGTTGGACCTGAATGATGGAGAACATCATATGAAAGAGTCACATGGTTCTTGTTCACGAATGTTGGTCGCCTCATCACGTCTGAAGTTATCTCTTGACTCCATGTGTACGATTGATATCGTTGTCTTGACACCAATATGTGAACTTGGCACCTTCGGCGTCAAAGATTTTGAATGCTGGACAATTGCTCCCCCTCAATTGTTGACCCGTGTTCTATTGAAAGAGCTGTAGTCACCGTTTGAGTAGTTGCATCGTCGAGTATGTAGATATCAAATGTAAATTGCTACGGTTTGTGGAGATGATAACTTCATAAAAACAAGATTTCTCTTGTTTTAACAAATAAATGCACTGACACGTACATATATCCGTGCTAGATTGTGTTATAAAGTAAACACAATCCCTTACATGGTTGTAAAGTAAACCATGCCCGAGAAAATTAATTCCCGTTGTTGAGTCAAAGCTTTCCGGTGAAATACTTGACTTGAGTATTAAAAACGGGTTACTATCTGAAATAATAGCATACCATTTTGAGCATGTTTTAAAACATTTGAACTTATGCTCGAACTTTATTTACGACCCCGTGTCATTATTGAATGACATTTCTAGTATCGTAAATATTATCGATTCCAGAAGACATGCTCTTTTTATCAAAAACATTTTTGAACACATAATTTTGAAAGATTTAGAAAAACCTTTTGAGAAATTCTCGAAAAATTGTGTTCAATGTTTTGAAAAACAATTACTTGAGCTTAAGATGTTGAATATCTTACAAAACAAGCTCAAGTCCGAGAAGTTGTAAACTTCCCGTTGTGAGGATAAGTTTATCATCGGCGATAACCTTTCCTTTTAACTGAAGAACGAGTATTGAGTTGACATTTACTTAGAAGTCGTTTTCACGAGCTTGAAAAACTTTGAATGTTTTAACGTAAAGCTCATGACCGAGAAAGATGAATTTCCCGTTATGAGGAAAAGTTCTCTTATTTAAAAGATACACTTTCCTTTCTGAGCTTAAAACTTGGAATGTTTTAATACAAGCTCATGACCGAGAAAATTTAATTTCCCGTTATGAGGATAAACTATCTTTAAAGATAAGCTATCCTAAATATGAAATCCGAGTTACAGTCTGATATTTAACTGTAAGTCATTGTGCATGAGCTTAAAAACTTCGAATGTTTTTAATATTAGCTCATGCCCGAGAAAAATTAATTTCTCGTTGTAAGGATAAGTTTATCATCGGCGATAAACTTTCCTTTCTTTGAAGATCGAGTCATCATATGATATTTAATGATGAGCCTTATACACGAGCTTAAAACCTTTGAATGGTTTTAGGATAAGCTCGTGTCCAAGAAAACTTAATTTCTCGTTAAGAGGGTAAGTTATCGTTGCGTAGATAAACTTCCCTGTCTCTGAAGTCCGGGTCATCGTCTGTCATTTAACGAGGAGCCATATACACGAGCTTAAAACTTTTGAATAGTTTTAAATTTAGCTCGTGTCCGAGCAAAATTAATTTCTCATTTTGAGGGTAAGTTATCGTTGACGAGATAAACTTCCCTTTCTCTGAAGTTCGGGTCACAGACTGTGATTTGAATGTGAGCCATTTACACGAACTTAAAATCTTTGAATAATTTTAATGATAGCTCGTGTCCGAGAAATTTTAATTTCTCGTTTGTGAGGATAAGTCATCATCGGGATGAACTTTCCTGTCTTTTGAGATCGAGTTACAGACTGTAATGTGACTGTAAGTCATGTACGAGCTTAAAACCTTTTGAATATTTTAAAATGTAAGCTCGTGTCCGAGAAAAAATAATTTCTCGTTTTTGAGGATAAGTTTATCATCGGCGATAAACTTTCCTACCTTTGAAGAACGGGGCATCAACTGTAATGTGATTATACGCCATTTACAAGCTTAACCATGAATCCCCTGAGACACTTATTTCTCCGATATCTGCTTCTTCAGCAACCAAACTCTAAGAGTGTCTTTAGTTGAACGGTATACAACGATTGGACCGCTTCGTTCTTTTGGAACATCAACTTTGGTACCTGCATTCTCATTAGGAATTTGCATGCTTTGATATGGGTTAGTGATATCTATCTTAGAAGCAAGTGGGGGTTCACAGTTGTCTTTTCTTGTGCCAGAGGCGACCTGAGTAGATGATTCCTTGTCTTAGCTGGCAAACGTTTCCTTTTATAGAAAACCTTAAGTTCAGGCTTAAGTGATGTATCATCCTTCTCAATTTCCGCCCTAGTAGTTTTAGTAGAATCAGAGACTATCCTAGTTAAAGGGCCATCGTTTCCTACAAGGATGAAAGTTCTACTTGTGGAGCGCCAAACTTTACCAATGGGTTTGATTTTAGCTATCCACTGGGTCTTAAGTCTAGCACGGGAGTTCACCTCATTAAGTAATTTCTTGACACAAGAGTCATGATTTGCCGTAAAGACACATTTTCTACATGTTTTACAAGTAGCATATTTAATGTCCGAGTACTTCCTAGATGATTGATCGATTCTCCTAGTAGATGACATGCTATGGTTAGCAGTGTTGGGTAATCTAGAAGGCATCTGACTAGGTTTAACATTGTTATCTCTTACATGTGTCTTTAGCTTAGCTTCCCTTAGACCAGATTTATGGCAAACGTCATTTGAACTAGTTCTAGACGTGGTCTTGGTATTTTTAGAGAAACTAGAGGCAATCATGTGATTAGGTCTTGCTAAACAGTTTTTGTCACATTGGGCCTAGTTGATGGAGTGACTGTTCTAGAAATATGAGCCATATCAACTTGGGAGGCAAACCGCGGTCTCGAGGATTGTGATCGCTCGGATCTAAATGCAGTCGGTTGTCGAATGAACTGATTTGTAGGCGGTTTCCCTAAGATTGATGGTTTTTCAAGCTTAGTGTCCACACTAGTTCCTTTAGTTTTCCTCAATTCGTTTCTCAATGCAGCTATAGCAAAGACCTTTTCATGTACTTGAGCCTTTAAAGTCTCATTCTCTTTGAGCAAACTATCTTAGGATGCTAACTTAGATTCAAGCAGTTGAATTTGTTTCAAAAGATTATCCTTTTCAGCTTCAGAATCTAAAACTTTTTGATCCAATTTTCTTTCAAGAACAACGTTTGACTTTTCAAGTTTTTCAAAATATGTTTCAAAATTGTCCGTTTTCTTAGAAAATTCTAGTTTGGAATCCTTAAGATCTTTTGATTGTTGAGCTACAATCGATTCGAGCTCTCTAATCTTGGAATCAGAAGCAGTCAATGAAGCAGTTATAAGACAATTATCATGATGTTTAGAATTTTGAACACTTTCTCCCCCATTATGACTCACAACGGATGAATCAGAAGTGGTATTTCATGTTAATGCAAACATTACGATGCTTTGTCGATATAATCTCTTTGTGTTTTGTTGATGACAAACGTATAATTCGTAATACATTATGTAAAATGTTAAGGTACTCGTAATCACTCAAGAATACATTTGTATACTTCTCTCGAAACCTCCTAGACCGCATTCGGCATGAATCACTAAAGGTATGTACAAACATGTCATTAACCTAACTAAGTGATCAACGATTAATATTTTCTTAAAACTCACATTTTAATCAAATGTGACAAAAGATTTTAATTAACTTTATTTTTAAGAAAATGTTTTATTAAAAAGAAAATGGAAATTTGAATTTGGCATATTCCATATGCCAAAGGAATATCCTTTGAGGGTATAAACTACCCCAGATGGCATATCCCCACTAAAGGACAAATTTGCACGGACTCCGACGCGGAGGTTCCTTAAAGGAACCCACGGTTCCTTATTGATAAGGTACCGCGGGTGGAGATAAGGAACCATGGGTGTTTTTTACCGTTGCAATGTTGCCCTATAAATAGTGGATCATTTCCAGGTTTTCTTTCAACCCTTTTTGCACAGTTTCTTTCAAAAACCATCTTAGATCCTTGATTAGTTAGTTTTGATTAATCTTGTTTAAGATGTGATTCAATCTTTAATCTCCTCATCCTCTCAAGTGCAAAGAGAAGAACACTATCATTACCATGATGTGTTGGGTTCACTACATGATGAAGATCTTTCCTTCTATAGATCTAAGTTATGTTTTTAGTCTTCCTACTATGTATATGTAGAAGACCCAAGTGTTGGGTACACTTGGATGTGTTTGTAAGGGTAGAATATCCAAGTGATGGGTATCCTTGGATTAGGTGTTAGTTGTGTAGATCCAAGTCTTGTTAGTACTTAGATATAGTGTTAGAGTTATAGATCTAAGTGATGTGTGCTTAGATCTATATGGTTTATGTGTTTAGGCCATAAAACACAAGGTTTGTTATGTTGGGCCATAAAACATAACTAGTGGGTAGATTAGGTTGTGTCTTGGTAGTTCTCACTAAACATTAAAGTGATGTGGTTGTGTCTAGGTAGTTCTCACTAAACTCTAAAGTGATGTGGTTGTGTCTTGTGAGTTCTCACTTAGCTTTAAAGTGATTAATAATTGTGTTGCGTGAAGTTCTCACTTAGCTTCAAAGTGAAGAGTCGTGAAGATTGGTTCTAGCTTTCGATTAGAAATCGACAACTAGCCTTGTGTCGTTAAATGGTGAAGTGGGCAACGTTGTGTAGATTGGTCCTACCTAATATTAGGACTCGACATCTAGCTTAGTGTCGGAAATGTGTAAGCGACGTGTATGGTTCTCTCCGCCTTGAAAGGAGTTTTGTTGACTAGTGAAGTAACTCTCGAGTAAGGTGTACTCGAGGAGTGGAGTAGTGCGAAGAGGAGCTTCGTGACCGAACCACTATAAATCATCGTGTCGGTACTTTCCTTTACATTTATGTCTTTACTATTATAGATGTATTTATATGTTGTGTGTTGTGTGCATCTCATAATCTAAACATCTAAGTTGCGGAAAAGCTAAGGCTTAGTACGTGTGTGCTTCGTGTTTAGATTATGGTCAAGTGTACATCACTTAGTCTAAACATCTTAGTTGCGGAAAAGCTTATGCTTAGTACGTGTGTGCTTAGTGTTTAGACTATTGCTTGATGTACTCTTGATTTGATGGGTTTGTGTGTTCACTTACTTGTTGTATTTATCTTTCAATCAAACACATCTCATATCTAGTCAAGCTTGATCGAGAATTTGATACAAAGGATTGTCAAAGTTTAACATGTAACAAAAGGTTAAGTTCACTGTCGGCGGTTCCCTAAATGGACCGGCGGTTATTTATTGATAAAGAACCGCGGGTACACATAAGGAACCGCACACAGTGGATTAAGCCGAAAAGTTTTGAAAACTAACTAGAAACTATTCAACCCCCCTTCTAGTTTCTACAATTGGTATCAAAGCGAGGTTATTCAAAATCTTTGAAGTATATTGTACTTTAAAGCTTGGATCGATCTTTGCTCTCTTTTTTTTAAAACAAATGGTTTTTAAAAATGAAAACGGTTTTTAAAAATAGAGACGATCTTTGTATCAGATTGTTCATGAAGAGTGATTACTTATGAAATGTGTTTTCTTGTTTCATTCGTACAAGTTTTGGTGTTAAATAAACTTTTTATAATAGCTTGAATTAAATCTTTTCATGTTTGGAAGTATAAAAATCTTTTGTGTCATAATTAACTCTAAAATACGAGTTCTATGTGTCTAAAATGATTTTTTAGAGTCCTAAGTCCTTCCAAATTATTTCTAAATGATTTTGGTCAAAAACTCATTTTTTGTACTCTGACCGCGGTTCTTTATTGTTCCCCGTGGATCCTTATCAATAAGGAACCGCAGTTAGTCTGACTCAGTTTTTTGAAAACTTTGAAAAATCATATAAAATCAACCGTAAGTCCGTATAAGTCGTGCCACCCTTCATTTCAAACGTAATTGAATTTTATTTCAATTAAAAATGCTTCCAAACCTTTATTCAAACTTTAAAATTTGGATGGTTTCTAAGTTCCATACTTTGTCCAAAGTATTGAGCGTCGGTTTGTCGTAAAACTTGTGTTTTACTCTTTTCTATTAAGTTGGACATCTCTTGGTGATATATCTTTGAAAATTGATATATTTACAAAGTGTTAAACTTAATTAAATTTTAAATGGGTCAAAGACTATTTTCAAATAATATCAAGCTATGAATACTTTGTTGTATCTAACACTCAAAACATGGACGAATGCTTTTATGTGTTAAGCTAATTGTTTGTGTGTGTTTCCTTGTGTGTTATTATTATATGTAGACATTATTAAGTGTTCCTTGCTATTTGTAGTAGTATTGCTTATATGTCTAGTCTCTTGTGCCTTTCTTGGTATTTGTTAGTATCCGGTTTTTCCTAATTAGGATGTATGCTAGATTTCTTGCATTTTAGTTGCAACATTATGTGTGCATTGCATATAGGATTAACATCTCTTAGTTTACAAATGTTACATAAACATCTTGTACACCTCGGGATGTTATTTAACACTTTTAGGTTTGAAAGCTTTCGGATCTTGTCAAATCTATTGATTTAGGTCGTCTTACTCGATCATTGTGTTATTAGTTCAAGTAGATAAATGTCTCACTATAAAACATGAAACACCCTTTGAAAATCTTAGCTATTTTCTCTTAAAAGTGTGTTTGTGGGAATCAAGAAAGATTTCGATTAAATATCAATGCATTATTCAAACTATGATTGGTATCATTATCGAATCTAATTGACATGTTTTTTTAGTGTAGACATGAATGTGGTTTATTAATAATATACATCGGATCATAACTCGTACTTGTGTTGATGGTGTTATATTGAATCTACTTGTTCAAATTGTTAGACATATTTTGTTTAATAATTACTTATAATGCACAATAGAGTCGGTTTGATAACTTGGATGTTTCATCCGAAATACTCAAGTAATTTACATTGCTATGCAATTTATAAATGTGTCATTTCCGAAAGACCAATCAAGAGTGTTCCTTTGGTTTGTGTAAACTTTGTTTATACACTTCAAAGTTATTGGCCTCAAGTTCTATTAAGGTAATAACCTTAACTAGACTTGTTTGACAAGATATGCAATGGTGCATTCTTAACCCTCATTAGGTCATGCATTGTGTCGCCATGCAAGTTTCATCCTTGCTAAACTTTATTAGGCAAATGTTGGAATTACATTTTGTCTAACTTGAGAATGACTACTAGAGAATTTATGCACTAGGATCTTAATTTGACCTAACGGTTGAATTACTTCCATGTGGGAAGTTAAGTTGGTGTATAACTCGTAAAAATGGTCGTGTTTAGCCTTAATTGAGCACCTCTAGTGATAGTCTCATACTCATTCTCTAAATTGGCTAAATGGCTCTTCCTATATATGACTAATAATAGTTTACTTTGATGAACTTTGTATGTCATTAGGAGTCTTTTTCTTTTGTAGCCATTAGGTTTTTCTTAACTTTCTTCCTACATGCTAATTGAACCTATGTGTTTTTCCTTTGTGTGTGTTCTAGTTTTTATTTCTCTTAAGCATGACTTTATGATAAGTTAGACTAGAACATTAGGATTTTCTTAATTGGAAAATCCTCCATTCACCACCTAAACCAAGCCTCTGTAGGCGGTTCTTTAAATAGGCCGCGGCTCCATATCAATATGGAACCGCCAGTGGAGATAAAGAACCGCAGGCAGAAGCTCTCAAATTCGGGTTTTCTGAAACTTCCCAATTGTTCCAACACCCTTTGGAATCTTTGTTTCAAACCTTTGATCACTCCCAAAATATCTTGGGCTTTCCCTTTTTAACCCTTTACTAGTTTGGATCATCCCCTCACCCTTTTAAACCCTCCTTGTTAGCCATGTTCTTCACACCTCAAACCATTCATCCTTACCTCTTAAACCACCCATTACTACCATGGTTTTTACAAGAACCTCCAATTCATCCAAAACCTCCTCTTAAAAGAGGCACTTCCAAATTAAGATTAAGTTACCCAAACTTAACTCTTCACCCTTTCACACACCCAAGAATGAGACTGTTCCAATTCTCATCTCTTCATCACCCTCACCACCTCTTGCTCCATGCAAGACTACCTCAACCCATGGTACCAACCATTCTCATGGTTCTACCTCCTCTTCATTCCAATCTAGAGTGAATGAGCCAACCCTTCACTCCAAGTACTCTCTTGGATGTGACTACCCAACCTCAACCCATCCAAGGCATTCCCATTGTGAGTGACTTTGTTGAACCCTTGGTGTCTTCACCTTTCACCCCACCAAATTTCGCCACCACCCTTGTCTTTCATTTAAGCATGTGGATTGCTTATTGCTAAGACATCTAATATAAGCAAATCTTAGGATTCTAGTGTAACTAAGATTATAATTATGCTTAAGTTTTAGGCTTTTTTTATACATGTTTGTATGATCTTTATTCTCTTGTATTTCCTTTCATGTTTTTCAACATGATTTTTCTTTAAGTCTTGGATCTCGTTTTTCTCGTGATCTTTCTTTTCTCATTTATTTTCTCACTCGGTTGTCAAGGGAGGTTAGATTTATATCTAATTCCTCTACTAGTAAGATTGACAACTTAAATATTTCTTTTGAAATATTCAAGTAATTTTAACTTGCAATTGCAATTGTTAAAAGTCATATCCGAAGCATTAACCTTCAATCCATTTAGCATCTTATGTTAAACTGTTTGACCAAGTGATTTTCCTTTGAGTCGATAATCGGTTTTGGACACCCAATGTCCACGGTTCCTTAAATAACCTTGGGTCTCATTATTGATAATGAACCACGGACCTCTTTAACGAACCGCGACCACTGAGTCCCTTTGTTCGTTTTGGTCTTTTTCTCTTTTGACGAGTTTTCTTGAAGATTCATTCTTTTCTTCTCTTTTGAGTTTCTTCTCTAGTTTCGTGAAGTTATCCTTAACTTCTTTGTTGAGTCACTCTCAATTAATTTTAATCATGCTCTTCTAAGTCGAGTCTCTTTCTTCTAGTCTATCTAAACTAAGTTGAGTCGAGCCTTACCCTTTCCTCATCATGTAATTGTTCTTTGAACATCCATAATGATTGAGAAGAGCTACGAAACTTTGAGCATGTAGTTTATCGTATGCTAAACACCATTTGGTGTCGAAATTCATACGCATTTTTGCCTATAATGTCCTATATCCCGAATTTTTCTTAAAGCGTCAATTTATCCGCTTTTGGTTTTCCTTTATTTTTTTTGGTCAAAAATGTCTCTAGGTTGAGATATTTTGTTCCTCTTTTTGAGAGTTGATTGCGGTTAAAATTTACAATTGGTATGGGTGATTCCATCAATTCTAATTTTTTTAACCCCTTGAGATGATATCTTCAAATTCTTGGATGTTTCTTTTCTACCTCTATTCCTACAATTTTGAATTGATTTCCTCAAAATCCTCTCCTTGTTTTTTTGAGAGTTGATGGTTAAATCTTGAATTTTCTTGGGTGATTCCAAAAATTCTAAGCTTTTTACCCTTTGACATATTATCATTACAATTGGTATGGATGTTTCTTTTCTATCTCTATTCCAACAATTGTGAATTGATCTTGTCATGATCCTCTCCTTTATTTATTTATTTTGGTTGATAGCATCGCGTGCACACTTCTTTCTTCAATGCTTGTCATTGTTTGTGCAAACGACTTGTTTATCATCCTCTTTTTATATATGCTCTTGTCTACTAACCTTGTTTTGTAGGACTCTTCTAACCCATTTTTGTAGTTCGTCACTATTCTTGCTTTGTTGGTGTCTCAAGCAAGGGGGAGCTCATATCAAGGGGGATCATTTGCAAGAGTTCAAGTCATTACATTTGCGATCGTTGACTCACTAAAATTGCATTCACCGAACATCTTGCAAGTAATGCATTTTGGACACTCGTAGATAAGCATATTATTATGCTTGGAGTTGGTTAACCTATGGTGATTGAAAACTTAACTAGGATGACGCAAGCTCAATATTTTTGTATGATGGGTTTATGGTTTGGATTCTCGCCTCTCAAACGACAACTACTATGGATGATTAGATTTTTGGATGCATGTTCTCTCGAAGTCAATCCTCCTCTTCTACAAATTAAGACTACCTTTTTGATTCGACAAAAGGGGGAGAAGTAAGTGTAAACGAGTAACTTATGCATTTTAATATGTGTTGCGGTTTACTTGTTTGTCATCATCAAAAAGGGGGAGATTGTTAGTGCAAACATTATGATGCTTTGTCGATATAATCTCTTTGTGTTTTGTTGATGACAAACGTATAATTCACAATACATTATGTAAAATGTTAAGGTACTCGTAATCACTCAAGAATACATTTGTATACTTCTCTCGACACCTCCAAGACCGCATTCGGCATGAATCACTAAAGGTATGTACAAACATGTCATTTACCTAACTAAGTGATCAAGGATTAATATTTTCTTAAAACTCACATTTTAATAAAATGTGACAAAAGATATTAATTAGCTTTATTTTTAAGAAAATGTTTTATTAAAAAGAAAATGGAAATTTGAATTTGGCATATTCCATATGCCAAAGGAATATCCTTTGAGGGTATAAACTACCCCAGATGGCATATCCCCACTAAAGGACAAATTTGCACGGACTCCGACGCGGAGGTTCCTTAAAGGAACCCGCGGTTCCTTATTGATAAGGTACCGTAGGTAGAGAAAAGGAACCGCGGGTGTTTTTGACCGTTGCAATGTTGCCCTATAAATAGTGGATCATTTCCAGGTTTTCTTTCAACCCTTTTTGCACAGTTTCTTTCAAAAACTATCTTAGATCCTTGATTAGTTAGTTTTGATTAATCTTGTTTAAGATGTGATTCAATCTTCAATCTCCTCATCCTCTCAAGTGCAAAGAGAAGAACACTATCATTACCATGATGTGTTGGGTTCACTACATGATGAAGATCTTTCCTTCTATAGATCTAAGTTATGTTTTTAGTCTTCCTACTATGTATATGTAGAAGATCCAAGTGTTGGGTACACTTGGATGTGTTTGTAAGGGTAGAATATCCAAGTGATGGGTATCCTTGGATTAGGTGTTAGTTGTGTAGATCCAAGTCTTGTTAGTACTTGGATATAGTGTTAGAGTTATAGATCTAAGTGATGTGTGCTTAGATCTATATGGTTTATGTGTTTAGGCCATAAAACACAAGGTTTGTTATGTTGGGCCATAAAACATAACTAGTGGGTAGATTAGGTTGTGTCTTGGTAGTTCTCACTAAACTCTAAAGTGATGTGGTTGTGTCTAGGTAGTTCTTACTAAACTCTAAAGTGATGTGGTTGTGTCTTGTGAGTTCTCACTTAGCTTTAAAGTGATTAGTAGGTGTGTTGTGTGAAGTTCTCACTTAGCTTCAAAGTGAAGAGTCGTGAAGATTGGTTCTAGCTTTCGATTAGAACTCGACATCTAGCCTTATGTCGTTAAATGGTGAAGTGGGCAACGTTGTGTAGATTGGTCCTACCTAAGATTAGGACTCGACATCTAGCTTAGTGTCGGAAATGTGTAAGCGACGTGTATGGTTTTCTCCGCCTTGAAAGGAGTTTTGTTGACTAGTGAAGTAACTCTCGAGTAAGGTGTACTCGAGGAGTGGAGTAGGGCGAAGAGGAGCTTCGTGACCGAACCACTATAAATCATCGTGTCGGTACTTTCCTATACATTTATGTCTTTACTATTATAGATGTATGTATATGTTGTGTGTTGTGTGCATCTCATAATCTAAACATCTAAGTTACGGAAAAGCTAAGGCTTAGTACGTGTGTGCTTCGTGTTTAGATTATGGTCAAGTGTACATCACTTAGTCTAAACATCCTAGTTGCAGAAAAGCTTATGCTTAGTACGTGTGTGCTTAGTCTTTAGACAATTGCTTGATGTACTCTTGATTTGATGGGTTTGTGTGTTCACTTACTTGTTGTATTTATCTTTCAATCAAACACATCTCATATCTAGTCAAGCTTGATCGAGAATTTGATACAAAGGATTGTCAAAGTTTAACATGTAACAAAAGGTTAAGTTCACTGTCGGTGGTTCCCTAAATGGACCGGCGGTTCTTTATTGATAAAGAACCACGGGTCCACATAAGGAACCGCACACAGTGGATTGAGCCGAAAAGTTTTGAAAACTAACTAGAAACTATTCAACCCCCCCCCCCCCCCCTTCTAGTTTCTACATTTCTATTACTCTTGTCCATCCCATGTGTGTCATAGTTAGGTTCAGAATACTCAATATCCAGTATTTCATCAGCATATACATCATCAACAACATTACATTGTACCATGTTTGCAGGCTCTTCGTCATAAACGGGTAAGGTGTCATCAAAAGAGATCTCGTGAACATTCCATGACGTGCCACTGGTATCATGTTGGCTTCCAGATTCTGTGCTCTTGCCATGGTTAGGCTCCAATGTCAACCGTATGACCATTCTCCTCTTGCATCAGCATCATAGATTCTTGCACTCCTTTATCATATGCTTGCTGAAGTATGGATCTTTCATAAATCGAAGACGAAACCGATGTCATAAATTTCAAGAGTTTCTCACGGAAATCTTTAACCTCGTTCTATGTGTATTGAAAAAAATGACTGGCATATCCCCGAATTGTCAGACTTGATGATATTGAATTGGAGAAAAGGCGTGAGTTGTGTCACAAGAGCCTGATATGCAGTTTCTGATGCAGAGTGATTAAAGTCTTTGTTGTGAAGTTGCTCAGCTAGGTAGTTCACGTTGAGGAACATTAAGTCGATGAATGTATAACGATCTTGACCAAAGAGTGTCACAAATTCGCTTCCTCCTGGAACCCATGAAATGGTCTAAGATGTGACTGAAGCAATCAAACTGAAGTGATACCACTTTCTTTAGCTATGTCTTGCATTAGATGCAATTCTCCCTCTTGAAACGTCAAAGTCAACGAATCCATTGAAGTTCGATGAAAGAAAGTAACTGTGGTCGTGGTTGATTTCGGGATTTTACAGTTCGTGAAGAAACTTTAAAAAATTGAAATTTACGGGATATGACAAAAAACCAATGAGGCCTGATAAAACAGATTGAAGCCCAATTATACCCAATCCCAATTTTTCGGGTATAAATTTAAATATATCACCCACGTTAGATCCCACTTGTGCAATCTCAAACTAATACCCACTCAAATAAAAAACAAAACCCACTTATGTAAAAAAACGTTAAATAAATAAGTGATGTTAAGATACATTCAAACAAATAGTCCACTCCAAATGTTTTGTGTTCACTTATTTTACACGTGAACTTATCTTAAAAAACAAAAAAACATGGCTTGGCCACAGACACCCACACGTCAACTTGTCTAAGCCCCACTTACCTTACTCATTGTTTCCTCCGCCCATATATATAACTCCTTCTCCCAAAACAAAAAATTTGACTTCTTTCCTCAATAAAACACACATACCCTAATTGTCTTTTACCCTAATCTCAAACTTTGTTACATCCGCCCCATCTTTTTATTTTCTCTCAAATATATCGCCTCCCCAAAAAATAAATTAAATCTGCTCTTACTCTTTACCCAAATCACACCTTCAAACTCAACCTATATTTTCTATGTATCCACCATAAATGTTAAAACGAATCAAACTTAATTCGTGTAGTACTTGCTTCAAGCCCGTTCCGAATCAATCTTTATAGCGAAACAAGATCTTAGAGAAGGTCTCGGGTAGGTTTTTAAATAATGTTTTATTTTCTGGTTTTGGATCGATGAATCTTTTGAATAAAAGTGAGATCGTGAATTTTTGTGTCTTATTGTTGTTTGTTTGAGGAGATTTAAAAAATAAGCCTTTTTGTTTAAAAACTGTCTTTTGTTTGAAATCAGTCTGATTGTTGTTTGTTTGAGGAGATTATTGGTCGAGAGATAAAAGTGAGTCAGTCGAGTCTTCGAGTGTTTTTGATGAGGCTGTTGTGATATTCGAGTCGTGAGAGGGAGTCGAGGGTGAGTGTGAGTCTGTGAGGATGGTGTTGATGTCGGTTTTTGGTTTGTTGAGTCTGTGAGGGTGGGTGGGTGTGTTGGAGTCAAGGGTGTAGTCGAGAGTGGTGTGTTGGTTTGTTTGAGGTTGTGTTTGATGAGTGTGAGTCGAGAGGTCAAGTCGAGAGAGTGTTGGATTCGTTATGAGACGAGGGTGTTGGTTGTGGATTTGCTTTTTAGTAATCCGGTGGTCTAGGAGGGTGGTAGATGGTTGTGGAAGCCATGGAAGAGTTGAGAGAGAAGGCTGTGTGTGAAAATAAAGAAAATGTATTAAGATGAAAAAGAAACACAAGCAACACCCCTCTTTGGAAGCCTTGGAGGGGTATATATAGTCACACACCGCACATAAACTATACATTGTTTCCTAGTCTAGTCTAAGCGTGTGTGACTATGATAACTAATGGGAATTCTTAAATGTCATCACATAAAGTGAATTTCCAACAATCTTCCCCCATGGGACGACGTGTAGAATTCCTTACAATATTTTTCCTAACAAGTACATAATGACTAAGAACACAAGCTTCCATGAAGTGTCCAATGCTGATGAAGTCTTCTGAGGCCTTTGACTTCAAGTCTTCACTTCAGAGTGACTCATTTTTAAAGTAACTTGTAGTAGAAATACTGTAACGGCACGAGCTAAGTAATCCGTATACTTCTGGTTAAGGAGAAGCTTCTGAATTAACTTCCCCCTAATTCATGCCACATAAACTTGATGTAGAAGTTTTTAAATAGCTTCCCCTAAACCGACAATCCTCGTAAGCAACTTCAAAGCTTTCAATAAAGCTTAGAAAGATTAAGCACATAGCGGAATTTAAAAAAGCAAACCCCATCATATAACATGATAACGTTGCTATGAGGGATTGAAAGTAAGGGGCACACCAAGTAGATCAACAACGTCTCTTCTCACGTTTGAATAATTCTTCTGAATTTTTCTTCCCCCTGAGAGTTCAAGTTATGCATACTAGAAAGAATCAAGACATTTCTTCCCCCACATAGTTGAAGAAAATAAACCAATCCCAAGTATGAAGCTCAAATACTGAAGTAGACACTTTATCCCATTCATGAAGTTGACATCGTAACACCAAAGTCAATTAAGTCCCGGAAATGCACATATCTTCTTCCGGAGATGCACCAGAGTCAATTAAGTCCCGGGAATGCATATCTCTCCATATAAGATAATGATGATGAATAATTGCAACAACAAAACAATTAAACATCGAATCAGAAGTGTACCATTTAGAGATTGATAACGCCACGAGTTAAAACACTGATTTTCTCGCGGTTATGACAATTGTCTTCCCGGAATGTCTTTAAATCAAAAGAAGGTATGAAGTTCATCACGTGTACTCGTTGTGCGTTTAATGTGTCTTCTTCTTACCCTTGATGGTTTCGAAACTCGGAACCAGAAATAAATCGTACGCACATGTATCTGAAATCTCGTGAGAATAATAAATAAGCAGAATTATATATTTTGTGAGAATCAGCTGCTGATCAAAATTCTCTACTCATAAACTCTCCATGGCCATCTTTACCAACCCCCTTGTAAGCAATTTGAAGTGACCACAGATAGAATGAACCGGATACATCAAACTTGAAACTGAATAAGAATCCTTCGATCTTGTAACTTAAGCTTGCACTATTGTTGAATGAGGAACGGTGGAGAAATCTCTAAGTACCCAATGCATCACTGAAGAAGTCTATAAGCACAACACCTCTTGAAATTATCCACGTCGACTAAGCGCGTGACACTGAGTACAACAATGTAACCCCTTTAAGTGATAGTTATCTGAGTCATCAACCAACCACCCCGAACCCGGAAACCAGATAAACAAGTCTTCATTCTAAGATTAAGCACGAGCAAGTTATCTTTGAAGATAAAATAAATACACGCCTTCGAAAAATCCGTCTTCAACTTCACATAATTAATACCCGATCAAACAAGTCCGTAGCCACTAAAAAATCGCCAAATTTTTCTTGGACTTGTCAAATAAATTTTATCACATTTGTCTCTCGGCACTTTGTCTCGTCACTTTTGTCCCGAAAATATCCAAAGTATATCATAATACACAAAATTTTATTCAAAATAAATAATTTTGAAAAAAATTCGTGTATAGAGTGAATTGAATCACACGGCCCAGTAACAAAAGGAGAATACCCGGTCCATGACATATGTTATACACATCCAAATCTTCATTCTACCAAAATATGGCCCAAAGTGTCAGTAGAAAAATCCCAATTCCAATAACTGTGTATATAAATGAATGCATACCAAAAATTAGGTCAACCTAATCCATTTATAACCCTAATCACATACCTCGTTTCATCCGCCCCCAAACTCATCTCATCCCCTCCACATCGTTTCTCTTTCTTTCTCCCATCTCATCCCATCTCTTTCCAAACTTCTGATTGTTTATCAAATCCTCAACCCTCATCTATAATCAAAGACAAACAAAAGATTCATCATTCAATCCCTTCTTAGAATCATATCAAAACAAATAGACTAAATCTTTCTTCATCTCGTTCTTGTAATCTCAGCCACCGTCCAATCTCATAATCTTTTTCTTATACCAGACCAACTAAACATGAGCCCATCTTGATTCGTACGCCACTCATACACAAGAGAAGAGCTAACAGATTCGACTTCAAGATCATGAAATGGTCACAGGTAGGTAAACTGGGATCATGCATGTGTTTAATTTAAACGAATCAAAGGGAGATCATGACATAGTTGTTATGGGTCTCTCTTTAAGTTCGAAAGTTAATGAGGGGTTTATACCTCTACATAGATCTGTGATGCATGGCTTTTTTGTGGCAAGATCTAAAAAGATCTGCGATATAGATGTATCACACGAAAAGAAATAAAACTGAGATCTAATTAATTTTCTGTTTTACTTGTTTTGAGTCAGATTCGAGATCAAATTAATTAGTCATAGATGGGATTAGGTATCGACGGGTTTAGGATAGATGTGGTGTTGGGGAGTAATAAGGTTGATGATATGGTAAAGTTGTGGTTCTGGTCAAGTCGTTTAGGTCTCGGTATAACTTTAAACTAGTCATGCTGTCGTTTCTTTTTATCGCAATGTTTTCTTCAAAAAAAAACCCATCGCAAGTAAAAAATGTAATGCCATCGCAGTCATACTTTTAAACCCATCACAGTATTAAACTTTCGTCTTTAGACTTTTTCTTCGATAAATCTTCAGAATAGGCCTTGGACTTCCGTTCTTTTTACATTCGTGATCTTTTGACTTCGTCTTTTCTCGTTTTCTTCGACAAAAGCCCGTGATAGCCCGTGTTTTCTTCCTTTTTCATCTTTTGGTCCTAAAACACAATAAAAACACAAACCACGCATAATTCCGACTTTTACGACATAAAATATATGTTTTGGTCTTGTTATTATTGGAAATAAGTGGTAAAAGGATAAGTGTTTTCACACTTATTAAATCCCCTACACTTGACCATTGCAATGCCCTCATGCAATGCATTAATTTCAAAGCACATATTACATTTCTCATCATAAATAACCCACCTTGGCCTTTATTAAATACTAAATACTAAGGAAACTAAAAGAACAAAACAAGTAAAGAAATCAAAGACTTACATTGGGGTTATGGCAGTCATGAATGTTCATCATCCTCAAGTTTCACGTTCCCCATACCAAGCTTAAAAACGAGATCATTGTTATTATAAGTTAGCAAACTAACACGAATTCATGTGGCCCAATTATTCACTTAGACTCCCTTATTCCTAGGTATATCTCTTATATTTTAATTTTGTCTTGAATGATCATGAGGATGCATTGTTTGACTTATTTCGATAGTTATCTAGGCTGAAAATAAAGTGGGACGATTTAATCAATAGTTAGCTAAAGGACAAAATCTTTTAAAACTGCTTCTCGGGACCTCATAAAGTTCATATCTTGGCATAACTCGCTTCACGATTTGAGACCTTTCTCGGACCGATATTTGGCAGCGACTTCATACTTCAAATCTTTGAGAGACGTTCTTGAAATTATGGTCTTCTCTTCATAATAAGAATTTCTTTACTTGAAGTTTTGAGAGATTCTTCATCTTTGGACCGCAACTTCTTCATTTTTCTCCAATCTTTATTTTGGACTTTGATATACAACAATCCGCCTCCTTTTAGGACTTGGATCTATTTATCCTCATACCTTGTTAGGGACTTTTTGGATAGACTTCTCCATGATCTTTTGGGGAGTATTTGTTTTTCTTCGTGTGTCTCGATCCTTCATATTGATTTTCGATAAATGATTCTTCACATCACTTTTGGATCTTTAGAAACAAAATGTAGCCCTCATGCCTTGTTAGGGCCTTTTCGGACTCGCCAATCTTCGCATCCCGCTTCAATAAGTTATGCCTTGGCTATGAACTCTAATTAATACCGAGCAACTTTTAAACGATCTTGGGCTAGAAGCTAAGTAACTTTTCAAATCGTACAACCTTATTTATTGCAGATATATTTATTAACAAGCGATGGGAGAATAGGCTTATAATCAACTCACATAAATTCACGAAATAATACCAAACTTATAATTGACTCTATTATCTCTCGTTCTCCACAATTTAAAATCTCAAGGAATGAGACTCGTGGATGATTAGCCAATTAAATCAAAGTTTTGGGTTTTCGAGTTATCTATAGGATCTTGCAAATTCTTAGACTTTTTCAAGTTTAGAAATCGCATTCTAAAGTTCCCTTGATAAACAAGTCTCTAGGATCAATTATAGGAACTTGCAAAAAGTTCTTGTTCTTAACCCGTGAGAGTTAAGACTTTCGCGTTTTAAAGTTCCCTATATAAAAGCCTAGCAAAACTTGACTTAAACACGTTAAGGATACTAGTTAGAGTAAACTTGGATAAGTAAACTCGGGTTGAGTCAAAAGATTCACAATGTTGAAAAATTTAAAACCACTTTATTGAAAATTTTATTCTAGCAAAGAAAGTAAATAACGATAGCAAAGGAAAATACTACTATACTACTAGGCCAAAATAGATTAAAATTTTTTAAAAATATCGAAAAATTAGATTTTCCGGTTAAAATGAGGACAAATTCATGGAAAAGCCCACTTACTTCGATAGAAGTCCCCCCTACACTTGATATAAACATTGTCCTTAATGTTTAAGCATGTGGGAGTAAAATCCCCTACACTTAGGACATTGTGCACTTTGTTTAAATCTTGCTAAGGAAAGGACAACTATGGTGATTTCAATATGAACATATAAGATATGAAATATTGAATCACGAGAGTTTAGGATAGAAACGGGAATACGGGAACACGGGATCACGGTTCGTCAAATGTCATCAAAAGTGCTATTTGAAGCTTTAATCCCTGCACATCATAAGAAACAAGACAACAAACACATACGGGGTCCCCTACACTTATTATGAAAACAGTAAAGGATAAATCAACGGGTTGCCTCCCGAGAAGCGCTTGTTTTTGTTAACCGAGTCACGAGCCTGACTCGACCCAGAACTTAATTCAAGGGAAACATGATAAGGGATGGAATCATCTCATGAGAGATGTCCTCACCAAAGTACAACTTCACGCGCTGGCCATTCACCTTAAAATTGGGCCCATTTTGCTGAGAATGCTCAATGGTGCCATATGGGAAGACTTTGGCGATGGTGAATGGACCAGACCAGCGGCTCTTCAACTTTCCCGAGAAGATCTTCAACCGAGAGTTAAAGAGTAAAACTTGATCACCAACGTGGAACTCTCGGTTCTTAATCCTTGAATCGTGGATGATCTTGGTCTTCTCCTTGTAGATCAATGAGTTCTCATAAGCTTCATTCCTTAGTTCGTTGAGCTCGTTGAGTTGAATCTTCCGAAGATCGCCGGCTTTGTTGATGTCGAAGTTAGCCCACTTCAAGGCCCAATATGCCATATGTTCTAGCTCGATAGGGAGGTGGCATGCTTTCCCGTACACAAGACGATAAGTTGTACAACCAATTGGGGTCTTATAAGCTGTACGGAAAGCCCACAAAGCATCGTCTAACTTATCGGCCCACGAGGCACGATGCTCTCCCACAGTACGCTCAAGAATTCGCTTTAATCCACGGTTAGATATCTCAGCTTAACCGTTTGTTTGAGGATGATAAGTGGTGGAAAGACGGTGATTGACACCATACTTAGCCATGACTCTTGCAAATTGAATCATTGCAAAAATGAGTCCCGCGGTCACTGATGATAGCACGAGGGACACCGAATCGAGCAAAAAGCTGCTTTAGAAAGTTCACAACCACCCTCGCATCATTCGTAGGGAGAGCCTTTGCTTTAACCCATTTAGAAACGTAGTCAACAGCTACGAGGATGTACTTGTTCCCTTTAGATGATGGGAATGGCCCCATAAATTCGATACCCCATACATCAAAGATTTCACATTCTTGTATGAAATTTTGAGGCATCTCATCTTTATGTGTGATCTTACCTTGGCGTTGGCAAGCATCATAACTTTTAACCATCTCGTGAGCGTCACGATAAATGGTGGGCCAATAGAATCCCGAGTCAAACACTTTCTTCGCGGTGTAGTTGGGACCAAAGTGACCACCGGTGGGTCCTTTATGGCAAGCTTCGAGAATGTCTAAAGCTGCGGGTCCATCAACACACCAACGAATAATCAGATCAGCACATTGTTTGAAGAGATAAGGGTCATCCCAAAAGTAAGTCTTAACATCTTTAAAGAACTTCTTCTTTTGTTGGGATGTTAACCCTTCGATGAGAATACCACCCGCTAAGTAGTTTGCAATGTCCGTAAACCACGGGGTGTCAATAAATTAATAAATACAATAAATATATTTATTAATTAAATTAACTCTTTACGTATTGTGTGCAATCCCGTAATCTCGAGTTTGATCCTATCACACGACTATTAAATATAAGTCCATAAACTTACAATCTTGTATAAGCGCTCATTCTTACAGCCATGGCTACGATGCGTCAGACCACGCCAAGCTAGCTATGTGATTAGCGAGGGTTCGTGTGGCATGCACGCCGACCCTAGGTCAGTGGTGGCAAGAGCTTTACGTACAGGTTATTATTGGCCAACTATGCATCAAGACGCACGTAACTTGATCCTCAAATACAGCAATTGTCAAGTGCACAGGCCAGTGTCGCGCCACCCACAGCAGGAGTTAACACCTATCACAGCCCCATGGCCATTCTACAAATAGGGGATTGACATAGCAGGGTCTTTTCCTATTGACGCTGGAGGCGTTGAGTTCTTAATCGTGGCCATGGACTACTTCACTCGCTGGATTGAGGCTAAAGTAGTTGCTACAATAACGGGCAAACAGGTAAAAAAGTTTGTCTGGGAAAATACTGTATGCCGCTTTGGCTTACCAGGTGAGATTATCTCGGATAACGGGAAGCAGTTTGCGGATAATCCATTCAAGGATTGGTGCGCGGTGCTGAATATCAAACGGTGCTTCACGTCAGTCAAGCATCCGCAAACCAATGGAATGGGCAAATAAAAGCCTAGGTGAAGGCATCAAAGCACGCTTAGGCGAAAGAAGCGCCAAATGGGTGGATGAGCTACCACATGTCTTATGGGCGCATAGAACGATGATCAAAACGGCTAATGGGGATACCCCATTCGCATTAGCCTATGGAATAGAGGCAGTCATACCAACGGAGATTCGAATGCCAACAATCTGTACTTCGGAGGTTAATGTCGTCACGAACGACGAGGAACTCAAGATCAATTTAGACATGTTAGAGGAAAAGAGGGAGATAGCAGCCATCAACGAAGCTAAGGCTAAGGCGCAGATGAAATCATATTACGACTCCAAAGTTAAGGCTGTTTCCTTCCGACCGGGGGACTTTGTCTATCGTGCAAACGAGGCAAGTCGTGCGGGGAACACTGGGAAATTAGGCCCAAAGTGGGAAGGACCGTATGAAGTCACCGAAGCTTTGGGGCTAGGACCGTACAAGTTACATGACATGGATGGTCGTGATTTGGATCGTACATGGAACATTTGTAATCTCAAAAGGTGTTATCTCTAAAAGGCTACGTCCTCCGCATGGACATCTAGCTGTCGACAGCTCCAATAAAGATCCATGTATTTTTTGTCTTTTATATTTTCTAGGTCTCATTTGTCTTAGGATTTAACCATTCTGTAAAAAAAAACGTAACCGTGATAATAAAACGTCGTGGTGCCTAGCTAGCTCCAGGCTTGTTCTTGTGCAAACTATGTTTCTTTTACACTTAGGATTATTTTTTGCTTGTATACTTAGTATTATTTCTCATTTGTATGCATTCATCAGTTGTACATGTACTATACGTTTCCATGAGGAGCAAGAGGATTAAGTGAACCTAATAATTCAACTTAGCGCATAAGAGGGATGCAACCCCTGCGCCCACAGATCATGCATCCTTACTAGATACCTTATTCACAAGACGTTACAATAAGCTTATACATACCGCCCTTACAAAGGCCGGACATGGTAAAGCCACCCTGTGCATGTCTAGTAATTTATAAACTTGTCTTTACATATGTTGTGATACATCACGCGTAGATATGCATATATATATTTCAAAAGCAACTTTCTAATCAAATACACAAAAGTGCCATGGACAACCACGGCCGAATAAGTCATTATTACAAGAAATGTTTCTAAGTACGAATGCCACAGACATATGTGGACGACAAATACAAAATAAGTGATAATGTTTGTTACAGGCAAATAAAACTAATGGGGGAGCATAGATTCCCAAAGTTCTTTCCTTTGTCGTGTTAAGGACTCAAGTGACGATCCTTCCGGGGTGGCATTTCTCTCAGCTAACACGGTTGTACCATGCCTGGTCGGGGCTGTCACGGGCACTCCATCAGACCTTGGCAGATGGGCGGATCCTGCAGTAGGGGTGCGGTATATAATGTGACTCCCTTTCTTTTTTAAGACGCGATCCACATTGTCCTTGACGGCCTCCCCCAAGCTTTTCTCTCCCTTAAGGGCGCATAGGTTCTCGGGGGGAGGGTTATCCGCATAGACTGGGACCATGAGCTATGAATTAAAGTCCGCCTATATGCATAATTGCTCCATGACCATGTCAATAGGCGCGTCCTTCAGAGCCTAGATCTTGTCTAGCAAGGGATATTCGATTTGGTCTAAGGCTGTCATGGACGCGGTCATCTTATTTTCAGCATCTGGATTATGATAGGCATGACCCTTGACATCCCTTCCTTGGCCTACCTATTCTGCCCCAGCTAACAGCCCTTCATGGCTGTCGTGGTCAATCCCATCAGATACTACGTTCGTAAAACGGCTGGGCAAGCTCAGGGAGTCCACGATCTTGTTCACGGTCAACCTCAGGCCGGATCCTATAATCCATCTACGGCCTACAATCGCTGTCAGCATATGAGGATATAATTCTTCATCAAAATCGATGTACATAGCATCCAAGCGTGTATCCATCTCCCCCAAACAACCTTCCACGACCTTCTCATGGTCAATCCTGTAGTCGACAAAGGCTGCGGCCAGCTGTTCCTCGCCTTTTATTTATAGATGTAAGTTGTCGCGGTCTTGGGAGATGGTGGCCACATCCTTCGTCAGGGATTGAGCAGTGGCCTCGACTATCGCTACCTATTGGTATAATGATTTATTGTAATTCTTCAACATTCAAATATACACATAGAGACAAGAAATAAGACAAAGATTGCATTTGATCAGACGTACCTTGTCACGCAGAGCTTGGGCCTCGGCTTCCAACTCCGCGATTCGATCTTCACGGGCGACGGCGTGGTTGGCCTGCTCCTTTATGGTTGCCTTAGACATGGACAAGTTAGCTTGCAGGGAGGACATAGTTTGCTCATGATCTTCAATCATTTTTTCCCTCCGTGCAATCTTCCTGTCTGAGCTCCTTATATGGCCCAAGGCGCCTTCGAAGCAATGTCGCATTGCCGCGCTGATGGTCAGTTGATGCGCGGTGGCTACATTGAACTGCCTAAGAAGAGTCGCATGGGTGAGCTCGTTCAAGTCCTAACCCAGGATGGGAGGAGTCGGATGGTCTATGAACTCCTTTCACTCCTCCTCTGGTTTCAGCCTAGTGAACTCAGACAAGTTCCATTGTGGGCAGAGGCGTGGGGATGGTCCCCTAGACTACGGATCTTCTGAGGAAGTTGGTAGAGGGGTTGAGGGAGTATCTTGGATTATGGGCGGAGTTCGCCTACTGGTATCTTCCTTGCGTGGTGCGGTTGTAGGATCTACCTTGTTATATTTTTTTGGTAAAGGGTTTAACCCCGGTAAATATACTACCTTGTTATATTATAAACTTGTTAAAATTTAACTAAGTTTTTAGTAAGCAATGAGAGAATATGGAGGTATGACACTTACGTTGGTGTTATTATCGGCTCAGTGGTGGTAGGAGCCACGGTGCTGACTGGGGTGGCCTTCCACACAATCTTATCTACTTGGCCACTTGCCATGGTGGGGGGAGGCATCGGGTTGACTTTGGGCGTGGTTGTGCTGCTACCCTCTTGGTATTGGGGGTGATCCTTACGCAGTCTCTTGACAGGAGCGCTGGACACACCCGCCTCTTCCTCTGACGCCTTCGCAACCTTTCTCTTCATCTTACGCCTTTTTGGGGCGGGCTTTGGTTGTGCCGTGGAGTCGGTCTTGTTGGCCACTTCTTCTTATTCTTCCCCAGATTCAAATATCCGGTTGATCTCCTCTGAAAGTTGTTCCAAAATATCTCCTTGGTTCTCTTGATGGGGAATCGTGGTGTTTTTTGTCGTATCATTACCACCTTCCAGTAAGAGGTGGTCACCATCTTCGTTGAGAAAGTCCAACAGTGACTTCACTATTGTCGGCTCGCCCATGTCAGAATGGGGCTCTTGTACTGCTTCTAGTGGCACAGTTAGGTTTTGGGTGGCGACCAGCAAGGGTGGCTCGTCTTGGCGCAATGGTATTGTTCCTTCTACGACCTTGGATGGATCTCCTTGACGTAGCAAGCCAAACAACCTCATCTCTGCGGACATGTGCAAATGAGTTAGTGACATACACAATATGTTCTCCATATGATTCAAAGACAAAAATATATCAAAGTACACCCACCCTCTCCATGGTTTCTCAGGAAGACGGGATATCTATCCGCCCTGCCATAATAGTTACGGTTGATGCCTACCAAACACAAAAAGTTCTCCAGCAGGTCCTTATGGAAGTATGTACGGTGGGTAACTAAAGTTCTAACGTCCCTATCATTATATGTGTTTGAGGGAGGGGATAGTCTACCCGGACTACGGTTTTTAATACAAAGGGAGTGGGGAATACTTTATCATCTACGAAGAAGTATCGGTCGTACCAGTTCTTAAGTGAGTCTAGCGCCTTGTTATAACACATAGGGGCGTTCGCGGACCATTTTTTAAATGACATAAGCCATTCACCATTTGGGGGGAATAAAAAACTCTAAATAAGGTTATGGTTGGGGCAACCTCACATGTGTGGCATGTTATCTCAAATTGATTTATTTTGCATGCGCCAATACAGTGTAACTGGGTGAGGTGGAAGTCATAATATGTCAGGATTTCTACGAGGAATCTAGAGAGGGGGATGCAGTAGTTCGTCGAGTCAAAAAAGCGTGTGTACACGCCTATCTTCCCGGCGGGAGCGTCCGTGATAGCTTCATCATCACCTGGATATGTGGGATGTACACTTTCAGGAATATAATAATCAGAACAAAACCCAATGAATTTCTTAGGGGGAAATTCATTGAGCACGGTCGTGATAGTGGGGTTGTCTTTCACCATGATTTATACAACTATGGAGAAGGGCGTGAGAATCTAACTTGGTAGTACGGAAATCCGTGGAATGAATGTAGAAGGAGTGAAATATATTGCAACAATGGTGGAAATGAATATGAACTGTGTCTGTGCATAGTCGCACACATGGGGTTTTTATAATGTCGCCTCAGTTTACGAAGCTGGTGGGATGATTGCCACGTGTAATCCACTATGCCAATCTAACGGGTGGGATTCATAGCACATTTGCAACGTCTGAGGGGCCCTACACAGTTTTTTACGTGGCTCGATAGTGAGACCCGCCTGAAGCACTGTTTCAAATAATCAAGTGACCATACCTTGACTATCATTAATGCATTCATTAATGTTGTCCTGGCCAAAACACATTTTCTGTTCTACGGCTGTTTTTTATACAATGGAGGTAGGGGGCATTTGTTATTCTAGAGGTTACGCCTACGCCTGTAACAACTAGACTGGGGGACATGATGACGTATAGTCTCTATCCGGGTCATGGACCCGGCTAGCGGGTACTACCCGTGTCCGGCCCATCACGGATGGGTTGGATCAATGTCATTTGAGACTATGGGTTTCGGATGAACAGTGGTCGCATGAGTCAAGTGCAGCCCACGACCCGGCTTGGCCGGAGCGGGGTTGAACAGAATCACAACTCAATGGGGACTGTGATTCACCCTAACAGAGATACACTAAACATAATTAGAAGATAACAATAAACTAATTAAGGTCATTATCCTTTACTTGGGGCCAAAAGCCCACTAGGGTTTTACCACCTATATAAGGAACCCTCAAGGGTTCCACAAAGGTATCACATTCTTACTCTCAAAATCTCACGCATTATCAACCCTAAACAGATTACTTACTCTCACACTGGAGTCTAATCGTGGAATACATTCCCACGGTAATCCTAACAGCGTGTTTCTTTAGTGTGCAGGATCTCAAACCAAAAGTTCACTTGGTGTAAGAGCCGAAACCCAGGCACCCGAATTAAGCCTAATTCGGGTCAAGCTAGGATCATCCAACTTTTGTATCAACAATCTTTATATCTCTTTTATTCATATGTTTTAGGTTTATAGCATCATTGTTTGGGCCATATACTCAGAAGTCATTCTATAAACGTTTGAGGAGCGAGAGCACTTTAAATCGTAAACCCAACCACTCAGTCAGAAAGTAATATCGAGATGCAACATCTTTGTACAAAGTTCCCTACTAACATGACACGTAGTATATTATTTACATTTTATGTCTTTAGTTTCAATATTGGCAAAGATAGTCCTTTTAGTTATATTTTGGCATAATTACACTTTTAACCCCTAAAGTATATAGTTTCGTTATTTGCAATTTAAACCTTCATTATTTAACCTTAGGGTCTCAAAATTTCAAATATTTATTTTATATATTTTACTTTCACAAAATGACACTTTTGGCCCAAAATGTCTCAAAAATGACAGTTTTGGTCCCTATGCTTGTAAAAATCATATAACTTCTTTAAAAATGTACCAAATGATCTAGGATTTTAAAACAAAGTTTCAAAGCACATTTTAATCATAATAACAACATTTTACCAGAATTATAGCTTTTGAAATGGATTTTAAGTCATTATTTCATGTAAAATACAAAACTAGGATTTTAAGACATCTTTAGTTTATAACTTTCATTTTAAATGATCAAATGCTCTAATTTCTTTTGTATTATCTTTCTAACATTATTTTGGCATTATAAAAAGTCTAAGAATTCAATATAACAAGATCAAAGCTTGCTTAACATAGAAATTACCTAGGTAGCTCCAAAATAGCTTCTTATGCCTTCCTATGAACACAACTTGGTATCAAAGCTTCAATAGCTTCAATGGATTCTTTCTAGACCTGGTTTCTGGTCTTCT
Organism: Glebionis coronaria; assembly: GCA_025667525.1. Taxonomy (NCBI): domain Eukaryota; kingdom Viridiplantae; phylum Streptophyta; class Magnoliopsida; order Asterales; family Asteraceae; genus Glebionis; species Glebionis coronaria. The sequence goes on from CM046876.1 coordinate 502,816,885, forward strand.
AAGAGTCCTAGTATGTTTGTAGAAGTGTAAATGAAGAATGGGTAGGAGATACTTAAGAAACGGGGTGCAAGTTCTTCTATGGTGTGTTCGCCCCTATTTATACCCATTTCAACCATTAAGCTCCAAGTTTCTATCCTAAAATGTGTAACAAGAATAGATTAGTAACTAAGGGATGCTAGTGAAGCTCTACACAAGTTTATAGACTCTAGGATGAAAATATCGTGAAGATATGGCTCAAAATAGGTCACGACATACTATGGATGAGAATGGTGATGTGTAGCCTTCAAGTAGCTTATGAACCTACTTGTTGGCAGTCCAAAATATCTAGGGACATCCTAATTATCTGATTTGAGGTTTTAATTTGGGAGGGAATAAGTTTAAACATGGTTTTGGAGGGAAAAACCAAACTGGGTCCTAAATCTAGGGCTTGTAACTTTATACTTTGTAATTTTTGTGATTATGGACATAGGAATGTGATTAGTGAATTATTAAGGCTTAATTAAGGTTTATATATTCTATTTAGAAGATTTGGGTCCTTGGTTTGAAGTTTAACAAAGTTTGATGTGAATTTAGGAAGAAAACTTATGTAGATTAGGGTTTCTAATGATCTAGGTTTAATTCTTAGTAAAACTCGTTATCCTTCTCTTAGATACTAATGTAAACTCAATTTAGGTACTAGACATTATGTTTTAAGTGTCCAATAATTTCCCACACTTGGGTTAATAGTTTATTCTAAGTAAACATGTCTAAAGGGTGAAAATACCTATTTTGACCTAATTTACAAGTTATTCATTAAAATCTTGTACCTTGTGCTTAAGGATACTTTTACATTGTATTAACATAATCTTATAACCTTAATGAAATTCTATAAGTGTTTATAGACTTGTCCTAAAAGATTAGGTAATGATTCTATGTAGATTTCTTAATATAAGGGTTTTCAGGTTACTAATCCTAATGACTTTCTATTTTGGGAGATTAGTGTTTATATCTTAATGTAAGCTTATTATAGGTCATATATAGTATGTTTATGACTTATAGGGTTTCTAAATTCTTATTTTAAGGGTTTATATAGGTTGATCATATCTTAGGGATAATTAAGTGAGCTTAAGATCCTATGCTTTGAATACTTGTACTTTATGCTTTAATAATTTGTAACTTGGATTGAGATAATTATATTAACTTATTATAATACTTAGTTGAGTTTTATAATTAGTTTCAAAATATTAGACTTCAATTCAATGTGAAATGGATTTTATATGCTAACCTTGGTTACTAGGTCATTTACTTGTAATTAGCTTGAGATTAGTGAATATTAGTGTTTTGTGACTAATTATCTTTCCTTTATATGATAGATTATAACTAGTATATTGTATTTGATAATTTTACATAGATATTATGTAGTTATATTGCTTGAAACATTGGTTTATAAAGTAATTTCTAAGGTTTGTATGGTTCTTTAGTAATTTAGGCATCCTTGTTATATTTGAATTATTCTTATTCATAGTACATACTTATTATTACTTTTAGAACTCAGACTTGATACATACATTTTGTTCACAACATATAGGAGTATGTTGAAGTGGCAATTGAGATAGTGAGAATCCATATATACCACAATTCAGTCATATATCATATCAAAATGCAAAAATTTCTTGCTAAAATATCGTCTTTACGTATTTATCAAATGGGAAATTACATATTTATTGATATTACATTAGCCAAAACTACTGGATGTTACATTCTTAGCCAACTATCTCCAGGAAAAGAAATGCATCAAAGACCCCGTGGAACTCCACCACATCAAGCAAAAAGACAGAGAATCCATAGAGGATTTCATGAAACGATTCAAGATCAAAGTCCGATACGTTAAAGCAGCTCCAGAATGTATGAAAATATCAGGGTTCATGAACGGAATCACACATCCAGGCCTAATCAAATGTTTACACGTCAACATACCTAGGACCATGGATGAGACAATGCGGGAGACCGTAGCCTTCCTCAGGGGAGAGGTTGCGGTCGCCCATCAGTCCAGAAAGAAAGCAACACCTACATGGAAGCATGATGGGAATAGAAAGCCCCACTTCGACAGAAGACCAGACTTTCGAAACAATCAAAGGTCAGAAAAGAGGAATGACAGGTTCACATTCTCAAAAACACCAAAGGAGATATTAACTCTCGAAAGGGGAAAGTTCAAATCACCACCCCCAATGACCACCCCATCGGAAAAGAGAGACCCAAACAAATACTGTGAACACCATGGAGATATCGGGCACAACACAAAGAATGCCAGCTCCTAAAAAGGCAAATCGACGAGTTAGCCAGAAATGGAAAATTGACACAATGGATTAAAGAAGTCAAAAATAGCAGCGGAAAAGATCAACAAAAAGTGGTGAAAAAGCTGAGACACAAACAAGAGACAAAACTCCGGCAATCTTTATGATACACCCCTGGCAGAGAACCGGGAAAAGAAAAGTATTAACATGTCTTACACCAAGATCTGAGATATCCTTCCCACCATTATATGAAGCAAAGGCTGAGGAAAGTCCCATAGTATTAGAAGCAGAGGTAGGAGGCCGTCATGTAGATAGGGTATATGTAGACGGAGGGTCAGCCTTCGAAATCATGTACGAACACTGTTTTCAACGACTACAACCAAAAATCAGAGAAACAATGACCCCGACCACAAAGTCCCTAATAGGATTTAATGGCAAAGTGACATGGCCGCTGGGGAAATAAAGTTGAAAGTACTCATAGGAGACAAAGTACACAATGAAGAGACATAAATGAATTTTATAGTCATAAAATCACAGTCGCCATACAATGTCATACTCGAAAGACCTGGTATCCGCCAACTAAAATTAGTACTGTCAACAGCACACGGAATGATCAAACTTCCCGTATCAAGAAGGGTACTTACACTCCGTAGTGGAACAACTTACGGAATGATCAAACTTCCTGTGAAAGCAGTAGCACCCACGCTCCGCGCAGAGACACTACAACAATGCATAACAACAAAAGAACTACCAAAAGACCCACGAGTAACCACGAGCCCAAAAGCAAAGGACTTAAAAGGCATAACCGCGGGAGAATTCAAAGAAACAAAAGTTTCCCAAAGGCGTAACGAAAAGCATAACATAAACATTAGAGATAAACTATCAAATCTAAAAGGGAGAAACCCGACAAAAACTATAACCAAAGTAGAAGAGAGTAACTTAGAGACCCAAAATAGATACCCGATAATAAAAAGGGGAAACAGAAGCAAGTCCTTAAACAAAGGCATACCCAACAATGAAGAGATGGCCAAGACAATGAGATCTGGAACGCAGAAACAGGCGAAAGATCAGAGTGGGCTAACCAACCGACTATTGCACATAGGCTCTGCAAGCCTCATTACAGAACGCCGCCAAGGCTGCCACTCACTTCAGACGACGGATTGGCAAGAAGAATCCTCACACATATATTCAATCAAAAACTCTGCAAATAGCAAAAAGAAATATCACCAAATAAAAGGAGCAAAGGCAGGAAAGATGTCGTTTAACACAAGCCAAGATATTCCTAGCAACACAAAAATAACAAGAAAAAATAATACCATGCTGACGCCCATGTTCCCAATAAACAAATACCTAGAGGGGCGGAAAGGCCAAAACAAGAAACCTAACCCAAAGAAATACATAGTCGATGTCAAACAAGAAGAATTCCAAAGTATCATGGTCGCAACAAAGAGAATGACGGCAAGTGGATAAAAAGGACAGGGTAGCTGAATCACCCCCCACTAAAAGCCTCAAGAGCATCCATAAACTAAGTAGGGATCTGATCAGCTCGAGCATATCTATGTCAAAACCAGTAGAAAAAAATGTTGAAACTCTTCAAAGAACATAGAGAAAACAAAAAGGAAAACAGTTTCCCACGAAGAAAAGCAACAAGCAGAGTGTTCAAAAGAACCAAAGAACAAGAGGAAAAGCTAGCAAGGCTCACGTTTCTAATTCCAAAGGAAAAACTTACGTCGTGCCTATCTTACCCAAAAGAAGAAAGCAACGCCGCACCACCAGAGGAGAAAAAACCTAAACGAACACCAAACCACTTTGATTGGAAAGTCCAAGAGTCAAGACAAGATACCGCAGCGAAAAAAACATCAACGCTAACCATAGCGAAGGGGGATAAAACATCAAAAAAGTACTCCTAAACACACATCGCAACGGTAATTAATGACCAACCAATCAAGCAAAAACCGCCAACTTGGGAATCCGAAGAGGCGACACAAAAATGGACACCACCACAAAAATGCATAGCATTTACTACAGGCCTCAGACATCTACTAAAGAGCAATCATCAATAGATTTCTTACCAGAAAAGACAAGTGCAGGGGCGACCCACACGGGCAGATCACCATAAACAAAAGATTCTTGCGAAGGATGAATAACCACAAGTCCAAAAAAGTAAGACCCATATAGGATTTAAACCTTAAATCTCGGGCATCGGGCGAAAAACCAAAATACAAGACACTATCAGTCAGAATACTGACAATACGAAAAACAAGTGCTCTCCGCAAAACAACCTCAGCAAGCCATCCGTGTCTCGCAAAATTAGAACCAAAAGGAAAGGCCCTGGAGCACTACAAATGGAAGGCAAACGACAGGCATGCCATACACGGAAGCCAGGCTTGCAAAAAAGAACAAAGGAAAGCAATCCAAAAAGAAAAGAAGAAACCAAACTAGGGAAAAATCTAGAATAAACGACAGGAAGAAGCAAAAGCAACAAACAAGATGAAGCATACAACATCTGTAACTTGCAAAAAGATGTGCTACATCTAGACCCACTCCTATAAATCCTAAGTAAGTGTAAGCCTTCGAATGTAAGCCACGGACGACTATCGACTAGCAGGCAGAGGCAACTTTTTATTCTTATTATCATGTACTTAGTTATTTATACATTTTGCAAAAAATTAATGAAATGTGAAGACTAGCAACCTCCACACAAGTTTTTCTTTTCAAACAAACTTTATTTACATGACAAACTCACAAATGGTAAGCCGTGCGCATAATATTCTCTTCGTGATAATAAACGAAAATGACACTAAGAAGCCCAAGCGGTAAACTCAGAACAAAGTATGTAAGAGGCATTTCAAGCCCAATACATGAACTCTTCCAAAGAAAAGCCTATCAACATAACCATAGATAGCATAAAAGCCACACCCGTCAAGCAGTGTGCAGACAAGGAAATATCCTAAAAAGAAAGCCACACCCACTAAGTAGTGTGCAAAAAGAACAGGGACGCCCCTAAATAAAAGCCACACCCTCCAAGCAGTGTGCAAAAGACAAAAGACATCCCAAACAAAACAAACACTCAATTAAACAGTGTATAAGGGGATCAAGAGGGGCAATCATAGGCTACAAATAAAAATGTCTTAGATACAAATCACAACATGTACAAAGTAAAAAATAGCTACAAGGAAAACGCTAAGAAAAGTTCTACAAACAGCAATAGTGACAACAGTCCAAAAAACAAAAGGACTAACATCCACAAAAGAAAAAGAAGCGTCGACATCCAGAACGCTGAACGAAGTAAAACTAGCGGAACCAGACTAAGCATTATAATCGGAAACATTAAAGGTAGAAGTGGTAGCCACAACACTTCCAAAACCCGAGGAACCAGCTTCCCTGGATACACCACCTGTACCAAAGAAAAAAGGTAAAGATTCGAGCAACAGCACCACTAGAGGGAGATCTAGCAGCATAATCCGACAACCTAACACGGATCTCTCTCAACAAAACACCAGGGGAAACCTCTCGACCAACGCCTTGCGAACTAGCGGAGGCGTCATCATGGATATGAAGGGCAAGCTGAAAAGTAGAAGGAGGAAAGGTACCACCACCCTGAGCCCGATTCTCAGTCTATACACCGGCCATCAACACATCAACCTGCTCCCTTTTCCGAGACTCCAACAAATCAAAGAAAGGAAACTCCAAGGAAGTAAACGCATGCACTGCATTCACAAACATTAGCTCAGCCTCTGGATCAAAAGCAGCTACTTGAGCCAACGACCTTCCCCCTTACCATGCTCTATACCACTCTCCAAAACCCCTCTGAATACCCAAATTCTGGGCACAGGTCATGACAAGACCAAAGGATTCCCTGTAAATATTAGACTTGCGACATAGCTCTACAACCAAACGGAGACTAGAATCCACGATCTATCGCTAGGCCGCAACAGTATTCAGAAACTGGGGTAACACCTCTATATCAAGAAAATAGTAAAGAGTGTCTAACTTAGACACAACGGATTCTTTGCTAGAAAGCTGATCAACTAACCCACCACATAAATCCTCAAGCACCAAAATGCGAGCCTTAAAACCATCAACAGACCTGGAAAAAAAGTTAACCTGACTTACCAGAGCTTCGTTTTTAGCTTCCCTAGCCGACAAAGAAGCCTTTACATGCTCCAGAGAAGAGACTTTACTATGGAGCGGCGCAACAACAACATTTTACTTCTATGGAGAAGCCACTCTAGCCCTCAAAGACCAAATCTCAACATCATTTTAGATAATCATTGAGGAGCACCGGCACGCTCAGAGCACAACCCATGGACCTCCCTCAAACACTCCTCAAAATGAGTTCTCTGCTCAGAACCTAGACCCACTTACGAGCAGAACCAACATTGAATTCAACGAATAATTGCACCAAGTCCATATCACGCAGTTGATAAAGAAACCCCGGAGGGGTAACACGATCAACTAGACTTTGGCAAACAGCAGGATCATCTAACGTAGAACCATTGGTCACGGACCAAGGGGGATATAGACCCAGTCGGACAACCCTCAGAAAAGATTCCACCTTGGAAGAAATCATCCTCCAACATCTGATCCCTAACTTGTGAGGTACCTGTTGGGACTTAGAGATCTTGAGTTGATATGACAAAACAAGATGAAGGACCTAGTAGTAATATATTAGCTTCTATAGTAAGCTAGGGTTGTGATGTAACCCTAGTACCTCTATTATATAAAGAGGGTTAGGCACACATGGTTATTCACTCATTCACAAACAATGTAAACCATAGGTGTGTGTGCGTTCCTCCTGGTGTCAAGCCTATAAGGCACCAAGAGTAGTAGTTAGTAGCATTATTAATAGTAATCTTTATTAGTAAAAGCCTTGTTCTTGGTTATGATTGTCTTAATTATTATTCTGCTGTGCATGTTACAATCATGATCATGATATCCCAGATGAGTCTAGATCCTATGACTCAACAAGTGGTATCAGAGCTTGTTGGCTCTCGATCTGGTTGATCTACAAGGTTTCATTTTTTTATGTTTTAAATAAAAGATGTTCCTGCTGATCTAGGGTTTTTCTCAACCAACCCTAGAAAATTGTTGCTGGTACTGTGATGTTGCTGCTAGTACTGTGATGTTGATTATACTAGCTTTGGTGAGTTGATTTTCGAATCAATGATGAACCCTAGTATGATTGATGTGTGTGGCTGCTGAGGTGTTCTTGCAAAGAATTTCTGTTTTAGGGTTTTCTTATGAAACCCTAGATCCATGTATTGTTTCTGTAGTCATGATTCACAAGCATGTTGTTGAGCATTGGACGATTAAAAGGACAAGGACAACATGATCAAGCAAGGATGAGCGAGATGGTATATGAGGAGGTGGTCACGTACAAAGGATACAGTTGCTGCTGGGCTCGTGTGATGTGTTTTGTACAAAATACTACTTCACATGATACTGGTATTGTAGTACATTTGTGGTCCGAGATTTGATTAAAGGACAAAGGGGAAGTACTATTTTATGTACGAATGGTTTCAAGAAAGCTGGATGGCTCCATTCACGTGCATATCAAAGGAGTGATATGTGGGTACTTGCTGTGAACCAACAGGTACTTTTTGCTTGGTATTTTGTTTTGTTATCACGTTTGCCTCCAATAAAGATGCGTGGTTACCCTCAGGTTTTATTTTTGGTACATTTTTTGTGGACATGATGGATGGAACAAAACGTGTGATTCCAACAACCAGCTATGAGAAATATTTTTGGCAATGAGAAACTGTGATTAAATGTAAATCCCGTCCTTTATGGGATTACATAATATTTACGGATTGGGTTTGGAAAGTATTGTTTCCTGATTGTCAAGAGTATATATTTATCTCCTTTCTATTTGGTCATACACACGTAGGGATAAGATTTGGTATTAAAAAGGTCACATTCGTGTGAATTCTGGAGGACACGGTTAATCTTCCTGATTTATGGGCAACAATATGAGAAAAGATCTATTGGTCACGTCTTGCGTGATTTAAGGGGAAATATGGGATGCGAGATTTTTGGCACATTCACAATTTTGGTATCTCTTGATTGCTATAGAACAGAGATACATCGTGTGTACTGACTATGCACGTTTTGATTGAGATTGGGCGGGATATTATAATGTTTGGGATGATACGATGTCATACGTACTATATACACTCTTGGTACCATGTTCTCTTTTTACAGCAACGGCGACAGCTTTGGTGACAACATGGGAAAAAAATAATAATAAAAAGAGAGAAGGGTTTTGAGAGGCTACTGGTAGGTTATGTTGTTCCTACTGGTGCGCTATGGTTCCTACTGGTCTCATGTTGGTTGTGTTCTTGGTTCCTCCTAGTAATATTAGTCGGTTCCTACTGGTCCGTATCACTGGGTTATATCCTTGCTGACTTCAGAAGGAGTTGGTTCCTGTTGGCTTGTTGTATACTAACTTTTCTTTGGCCGATTTTGGTTCCTACTAGTCAAGTAAGATTGCTACTACTCTGATTTAGTGACTAGTCTAATGTTACTACTGTTACTGGAGGATGAGTTCTCAGCCATCATCATTTAAGTTATGGAGATTCATTGAAGAAGACATTTGATTATCACTTATTGTATGTTGTAGTTGGGTTTCACAGGTTTTGTGTTCTTATCATATCTTCAGAGGGTGCCAATACCTTTGTAAGATAACTTGCTTGGTTTGTATGGTGACGAAGACTTGGCACATCTAGCGAAGGGGTACGATCTATTCATATCTTAAAAGGATTATGAGCCTTTTTAAGATAATTTGCTCTATGCGTACATTTGCTATCACTTGAAGGGGTTACGTTATTGTGCTCAGTGTCTCATTTATTTGAGGATTTTGTTCGAGCTCGACGTCACGTGGTTAGTGCAAGATATAAGACACAAGTTTGGGAGATTCCACTTCTTCATAAAATTCGTTAAACTTGATTTTCTTCATCAGTGATCACTCCATGGAAACTGCTGGATTCGACATGCACTTCTTAAGGGGAAGACGATCCCTTTTAAGTTGATGTGACAAAAAGGGGAAGAATGCGTAGATCGAGGGGAAGCTTAGCCTTCATCTATATTAGCTTCAGGGGAAGCTTGTGCTTACTGGTTTTGTCAAATCAACTAGGGGAAGATTGTTAGGACTTAGAGATCTTGAGTTGATATGACAAAACAAGATGAAGGACCTAGTAGTAATATATTAGCTTCTATAGTAAGCTAGGGTTGTGATGTAACCCTAGTACCTTTATTATATAAAGAGGGTTAGGCACACATGGTTATTCACTCATTCACAAACAATGTAAACCATAGGTGTGTGTGCGTTCCTCCTGGTGTCAAGCCTATAAGGCACCAGGAGTTGTAGTTAGTAGCATTATTAATAGTAATCTTTATTAGTGAAAGCCTTGTTCTTGGTTATGATTGTCTTAATTATTATTCCGCTGTGTATGTTACAATCATGATCATGATATCCCAGATGAGTCTAGATCCTAAGACTCAACAGTACCCCCCATCTCAAATCGGTTGCATGATAAACCACTATCAATAAAGGGAACGGTGGACATTGCCGAAATCGACAACGAAACAATAGGAGAATCGAAGAAGACAGACACGGAAACAGCAGGCACACCTGAAGTAGGCACGGAAACAACAACGGAATCCATAGCCGAAGTAATGGAAAAAATAAGCCTGAGAAAACATAAAACACGAAGGAATAACACTCGTACAACAAGCCACAAGATAATTACAATAAAGGCAAAATCTAAAGAGACTCGTGGCACCATTACGATTACGAACCAAAGCAAGCCCCGGATCCTCCTCCTCCTCCTCCTCATCATCATCATCAGGTAAAAGGGACAAGCCAGAAGAACCTGATACAATAAACACCCAGAGAAAATAGCATAAAGATAGTGAAAAGGAAAAATCCACCTAAGCACAAGAAAGATAAAGCAACAAATCACGAGAGACTTACCACCAGGGGCGAGCACGAAGCATAACTGCCAACCCCATCAACCTCGTAGCAGAATGAGGCGAAGGATCAGGACTCTGAACACACCTCCTCCGAGACCCAAGCTTACTCAAAGAAAAATCACCGCTCGACTGACCAAGAACCACGAAAACAACAAGCGCCATAAAGGCAGGCAAAATAGTATCAAAACTTTGAACAGCAGAACCCATAACTGGTGCTCTAACTATAGCCGCACTAACCCCAGAAACATCTTGAATAATGGGGTCAACAAAGCCAGCCAAATGTTGAGTCCGCCCAGCTGTAGCCTCAAGAAAAGGAACCTGACCCGACTGAATAGGCCGACCCTCAATCCGCACCTCATTAGGGTCAGCACATGAAATAAACTCAAACAAAGACATATCTGCAGAAAAGGGAAAGCAAACACAGTTAGCAAGAAACACAACAAGAAGAAACACAAAAGGCTAATAAAAACAAAGGAGACCCACCCTCTCCGGAAGAATCAATGAAATCTGGATAAAAATCCCTTCCGAAAGCATAACGGCGACTAATGCCAACAACACATAAAAACAGCTCCGGATACTTCCGGAAATGGACAGGGTGGTTTATGAGGTAACTGGCCTCACGTGCCTTAAACTCATAAACGGAGGGATCAGGATCCCTCGGAAACCTCACACTAGACCAAGAAACAAGAATCGTAAATACATAGGAATCAACAAAGAAAAACGGTTCATCCAGTTATTCACAGAATCAAGTTCCATTGAATAACAAACAGGGCCAGAAGGCGACTGTTTGCTAAAAGACATCCAACCATTGACGAATGATTTAAGTAGAAAACACGAAATAAGCCAACAGAAAGCTCGATGTTGCCAGCATGGAAACAGACTTCAAAATAAAATATTTTGATAGCCGCTATAGCGTGAAGTTGCGAAAGGTGAATACCAAAATAGCCGAGAACATCAACAAAGAAGGTAGAAAAAGGAAGGCGATAACACGCCTAGTCGAAAAACCGGGTATAAACCCCAATTTTCCCAGGTGGAGCATCCCGAATACCGCCATTTGGGCTCCCCAAAGTCGGATGGACACAGGCAGGGATGTAATGTTCCTTACAGAAAGCATATAGCACATCCTGAGTCAAAATAGACCTACAGGAAGTAATGGAAACCATCCCGAAAGAACGAAAGATAGAGATAAAACCAAAACATATGGGTGAAGAACTGGAAAAAAGAGTAATGCCAGAAGATCAAATGAAAGAAGTAAAAAAAGGAGAGAAAAGTAAAAAACGGTGAAAACCATATTTATACAAGTAGAAGAAAAATGGTTGCATTACACGATCACGACACGTGTAACCCACTAAAACTATGGACGACCAAAGATCAGGCTACCCAAGAGGCACAGGGACACAAAAGGTACAACCTATCTGACAAACATAATAACTAGCAGTAAAGAAAGAGAGGTAGGGACCCAAGAAAAAGTGTACGTCACACGCCTTGAGAAATTAAAACAATAAGTACGCATACAAACCCCAAGACCGAAGCTGAAAAGGCCAACAACCCATCCGTATCCTCAAGAACTACTGGACTGGGGTACTTGATGCGTATAGCATAGATATGGCCCATTGGGCCTAAAACCATACACCAAACCTTGGGCCCAGACCCAAGTATACGAAAGCCCACCAGCGATGGCATAAAACTCGGACGGATCTGCTTCCAGCAAGCGGAGCCGCTGACAACGCCGGACGTGCGCTCTTAGTGAAGTGCGTCCGAGAACCCTGCGGACCAGATCTCAGAGAACCAATCCGCAGGTCACGATTAGACCACAAACAGACAAATGGGATTTTTGACCACAAAGGCCCACTCTCAAGTACCATCCGAGAAACAGGGAAAGGCCTAGTACTTTCTCCTATAAATAGTACTCACTTGCACTCTCAACGAGGTACGATTTTCTCACTCATCTTTACACACACATATATCTCGGATAATATGAATACTTACTCTTACGCTGGAGTCTAATCGTGGGGTCCATTCCCACGGTAAGGACTAATGGTATTACTCTACGTGTGCAGGAAATCGTCAAGCACATCTCTTGATAGTACAAGATCCTTCCACAACACAAGGCATCTAAGGACCTCCCGGTGAGTACTTAGATCTACTTTTGACCCTGACTGGTCACTATACTAACAATGATAATGATGATAATCACACATGTACTGAGGATTATTAGTTGTTGTAAGTTTATCAGTTTTTTTTTATCATTTTTAGGTTTGCAAGATCTTGTTGATCGCCTGATATTGTACATTCTTAAACCAATCATTCTATGTTGAAATACAAGATGTCCCATTAATTGTAAACAACGACACTGAAACTTGCCAGTTCCTTAATGGAACTTGATATTGGCTCATAAGAACACCAATCTCGTGGGGTTGTGAAAATTAATCAATCTGGAAGACAACCAAAGAATTGAACCTAGACTAGACTTGATTTTGCTTAGGCGTGTGGTTTTAGAATTTTTGTCCAAATCATCTACTTTGGTATGGTTTTTAGTTCCTATAAAAGGGAAGTTAGAATGACATTTTACCTTCATGTGAAAGGTAAATGAGGGACTTTACCTGTCGGGTGTAACGTCTGTTAATGGCAATGTCACGACGACAGCTTGTTTCTGAGTTAGGGACTTCAAAATTGACTTTTAAGGTCAAAGGTCAAGATAACCATATGTGTTAGCTAACACAAACCAACCCATGTAATTTATTATAGTAAACAAGTATGGCAATTCTGTTACATCAATAAAACCTTAAGTCAGTCATGTTGATACAAAAGTTGGATGATCCTTGCTAGACCCGAATTAGGCTTAATTCGGGTTGGCTGGGCTTCGGCTCTTGCACCAAGTGAATTATCTTGCTGAGATCCTTCACACTAAAGCAACACGCGTTAGGCTTACCGTGGGAATGTATCCCACAATTAGACTCTAGCGTGAGAGTAAGTAATCAGTTAGGGTTTAAGAATCGTGTGTGAGTTTGGAGAATGTAATACCTTTGTAGAACCCTTGGAGGTTCCTTATATAGGCGGTGAAACCCTAATGGGCTGTCACCAATGCTTCTGCCCCAAGCAAAGGATAAGTTCCATAAGTAGTTTGATTGTTATCTTCTAATTATGGTGAGTGTATATCCTTCACTTTGGGGTAAATCCTAATCATAATAAGATTATGATTCTTTCTAACCCTGTATCGGCCGTGACAGGCCGTGGGCCGCACAAATGTATGTGGCCACTGTTCACTCGAAGCCAATAAGCTTTAAATGATATCAAACCAACCCATTAGTAACAGGCCGGATGCGGGTAGTACCCGTGGGCCGGGTTTATGACCCGGCTGGGGACTATACGTCATCATGTCCCCCCAGTCTAGTTGTTACAGCCGTAGGTGGAATATCTAGACTAACAAGATGCTCCCCGGACGTAGCAAGAAAGAACATTATGAAAATGATGAATTTTGAAAATTATGTTTCGGCCGCACGTGGCAACCTTTATTAGGAATTTATTCCTATGGTACCTCAGCCGCACTTGACGACCGAGACAAATAAAATGCAACATTGAATATGGTCTTACGTATGACCGTATATCCCGACACAATTGACTGTTCACCTACCATTTGATTGACAAAGTGCAAACAGTCAGAACCTCGAGTGGCGCAACCTTCTGAGTCAGAAGTAACCCGTGGGTCCCACCTGACTTTTCACTTGCCACTTGCTTCCCAGCCATACGATTTTTGTGAGTGGAAAACACGTGTCATGAATCCAACGAACCATGACTATCAAGGCAACCCTATAAAAAAGTCGCCCCTACGGCTGTGTGTGACACACAGTCTTTTTCTTCATTTATGCCATTAGCGCTCTCTGCCTTATTACCACCTTCTTTCGCACGGATCCTTCCTGAAACAGGTTAGAATACCACACCCTCATCATTTTTTAATTAATAATGGCTCAAAGAAACAAACCGTCTATTGGATCCGTGCTAAGCGTAATGACAGAGGAAAAATTAGGGCACTTTTGCTCTGATTTCTTCATTCCTAGCAACCTTCATCCCTCTCTCCCTGGTGCAGGGGACCTCATAACTGAGGCACCCCAGGGGAAGATTGGCCTATACACCCGTCTCTTTGACGCGGCCAATTACCGCATTCCATTTACTCGATTCCTCGTAGATCTCCTAGGTTATTATGATGTACATATCACCCAATTACATTGTATAGGCGCATGTAAGATTAGCCAGTTTGAAATCCTTTTCCGTGCAAGAAGCATCCCCCCACTGTAGAGTTATTTAGACTGTTCTATACCCCCAACTTAGTGAATGGGTTACCCCCAACTTAGTGAATGGGTGGCTTTCCTTCAAGAAACGATCCCCAAACAGCCCCACATCCCATAATAAAGCCATGGACTCACTAAAAAATTGGTACGACCATTACTTTTTTATCAACTCAATAGTGTGGCCGATCGATTTTGTATTTAAACATAGAGTATCTCTTGACCCGCCTCCACGAGCTGGTACATATAACGCCCAACATTCCTAAGAAATAGATAGGAATAGAACAGGGTTTCATAGGAATCTACCCGCGTCTTTCCTCTGTCTGCTAGGAATTAGCCGCAACTACTTTGGCCCGTCCAAAAAATATCCTGTATTCTGGAGGAGGCGTGGTGAAGGTAGGTATAGTATCCGTACTTCAAAACATACATAAAACCTGTTGTCCGTAACAAACATACTTTGTTTTCTTAACAGAAATGAACTTCTTTGGGATCCTACGCCAGAGTGATCCAAAACTTATACTAGAGGGAGCCCGTCCTAGACGTGAGAATGAACTACCCCTTCTTGAGCATACCCGAAACGTGACAATCGCCTTAGCAGCCGTACAGGACCCCCAATCTGACGAGGAAGATACAACACTCATGATGACCCCCGTGGACTTTGATAACGAGGATGGGGACAATCTAATGCTGGAGGATGAAGTCGGGCCCTCCTCTCCACCCAGGACTGCCACCCCTGCCCACGAGGAGGAGCAGGGTGATAACATAGAGAGGACTACCTCCAGCCTCCGCCAAATGCTGGGCGATGACGAGGAGGAAGTGAAACATGTAGAAGAGGAGGAAGAAGAAGCCCAGCCCGTCCCCAAGCATACCCGTAGGAAGAACAAGCGGGTAAGAAGAGTTGCCCAGGCCGTGACCGGGGAACACAATGCCCCCGTGAAGAGACTACGCGAGGATCAACCCCGCTACCAATCTGGCGAGAGCACCAATCAAGCCTCAGGGACGGCACAGGCTGCACCCGTGGATCCGTACGTGCCGTTACCAGATGTCGAGCCAGTCACTCAAGTTCCCCCCACTACGTTAGAACTAAAAAAACCATGTAAGTCTACCGCACATGTTTGTCATTATGTCTTTTGTCCAAGTAAAAGGTACGTCCTTCCATAAACAATATTTAATGTATATTCCAATTATTGTCGCAGGGATGAATAAGCTGGTGTCGCACCTGCCCAAGAGGAACGAAAGGAGAAGGACCCTGTCCTGCATGCTACAGCGACCAGATCTGGCCCAGCCTTTGAAGAAGGTACCCCCACGGCTTCACAAGAGGTACCGGTGTCCGACCCCCATACATAATTCTACCCTGACTGGAAGATAACCACCGCTTCAAGAATGAGGCAAGCTGAAGAATGTCGTGACTATCTGAACAACTACATCCCTCCCGGCCTGGTAAAGGATGTAAATGCACTAAGTCATGTGGACTTGGTGGATGAATATAATGGTGCCTTGGTTCATCAGATGGCTATGGGTACTTCCATGCGGGTGAGATTTGAGGCCGCCTTAGAGCATGTTGATTCCCTGAAGAGAAAAGTTGGTCGGAGGGAAAAGATGATTGAAGATAATGAATCCACGATAGCCCCCTCCAGTCCCAACTTGCTACTGTTGAGGCCACCCTCAAAGAACAAGCCGCACACACCAATACCCATGATCAACGTGTAGCCGAGCTTGAAACTCAACTTGAGACTGCAACAGCTAAGGTATGTATCCGTACCGCATCATTTCCCATGCCACACTATTCTGTATTCTAATACTTAAGGTATCACACACAGGTGACCGCGACAGAAGCCTTGGCCAAGTCCTCCTCTGACCAAGTGTCCACCCTTACAAAGGAGCTTGAAGACACGCATGCATTGATCCAGGGTGAGGAGAGACTGAAAGAGGAGCTTGCCCGTGAGAGGGCCGTGGCGGAACAATTGATGGAGGCTTCCACACAAAAAGACATACTGTTGAATGCCATTACCACAGAGCGTGATGATGTATTGTACCCTCAACTACTAGCAGCCATTGCCGGTCGCAGGTGGATAGTGGGTCATGGGACGCGCCTGGCTGTCACAAGAGTGTTGGAGGCCCCTCATATCGTGCAACAGTTTGCAGATCTTGTCTCAGATGGCATCGACCACGGCCGTCACGAGGGTATGGTTATGGCCGCAGAGTTAATAAGTAAGAAGCAAAACTTCACAAGACATGCTTACTTTAACACTGGATCTATTGAGAAAATGACCGCCTCTATGGCTGCTATGCGAGATCTTGATTATCCCTTTTTGGCTGAGCTTGAGGCTACAAAAGATGCGTCTAATAAGGAGATCATGGAGAAGCTAAGCCTTGGTGCCTTCTCGCAGGACGAGGGACACTCCCGGACTCACTTCACTCCCTTCCCCAGCCAACTCACTCTTCCCGTCTATGAAGATGTCACCAGGATCGTAGTTGGTGAACAGCTATTAAGTGAAGTACTGGAGGTGAACGCGGCTCGAGCTCTGGAACGGAAAGATCATGGTGAGGTATTGCCTCGAGTAGCCGAAGAGCAGCGGGAGATAGGTAAGTTTCTCCCCCCTGTAGGGCGTTTCCATATTTGGTGTAATTTCTGAACAATCTGGTCTATAACAAAACATTCGTTCGTGGATGTCCACGGCACTTTATCTTTTGTAACATTATTTTAACATTTAGAATAGTATTTATGAGTCCCTGGTAGTCACGACAATTTTGATAGTTGTAAACTTGCTTATATTCCTTTAGATATGAAATACCTGTGCTGCATGACGTGCATGTCTTACCTAGAATAAAACCAAGTCTATGTTTTACTAGACGTGCGGCGTGCGTCTTTACTATGCAAAGCACTATGTAAGTGCGGCATATGGAAACTTATTACAACGTCTTGTAAATAAGGTGTCTAGTAAGGATACATGATCCGCGTCACTGGGGTTGCATCCCTCTTATGTGACAAGTTGAATTATTAGGTTCACTTAATCCTCTTTCCCCGCCTGGAGGCGAATAGTACATGTACGGTTTTGAATGAATGCATATGAATAAGAGATAGCACATAACAGAAATAATAACTAAATCTATAAGACAATAATTTGCACAAGAACGAGCCGTGGAGCTAGCTAGGCACCACGACATTTTATTAGAACGTTTACGATTTTTGTTTTTTTGACAAGAATGGAAAATCCTAAAACAAATAGAACCTAGAAAGCAACAAAACAAAAGAGAATACATGGATCTTCATTGAAGCCAACTATGTAGAGAAGTATCCATGCGAAAGCCGTAGCCTTTCAAAGATAGCATTTTTTAAGATTGCAGATATTCCATGTGCGTTCCAGGTCACGGACATCCATGTCACGCAACTTGTACGCGCCCAATCCTAAGGCTTCCGTAAACTCATACGGCCCTTCCCACTTGGGGCCCAGCTTTCCTGTATTCACCGCGCGACTTGCCTTGTTTGCATGATAAACAAAATTCCCTGGTCGAAAGGAAACACCTTTAACCTTGGCATCGTAATAAGCCTTCATCCGTGCCTTGGACTTGGCCTCATTGATGGCCGCTATTTCTCTTTTCTCCTCCAGAAAATCCAGATTAATCCGGAGTTGCTCATCGTTCTTGACGAAATTAACCTCCGCCGTGCGGATGGTTGGCATCCCAATTTTTGCTGGTATAACAGCCTCGGTCCCATAGGCCAACGCGAATGGAGTGTCCCCATTGGCTGTTTTAATCATAGTCCTATGTGTCCATAGAACATGTGGCAACTCGTCTACCCATTTGGCACTTCGTTCGTCCAAGCGTGCCTTGATGCCTTCGCCTAAGCTTCTGTTTGCCTGCTCCACAAGACCACTAGTCTGTGGGTGTTTAACGGATGCGAAGCGCCGCGTGATGTTCAATGTCGCGCACCAATCCTTGAATGGATTGTCCGCGAACTGTTTCCCGTTATCCGAGATGATTTCTCCTGGTAAGCCAAAGCGGCACACAATATTTTCCCAAACAAACTTTTTAACTTGCTTGCCTGTAATGGACTTGACCGCTTTAGCTTCTATCCAGCGTGTAAAGTAGTCCATTGCCACAATCAAGAACTTAACTCCCCCTGCAGCAACCAGAAAAGGCCCTGCAATTTGAATCCCCCATTTATATAATGGCCATGGGGATGTGATGGGTGTCAGTTCTTGCTGTGGATGTCGTGGCACCGGCCTGTGCACTTGGCAATCACTGCACTTACGAATCATGTCGCGTGCATCTCTATGCATAGTGGGCCAATAATATCCTGTCCGTAAAGCTCGTGCTACTACGGATCGGGGTCTTGCGTGCATGCCACATGACCCTTCATGTATCTCACTGATTACATAGGCACCCTGTCGTGGCCCGACACACCGCAACCACGGCTTTAAGAAGGACCGCTTGTACAGATACGAAGCTCGAAGTGCTGCGAATTCCTTCTGATACGCTGTGCCGCCTTTTCATCATCCGGAAGGGTTTCATCCGTTTAATAGCGGATGATCGGGGTCATCCATGTAGGCCCATCTTCTTCAACTATAGCTGCGATTTCCCTTCTGTTATAGACTTTTCCTTTAGTATTTCTACCAAGACTTGCTTGGATAAGTGGGCGAAACTTGTAGACACAATTTTGCTTAGAGCATATGCCTTCTTGTTTTCACCTCTTGGTACCTGATTGATAGAAAACTTGCTGAAAGTAGCTATGAGTGACTTCACTTTCTCCAAGTATCGAACCATGTTATCCTCCTTGGCTATGTAACCTCCTAGAATGTGGTTCGCGAAAAGTCGTGAGTCCACGTAAGCCTCAAGGTTGCGGACTCCCATTCTAGCGGCGATTTTTAAACCCGCAATCAACGCTTCATATTCTGCATCATTATTAGTGGCTTTGAATTCAAAATGCAGGGCGTAGGTAAACTCCATTCCTTCCGGATTCGTAAGGATGAGGCCATCTCCTGACCCGTCCGTGCACGAGGATCCGTCAGTAAACAAGACCCATGGTTCTGCTGGAGTTTCCTCTCGTTTTACGACCGGTCCGTCCTCATCTGGCTTCTCTATTAAGAAATCTGCCAAGATTTGGCCTTTGACCGCTGTCCTTGGTCTGTAGGAGATGTTATGCTCTCCTAATAGAATGCTCCACTTTTGTAGCCTACCGGCCACGTCTGGTCTGGAGATGATTTGCTTTATTGGTTGATCAGTAATAACCACAATTGAGTGCGCCTGAAAGTACCGGCGTAACCGTTTTGTAGCGAATACTAATGCTAGAACCAACTTCTTCATAGAGGAATAATTCAACTCCGTCCCTTGTAGTGTTCTACTTATGAAGTAGACCAGAGTCTGGACTGTGTCCCTATCCGTCATAAGTACTGCACTTATTGCTCCGTGTGTAGCCGACAGATACATAATGAGCTCTTCCTTAGGTCGGGGAGCCACTAGCGTGGGAAGAGCTGCGAGGTGCTGTTTAAGCTGACTAAAAGCTTCCTCAGCTTCCTTTGTCCAACGAAAATCTCCCTTCTTGATGCACTTCTTGAGTGTTTTGAATAGAGGTAGTGATTTTTCCGCGGACTTCGACAAGAACCTGTTTAGCCCGGCCAGCTTTCCATTCAATGATTGTACCTCCTTTCGCGTCTGAGGAGATGGTAACTGTATCACCGCGTCTGTCTTTTCTGGGCAAGG
Organism: Glebionis coronaria; assembly: GCA_025667525.1. Classification (NCBI taxonomy): domain Eukaryota; kingdom Viridiplantae; phylum Streptophyta; class Magnoliopsida; order Asterales; family Asteraceae; genus Glebionis; species Glebionis coronaria. The sequence continues at coordinate 502,837,121 of CM046876.1, forward strand.
CTTGATTCCGTTTGGATCGATCATGTATCCAAGGAACATCCCTTCAGTTTCCCCAAACGTGCATTTTTTTGGATTTAGTTTCATATTGATTCTCCTCAATGTGTCAAACGTCTCCTGGACGTTGATAGGTGTGTAAACACCCATCCTTTTTACCACTTAACTACAATAATAACCAAGCCAAAACGTGTATTTTATGTCGTAAATGTCAGAATTATGCGTGGTTTGTGTTTTTGTTGTGATTTAGGACGAAAATGTGAAAAGGGGAGAAAACACGGCTTTCACGGGCTTTTATCGAAGAAAAAGACAAAAGACGAAGTCAAGAAATCAAGAGTGCAAAAAGAACGGAAGTCCAAGACCAATTCTGAAGATTTATCGAAGAAAATGTCAAAAGACGAAAGTTTACTAAAAGCCGAAGAACTCAAGTCTAATTTATTGAAGAAATTACAAGACGAGTTTATTAATCCCGAGACAAAAGTCGAAGAATTTGGAAGATTAAGGACTTACCAAGATAATTAAAGAAAGAAGAAAGAGAGGAGGAAGCTTCCTTCCACTAATCACCTCCTCCTATAAATAGGCCATTAGTTCATTTCATTTGTTTTTGTTGGCTAATAGTGACAATTAGTTCTTCCACATTTTAATTACTTGCTCTTTAAATTCATGTCATTTACTTAATTGTCTTGCACCTTTAATTCATTTAAATTCAAGTAAGTTTTCTTTTATTGTTATTGAATCTTTATTTTTCTTGTTAATCTCCTATCTACCTTTCTTGTTTAATCTTTAATCTTTATGCTTTATGTTCATGTTTATGTTCTTTAATTTATTGATTTGATTAAGTGGGTTTTGATTATTTTGATTATTATTGTTAGTGTTATTGATTTGGTTTGATTAGTATTTGTTAGTTGATCATTAGTGGTTGTTTTGGTTTAATCTTTTGGTTTAAATTGATTAGATTGGTATAGATTCGTATGCTTTTGTTCTTCCGTGTTATTCTTGTAGTTTGTTTTCCAGGTTATTCCGAGTGAAACAGTCATTCCGGATAAAGCTTGTTATTCCGGATGAAGGGATTTTCCGGATAAAGGTATTAGTGTAAAATATTCTGGATCAGCAACATATTCCGGATCAACTTGATATTCCGGATGTAAAACCCGAATGCTTTTACCATGAATAATACCCTTAAGATCGTACGTACTAGATTAAAACTTTCTTAATATAGTATGATTACGATTACGTGTTAGGATTTTACGTATTACGTACGTGTTAGAACACGATAAGTATTTACTACGCACGAGCACGTAATAATTATTTGACAATAATTAATCACGAACATGCGATCATGAAATCATGAACGTAATTAAAACACGAACTATTATTAATTACGTATATATATTCATTACGAGCGTAATTAAATATATTAGGTCACGGTAATTATTTAACGAGAACACACAAAACGCGAACACAAATAAACACGAACAAACACGTAAAACACGAACACGAGAAAACAATTATTAATTAGACACGGAAAACATTCGGGTTACCCCTTGTGGGCCCCATTTCCACGAAATTTAGGAGGGAGGATGGGCTTAGCCCATCAATTTTTACTAAAAGGGGTTAAATATTTTTACACTACTCATTTTTTTAGTTTTACAGAAGATTTAGAAAAAAAACCCTAAAACCCTCCTCTCTCTTCTCTTTTGGCCGCCACCCTAAGAACACCACAAGGGGGTGGTTTGTGATCTTGGATCTTGGAAATTAAGTTGGTGATCGTGTTTGTTCTTCATCCTTTTGATCTACGAATTCGGTAAATCCTTTTTAAATCTTTTCTTTTGATTTAATCTTTTTATAAATCAAGAACATGTGATGTTTTTACAAAAACCCAATAATTAAACATGGATCTAACATGATTTGGTGTTAAATAAAATCAAAAGGTGTTTTAAGGGGTGTTTGTTTTTGGCCGCAGGCTGCACCGAACCCGAAGGGGTCTCGGTTTGGCCAAGCCGACCACCACCAAGACCATACGGTCTTGGTTGGTGCGTGTGGGTCCCACGACAGCAGTAAAACATGGGGTACCCCGAGTTGGTTCGGGGTACGGTATCGATTTCATGTCCGGTTCATGCTTTTTAGTATAGATCCGGTTTATGGTTTATGTTTAGTTTTTTTTATGTTATGATCTTATGTTAAAATTAAATTAATAAAATGATATGATTAATTTAATAACATGACTTAGGTTATTTAATTATTAATGATCATGAAATTATTTTAACCTAAGTATTTGTATAATTAAGACTTATAATTAATTAATTATTTTAAAACCATGGATATAATTAATTAATTAACATGACTTAGGTCATATTATTATTTTATAATAATACATATTTTAACCTAAGTATTTAACTTATTTAATTAAAAACATGTTACACTTTAATTAAATATTTTAACCTATAGTTTAATTAAATTACATGAAATAATTATTAAACTATACATTATATCATATGACTTAGAAAATAATCATGAAAATACTTAGGCTTATATACTTAGCTTATTTAACCAGCTTATTTCTAATTATGGAAACTTTCTATTTTTAGAAACTTAATTAAATAAAGCAGCTAATCTATTTATTGAAACCAGCTATTTTTAGAAACTTATTTATTTCAGGCAGCTAATCTAATTATAGAAACTTATTTAATTAAAGCAGCTAATCTATTTATGGAAACTTTCTATTTTTAGAAACTTATCTATTTTAAGCAGTAAATCTATTTTTGGAAACTTTCTATTTTTGGAAACTTTCTATTTTTGGAAACTTTCTATTTTAGGAAACCTGCTATTTTTGGAAAGTTACTTATTATTACACAGTAAGTATAATAACACATGAAATACCAGAAATACTTAATCAGATTAAACAGAATATAAGATTTAACACAGTTTAAGGCTTTAAACAGTAAAACATAGTAAGAACACATAAAATAAGCTAAGACATGACATAAAACCAGCTATGTATTTAGTAAGCAGATACTTATTCATGTACGTATTTATGTAGCACTAGTGATTCGGAAGTAGGGTTCTCGCAGTTCGTCTTTCTCGTTCACTGGACATAAGGTACGGATTCCCGTCCTTTCAGTATGGATATTCTTTCCTTATTAGGATTTCCCCGTATGCAGCCAACTGTTTTCCCGTAGTATAAGATATGTGTTTGATTGCTTATGTTTAATTAAGATTACCTATAGCCATATACATGCATGACCAGTTTCACCTAGTTATGGAGGTACCATAACCATAACATTAGAGGCACTGATGTTATGACTTCACCACGGCGGAGTGATTGCTCGTGGCGTCCCTTCAGCTTTTGGCCATTTATTTATATTTATCATGTGGGGCGTATGGGTGCATCCTAGTTACATGTTTTTATTCAGGATTTCATGGTGAATGTGGTGTGTGCCTTGCATCCTTCACAAGGAGCTGATCCCTCCTACCCAAAAAAACTAGTATATTAAATTAGAGGCAGTCCCTCTAATTTGCATGATGAGGTCACCCCTCCAAGTATTCATGCACGGTGGATTTTTCATGACCTATATTGGCTAATGGTAAAATATGTTAAACAGTTTTCATAAGATAAACATAAGGCTTTTCAAACTATAAAACCAGTTTTATGAACATATTCCAGGTTTTCCAGGATTTATACAATTCTGCTGCTATTAAGTCTTTATTTTGCTTAGTCATTCATACTATGTCTATATCCGTGCACTGAGCGTTTTGCTCAGCTGTTACTTTCCTTTCCATGTCCCAAAACGGCAGGTACCCTAGGAAAGACTCGAGCATTGGAGGACGTGCATAGGATGGAAGCTGCTAGAGACTTCTTTTCCTTTTGCCTTCATATATTTATGCTTGTGTAGTCTTTCATTCTTTTTCTTTTGCTTTATTATGTTTTGGGCTTATGTTTGGGAACCGATGTTTGATTCCAGTTATCCATATGGTCATGTAATGTTTTATACATTTATCCTTGTATGCTTTGATGACACGCCATAATTACGCATGACATTCCATTATCAAAATGGGGTGTTACAATTATGGTATCAGAGCCAAGGCTTCGACCTGTAGGCTCTAAACTCGACCTGTGACTAGTGGGTAGTCACCAGGAGCTCCCTAAGCCAACGTCTGTCATTCTACGTATTGATGTTTTCAGCGCATTGTTGTTTTAACCATGATGTTTTCAGCACCTTGAGGTTTTAACCTTGATGTTTGATGGACAACCGTCATTCATATTTAGTTATGTGTCATTGTTTCATGCATAATGTTCCTCTTGAACTGTGGCTATGTGGACTGAACCCCAGTAGTTCATAATTAGTCACATAAATTTTTTTTTTCTGATAAGTTTTGACATATGAGTTTCATTTATTTATGTTTCATGTATCATTGTTGCAGGGATTATGACTAAGTAATGGTTGGTACAGGACTGGCCCTATTTAGTCGCATGTGCTTTTATCGAAACTTTTAACTTTGGGACCGACCCATAGGCGTCCCCTCGCCATGTCTTTTGTTTTGGAACCGACCCATAGGCGTTCCCTCGCACATATAAAGGTTTTATAAACTACATTACGCATTCATGCACTGTTTTTCATGCATAAAATTTTTCTCATGATTTAAATTGGCATAAAAAATTTTTTTCATGTCCCCTCATAAGTTATTATGTTTTTATGTCAAGTATGTTTTCATACTGTCATGGTTAACTTCAGTTTCATGCTGATTATGTTATACACTTCTTCATGATAGATGGTTTCATGTTTCTTCATGATAATTCCGTCTTCATGTTGATTATTGTTTTACGCCTCTTTTGTTATTTACGTTGTCCTGCAAGACATTGTTGGAGTTCATTGAATTCTGCTTTCATGATAGTCATGGTCGGTTTTCATTGATCATGCTGTTAGGCAAAGCATCGTTGAATTTCGTGTAACCACACTTTAACGTTTCCGTTATAACCAGAATGATGTCTATGCTAATACTGCCAGGTTATCATGATGGTTTTCCTAACCCTTTAACCGGTATACTTTCCTTAAATCATGACAAATGATCGACCCCATACCGATCATTTCATGTGCATTAAACGTGTACTCCATGTACCGTGTTCCATGTGTATTACACGTACCTTAATCCATGTATATTCCACTTGCAATACTTCACGAGTATTCGCTAGTCGATTCTGAATCACCTCAGGCGTATTTTCTGTTGCTAATATTCTGATGCCGCTCATAACTTGGAGATGTTACTAGAGGTTGACGCTGCTGACGTTTGGAGATGCTACGAGATGCGGATGCTGTTCACAACCTGGAGATCCTACTAGACGAAGACAAAGGCGTCGGAGCAAAGCAATTAGACGAGAAGATGCTTCACCATTAGACGATTCCCATCAATCATTGTCCTTAATTCTTAGTTACATGTCACACGTCATTCGGCTGTCATTTCAGCCATATGAGTGCAAACCGGTACCAGCCGGCCACTCAGCTGAATAGTTACATGAATCACGGTCATGAGAATGACCATCATGGAACTGACAGACAGGACGATAGTAACCACTACTATGACAACAACTATCCTAGAAATCCCAACCGAAACTCTAGCCACGGACGTGGTCAAAAATACAAGGATTAGTAGTCCAACCGATCCGCCAATTCTGGCATAATAACCTTATATTGTGGTTATATTTGTTTCACATCTCGAGACACATGTCAAGACATCAGTCAAGACACATGTCTCACGTATACCTCCTGAAGACACATGTCAAGGCACCAGTCAAGACATATGTCATGCTTATAGTTCCAGGAAAACGAGTCAAGACACATGACTCACGTCCAACTATGGAACATTTCTAAGAAATTCAGGGTACCCTCCAAGGGTATATCCTTTTGGTTGTGCCATGTATTAATTAGGCCACAAGAATTTCAATATCATTACCGGCGCATCAGTGAGAACTGTCATGTTGCCGATGTCACTTTCATTCTTGTAACCATAAATCATTGATTCATGACCATGAAGGACGCCTTTCGTATTCCCACGCATACGAAGGTTTTCCTTCAGTTTAATGATGAGATCCAAGTTGCTAACGCATTTCCTCGGACAGACACGAGATGAATTTTATCCTAATTATGGAATATGAACAGCACACCATGCTACGATACATAATTATGTACAATAATGTTCAGGCTCCTGAACACGTTCAGCTTGATTTTCCATCGGGAAAATCAGTACAAATTATCTATGCTTACAAGCATGTGCGTTGTTAGCCATGGTCGCTAAAATTTTCTAGTTGTCAGTAAGACATGACCACTTAATTCTTTTATGCATAGCCAGTTGATTATTCCAAAGTCTTCCTATACATTCCAGAAGAACCTACAAGGAGAAGGATGGTACCATGAGATTATGTGTCGACTACCGTCGACTTAAACAAATCACCATTCATGACCGTTATTCTCCTCCACATATGGACAACATGTCCAATCAACCGTATGATGTTAATCACTTTTCCAAGATCGACCTCATGATCATGCTGCCAACAGTGACGAATGAAACAGCAGGACATGTCCATAACTGCTATTCGTACACGACTCGGTCATGCTAGATTTATGATTTTGAATTAGTCTCATCAATGCTCCAACGGCATTATAAGAATGAGTTTCCATGAACTCATAGCAATTTCATCAGTGTTTTCATTGAGGATAACCTGATTTCCTTTAAGCCCAGAGAAGAACAGGAAGACCATATCTGCACTATGCTGCAAATTCTATGACAAGAGAAATTTTACCCTAGAAATTTTTTCCAATATCAATTCTGTTTGATTACAGTGACATGCTGAATCACATGGATTTCTACGGTTAATCTTACTATGACTCAGCTTATGCGTAAAGGAGAGAACCCTACACTACATTAGGAGTTCTAGAAAATCCTACGTTAGGAGAAGTCTAGATTCAGAGACTCAGAGTTTCGCAAACTCCTAGGTATCAAGTTCTACGAAGCAAGATACAGTTACGTTCATATCTAAATACCTGACATACCAACAGGTTAAGATAGGACACCAACAAACTGGGATGTTTCATCATCTGAATTTGTGAACTAAAATGGGACAAGATCTCCATGGATTTTGGTTACCAGATTAATGCAAACTCAGAAGAAGCATGATGCTATCTGGGTTATTGCAAACAGTTTGATCAAGTCTGCAGAATCCTTACATCCGCAAGGATTTCAGAACCAACAGATTGATCGGACATGTTCCAGCCAAGGTTCATCCGATCACTTGGCAATTCCTCAGTTATCAGGTTAGACAAATATTCATAATTAAGATCCTTATGTACTTCACGTCCTTGTTCTAATTCCACGCCTTGCTTTCGCGTTCGCGTTCATGACACTATTCACGTTCATGATCGTATTTTGGTTTACGATCTTACGTTCATTTCTTTTCTCATTATGGGTAGTTTGCAAGAACTTGAGAGACCAGACCCAAGTTTAGTATAACTCCCTATCCTCAGATAGACGTTTCCCGTCATAATCTATGTCTCACCTTCTAGCGTTTGTCGTTACCGCCATTATATTCTATGATCACGATATGTTTCACATGTCATGTTCATTCCACGTTCCTCATATCATGATCAAGATATGTTACACGTATCAGGGATCACGATATGTTTACTCATACTACACTCGCCATATCTCCACGTAGCACGTTCAAAATTTTTCACGTATTACGTTCAAAATTTTTCACGTACTACGTTTCTTTATGTCTCACGCATCGTTTCTAGTTGTTAGTTAAGTCAGATTGTCTTGCATCGTAACGTTTTAGTTAACCTAGCACGTTAACTCTTATTTTCCTCGATCGAATTTAGGGGATCTACCTTCCGTTGATAACCAAGAATTCTTCGTATTCCAAGTCAAGGTCAGGAGGACCAAGACTTATCATTCATGTCAAGATCTTATGAAGGAACCGTTCCAAGAGGGAAGCCACTTGGAAACGGAAAAGTTCATCCGGACTCCCTATCCGTTTTTCTCTTATCAATTAGATATGTCCTTTCAGTCACGTCACGTTTCATGTCCTTTCAAGACATGTCACGTTCCGCGTTCCTTCTGCCAGGTCACCTGTACGTTCATTTACCTTACATACCCTCTCAGTTTGATTCGGGTATGTTTCTCCTTCAGTTACGTTATCTATAATTCGGGGACGAATTATTCTTTTTAGGGGGGAAGAGTTGTAAAACCCGCATGCTTTTACCATGAATAATACCCTTAAGATCGTACGTACTAGATTAAAACTTTCTTAATATAGTATGATTATGATTACGTGTTAGGATTTTACGTATTACGTACGTGTTAGAACACGATAAGTATTTACTACGCACGAGCACGTAATAATTATTTGACAATAATTAATCACGAACATGCGATCATGAAATCATGAACGTAATTAAAACACGAACTATTATTAATTACGTATATATATTCATTACGAGCGTAATTAAATATATTAGGTCACGGTAATTATTTAACGAGAACACACAAAACGCGAACACAAATAAACACGAACAAACACGTAAAACACGAACACGAGAACACAATTATTAATTAGACACGGAAAACATTCGGGTTACCCCTTGTGGGCCCCATTCCCACGAAATTTAGGAGGGAGGATGGGCTTAGCCCATCAATTTTTACTAAAAGGGGTTAAATATTTTTACACTACTCATTTTTTAGTTTCCAGAAGACTTAGAAAAAACCCCTAAAACCCTCCTCTCTCTTCTCTTTTGGCCGCCACCCTAAGAACACCACAAGGGGGTGGTTTGTGATCTTGGATCTTGGAAATTAAGTTGGTGATCGTGTTTGTTCTTCATCCTTTTGATCCACGAATTCGGTAAATCCTTTTTAAATCTTTTCTTTTGATTTAATCTTTTTATAAATCAAGAACATGTGATGTTTTACAAAAACCCAATAATTAAACATGGATCTAACATGATTTGGTGTTAAATAAAATCAAAAGGTGTTTTAAGGGGTGTTTGTTTTTGGCCGCAGGCTGCACCGAACCCGAAGGGGTCTCGGTTTGGCCAAGCCGACCACCACCAAGACCATACGGTCTTGGTTGGTGCGTGTGGGTCCCACGCCAGCAGTAAAACATGGGGTACCCCGAGTTGGTTCGGGGTACGGTGTCGATTTCATGTCCGGTTCATGCTTTTTAGTCTAGATCCGGTTCATGGTTTATGTTTAGTTTTTTTTTATGTTATGATCTTATGTTAAAATTAAATTAATAAAATGATATGATTAATTTAATAACATGACTTAGGTTATTTAATTATTAATGATCATGAAATTATTTTAACCTAAGTATTTGTATAATTAAGACTTATAATTAATTAATTATTTTAAAACCATGGATATAATTAATTAATTAAAATGACTTAGGTCATATTATTATTTTATAATAATACATATTTTAACCTAAGTATTTAACTTATTTAATTAAAAACATGTTACACTTTAGTTAAATATTTTAACCTATAGTTTAATTAAATTACATGAAATAATTATTAAACTATACATTATATCATATGACTTAGAAAATAATCATGAAAATACTTAGGCTTATATACTTAGCTTATTTAACCAGCTTATTTCTAATTATGGAAACTTTCTATTTTTAGAAACTTAATTAAATAAAGCAGCTAATCTATTTATTGAAACCAGCTATTTTTAGAAACTTATTTATTTCAGGCAGCTAATCTAATTATGGAAACTTATTTAATTAAGGCAGCTAATCTATTTATGGAAACTTTCTATTTTTAGAAACTTATCTATTTTAAGCAGTAAATCTATTTTTGAAAACTTTCTATTTTTGGAAACTTTCTATTTTTGGAAACTTTCTATTTTAGGAAACCTGCTATTTTTGGAAGTTACTTATTATTACACAGTAAGTATAATAACACATGAAATACCAGAAATACTTAATCAGATTAAACAGAATATAAGATTTAACACAATTTAAGGCTTTAAACAGTAAAACATAGTAAGAACACATAAAATAAGCTAAGACATGACATAAAACCAGCTATGTATTTAGTAAGCAGAAACTTATTCATGTACGTATTTATGTAGCACTAGTGATTCGGAAGTAGGATTCTCGCAGTTCGTCTTTCTCGTTCACTGGACATAAGGTACGGATTCCCGTCCTTTCAGTATGGACATTCTTTCCTTATTAGGATTTCCCCGTATGCAGCCAACTGTTTTCCCGTAGTATAAGATATGTGTTTGATTGCTTATGTTTAATTAAGATTACCTATAGCCATATACATGCATGACCAGTTTCACCTAGTTATGGAGGTACCATAACCATAACATTAGAGGCACTGATGTTATGACTTCACCACGGCGGAGTGATTGCTCGTGGCGTCCCTTCAGCTTTTGGCCATTTATTTATATTTATCATGTGGGGCGTATGGGTGCATCCTAGTTACATGTTTTTATTCAGGATTTCATGGTGAATGTGGTGTGTGCCTTGCATCCTTCACAAGGAGCTGATCCCTCCTACCCAAAAAAACCAGTATATTAAATTAGAGGCAGCCCCTCTAATTTGCATGATGAGGTCACCCCTCCAAGTATTCATGCACGGTGGATTTTTCATGACCTATATTGGCTAATGGTAAAATATGTTAAACAGTTTTCATAAGATAAACATAAGGCTTTTCAAACTATAAAACCAGTTTTATGAACATATTCCAGGTTTTCCAGGATTTATACAATTTCGCTGCTATTAAGTCTTTATTATGCTTAGTCATTCATACTATGTCTATATCCGTGCACTGAGCGTTTTGCTCAGCCGTTACTTTCCTTTCCATGTCCCAAAACGGCAGGTACCCTAGGAAAGACTCGAGCATTGGAGGACGTGCATAGGATGGAAGCTGCTAGAGACTTCTTTTCCTTTTGCCTTTATATATTTATGCTTGTGTAGTCTTTCATTCTTTTTCTTTTGCTTTATTATGTTTTGGGCTTATGTTTGGGAACCGATGTTTGATTCCGGTTATCCCTATGGTCATGTAATGTTTTATACATTTATCCTTGTATGCTTTGATGACACGCCATAATTACGCGTGACATTCCATTATCAAAATGGGGTGTTACACTGGATCAGTGCCATATTCCGAACCAAAGAAATATTCCGGATAAAGAGCATATTCCGAACCAGGCTGTTATTCCGGATGAGCACTTTTCTTTAATTATTCCGAATAAAGCAATATTCTGGATCAACAAATTATTCCGGATGAAGTAACCTTATTCTGAATCAGTAACATTCCGCATGAGTGTCTTTGTTATTCCGAATCAAAAAACATTCCGGATGAGCAGAATATTCCGGATGAATATTTATTCCGAATGAAGGCTACTTATTCTGGATGAAGGGGAGCTTTGTTTATTTCGGATGAACTAGTTGTTCCGAATGAGTGTTTTATTTTGATTATTCCGAACAAAGAAGAATTATTCCGGGTGAAGGTGACATTCCGAACGAGTAATTATTCCGAGTAAGGTGTTTTTAGTTTATTTTAAGTTTATTTTTTTAAATTTTAAGCTTTACTTTTCCCGCCTTTTTACTTAGTCGCACTTTAAGTTTACTTGCCTTAGATTTATTTTAAGCCTTGCCTTAGTTTAAGTTTTAGTTGCGTTTTAAGTTTGCCTTTAGGATAGTTTTAAGTTTGCGTTATTTACTTTAATTGCTTTTAACTATTCATCACGTTTTAATTTCCCGTCATTTATTTTTATATATTTTCAGCTTTATTTACTTTTTAAAGTTTTGCACTTTCCTTTTAATACAACGACACAACACTTGTTTTTACCAAAAGACAGCTGAGTCGCACGTTAATCCATTTTTCAATTCGAAGAGACTGGAACAACGATAATTTTTATACTAGGTAAAAGCCAAGTATTAAACGGCGCCGCTGCCGGCTCTTTTCGTAAAGATTAACGGTTTTCTGTGAGAGACGCGTTGCTTTTTGGGATCCGTTCATTCGTGAGCGTTATTTTCTTGCTTAAAAATTTCAAAAAATCCATAAAAATTAAAAATTTCAAAAATCAAAAAAGATTTTATTTTTATAGTGTATATATATTGTCTTTGTGTTTGGTATTGTTTTCTTTTGCTTTTGCAGGTGTATGCGTACTAGATCTTCTGCTTATCCAGAGCCCGAGACTCGTGAAGATTTAGATATGGCAGGTGTGAACAACAACAATAATCCACCGCACCTCAATAATAATAACAACAATGTTCTTCCACAGCCCGATCTTCAGACAATGGAGGAGCTTTGTCAACCCACAATGTTTGGACGAGGAGGACCGATTTCGCCGATGCAAATCACGGCTCCGGAGTTTTCGTTGAAGCATCACATGATACAACAAGTGCAAACTAATCCATTCCGCGGAATGCCTGATGATGATGCCAACAAACACCTCGAAAAATTCATTACTATTACCCAAAGCATGAAGTTGCCCGGTGCTACTATGGATGTTCTTCGCCTTCAACTCTTTCCACATACTTTATCACACCACGCCGAGAAATGGTTTGATCGTCTCCCGAAGAATTCCATTCATACTTGGGATGACATGACTCAACGCTTTTTGTCGCGCTACTTTCCACCATCCATGGTCACGAGCCTTCGAAATAAAATAAGCGGTTTCATGCAAGAACCCGATGAATCTCTCTTTGATGCTTGGGAAAGATATAATGTTTTGATCGATCGATGTCCAAACCACAACATGCTCCCCGTGACCTTAATTGATACTTTCTACAACGGTTTGACTTTTCGTGATCGTGATACGATTAATGCAGCCGCCGGTGGCACATTTATGAAAAGAAGACCCGAGGAGTGTAGAGAGCTTATTGAGAACATGACTACTCATCACAAAAATTAGGATTCCTCCGCTTCTTCAAGGAACAACCCGAGAGTCAATGTTTCTTCTACTTCAGCAAACCCCGACATGACCGAATTCACCCGCATGATGGCCGAAATGAACAAAAATATCTTGCTCATCGCTTCAAACCAACAACAAGTTAAAGCGATAGCCAATCCTTGTGAGACATGCGGCGGTCCTCACTCATACACTGATTTTCCTTCTACTCAAGGCAATCCGGAAAACGTGTATGCGGCTTATGGTAATTATTCACCGAAAAATTACCAAGCCCGACCTCAAGGGGATCGAGATTTGCTAAGTTACCGGTCCAACAACTATCTTTCACCCGGTTTTTCTCCTCAAAACCACAACCCTAACAACAACTACACTAGAAGCAACCAAATACCACCTAGAGCTTCTAATCCTTATCACCCACCCGCTCAACAAGCCCCACCCATGAATCAAGATGTTGAAGCCTTAATGAGAACCCAAGGAGAGCAAATTAAGAATCTGCAGAGCCAAATTATCAATTTGAAAGGGGATATCACCAATCAAGGGAATGACATTAGATCCGAGCTTCGAAATGATATACAATCCTCCTTCAGCAATCAAACGAATGTTTTGAAAAATATGCTGGCTAGTTTCTTACCAACCACTCAACCCTCTACTTCGAGTTCTCTACCTTCAAACACCGTCACCAACCCGAGAGCGAATGTGAGTGCTATTACTACCCGTAGTGGAATTACTTTAGTAAGACCATCTATCCCACCCCCAGTTACACAATCTACACCTCCTCCACCACCATTTATCCCTACTACTCCCACACCTAGTATTAGTACACCATTACCGTCTCCGCCTCGTCATGAAGAAGTACCCAAGAAGAACCCTTCAACATCTCAACCTTCACCTTCTACACCTCCACCACCCAACCCTAGCATTCCTTACCCTTCTCGACTCAACAAGGCTATAATTTTGACTAAGAATGACATTCTAGTCTCTAACTTTTTGGAAAAGATTGCTGGAATGAAAATCAACTTCACCCTTGTTGAAGCTCTTGCCCAAATGCCACAATTTCTCAAGATGTTTAAGGAATTGCTTAATAAGAAGGAGAAGATGGTCGAGTTTGTTAATACTCGCTTGAATGAAAATTGCTCTGCAATCCTTCTTAAAGAACTTCCAGAAAAACTTGGAGATCCCGGTCATTTTGTGCTACCTTGTACTTTTAACCAAACCGACAAATTTACTGCCCTAGCCGATCTCGGGGCAAGTATAAATTTGATGCCTTTAAGTGTTTGGAAAAAGTTATCATTGCCCGACCTTACACCCACGAAGATGACTCTTGAGCTAGCCAATCGCACTCTCGCTTACCCCGTTGGTATTCTCGAAGATGTGTTCATTAAAGTTGGCACATTCACTTTTCCGGTCGACTTTGTCGTTGTTGATTATGAAATGGACCCTCGTATTCTGTTAATACTTGGACGCCCATTTTTGAGAACCGGTAGAGCTTTAATAGATGTGGATAAGTGTGAACTCATCATAAGAGTCAGGGATGATGCACAAGTTTTTGAAATGGGGAAGCTTACAAGCAAATCCTATGGAAGAGAATCAATGAATATGATTAATGTGCTTGTAGATTTTGTCGTCTACAACAATCCTCTATTCGATTCTTGCAATGATAATCCACTGTTTCAAGATGATGTGGATGATTCTCTCTCTAATTTGTAACCTTCACCCATATATGATTCTCCACCGATCTATGATGCTTATGATGATGATTCTAGCTCCGATGGGGATGATTATGATGATTTTACTTCCGAGTATCCCGACATGCCCACTTATGATGATTTTGATGAGGCTGATACTCTCTAGAGTGATTCTTCTCATGATGAAGATCCTCCGCCAACCATGCTTAATCCTACTTTGGATGACTACTCATTTGAGGAAGACTTTTCTACTTTTCTCAATACTTACTTCCCTCATGAGAGTGTTGCCCCTCCTTTCGACTTCGATGATTATGGTCTTGATCCTACTTCGGATTTGAAGAAAAATCTTTCGAAGGAGAAGAAACCGGACGACACCACCATCCGCAGCACGTATGTTTTGACACCTCTTTGTCCACCTTCTGAGGACAAGGTTGTGCATTTTCTTAGCGGATCTTCTTCAAATTCTGTTGAGCCTGAGTGCTATTTTCCCCTAAAGGAAAAGGTGTTCGACCCCGGTATCGATATTCTTCAGCCATCTCAGTATCCATCTGATGAAATAAAAGGAAAGATTTTTGGAAACCATGGAGATATGCTTGCACCTCATCACCCTTGCTTCCAATGTGCTCCATCTTTGCTTAAGGGAACCTTGCCTACTCTTCTTTGGCTTGCCTTGTTCGCCTTAAGCTTGTGCTATTTGATGGACGAAAACTATGTCTTTGATCCCGATGGTTGTTTTTCAAGCTTCTTCCAATGCTAATCAAGGTCGAGTCAGGCTCACGACTCGGTGAACAAAAATCAAGTGCTTCTTGGGAGGCAACCCATGTATCTATCTTTTAGCTATCTTTATCCTAAGTGTAGGAGAGACCCGTTGGTGTTTTCTATTTCCTCTCTTCTCATATTCAGGGATTCGCGCTTTCAAAGAACCACTCTTGATGATTTTTGACGACCCGTGATTCCGTGTTTCCGTCTTCCCCCTATCCTAAACTCTTTTTCACTATTTTATATTCTTCAATAGTAAAATAGGAATCTCTTTAGTTGTCTCTTTCTTAGCAAGATTTAAACAAAGTGCACAATGTCCTAAGTGTAGGGGAGTTTACTCCCACATGCTTAAACATTGAGGACAATGTTTATATCAAGTGTAGGGGGACTTCTATCGAAGTTAAGTGGCCTTTTCCTTGTATTTGTCCTCATTTTAACCGGAAAATCAATTTTTTTGACATTTTTCAAAATTTTTGATCTATTTTGGCCTATTAGTTTTTCGCTTTGTATAGTTATTTTCTTTATTTACTAGAATAAATTTTAATAAAGTGGTTTTAATTTTCAACGTTGTGAATCTTTTGACTCAACCCGAGTTTACTTATCTAAGTTTACTCTAGCTAGTATCCTTAACGTGTTTAAGTCAAGTTTTGCTAGGCTTTTATATAGGGAGCTTTAAAACGCGAAAGTCTTAACTCTCACGGGTTAAGAACAAGAACTTTTCGCAAGCTCCTATAATTGATCCTAGAGATTCATTTATCAAGGGAACTTTAAAATGCGATTTCTAAACTTGAAAAAGTCTAAGAGTTTGCAAGATCCTATAGACGACTCGAAAACCCAAAACTTTGATTTAATAGGCTAAGCATCCAAGAGTCTTATTCCTTGAGATTTTAAATTGTGGAGAACGAGAGATGATAGATTCAATTATAAGTTTGGTATTCTTTCGTGAGTTTATGTGAGTTAATTATAAGCCTATTCTCCCATCGCTTGCTAATAAATTTATCTGCAATAAATAAGGCTGGTACCGGTTTGTACTCATATGGCTGAAATGACAGCCGAATGACGTGTGACATGTAACTAAGAATTAGGGACAATGATTGATGGAAATTGTCTGATGGTGAAGTATCTTCTCGTCCAGTTGCTTTGCTCTGACGCCTTTGTCTTCGTCTAGTAGGATCTCCAGGTTGTGCACAGCATCCGCATCTCGTAGTGTCTCCGAACGTCAGCAACATCAACCTTTAGTAACATCTCCCAGTTATGAGCGGCATCAGCAATCTTGTAGAATATCAGCAAATTGAAAATACGCCTGAGGTGATTCAGAATCGACTAGCGAATACTCGTGAAGTATTGCAAGTGGAATACACATGGATCAAGGTACGTGTAATACACATGAAATACGGTACGTGGAGTACACGTGGAATGCACATGAAATGATCGGTATGTGGTCGATCTTTTATCATGATTTAAGGAAAGTATATCGGTTAAACGGTTAGGAAAATCATCATGATAACCTGGCAGTATTAGCATAGACATCATTTTGGTTATATCGAGAAGCGTTAAAGTGTGGTTACACAAAATTCAACGATGATTTGCCTGACAGCATGATCAATGAAAACCAACCATGACTATCATGAAAGCAGAATTCAATGAAATCCAAAAATGTTTTGCGTGAAAGCATAAATAACAAAAGAGGCGTAAGACGTAATCAACATGAAGATGGAATTATCATGAAGAAACATGAACAATTCAACATGAAGGAGTGTATAACATAATCAGCATGAACTGAAGTTAACCATGACAGTATGAAAACATACTTGACTAAAAACATATTATCTTATGAGGGGACATGAAAAAAAATTTATGCCAATTTAAATCATGAGAAAAAATTTTATGCATGAAAAACAGTGCATGAATGCGTAATGTAGTTTATAAAAACCTTTATATGTGCGAGGGGACGCCTATAGGTCGGTCCCAAAACAAAATACATGGCGAGGGGACGCCTATGGGTCGGCCCCAAAGTTAAAAGTTTCGATAAAAGCACATGCGACTAAATAGGGCCAGTCCTGTACCAACCATTACTTAGTCATAATCCCTGCATCAATGATACATGAAACATAAATAAATGAAACTTATCTGTCAAAACTTATCAGAAAAAATTTTATGTGACTAATTATGAACTACTGGGGTTCAGTCCACATAGTCACAGTTCAAGAGGAACATTATGCATGAAACAATGACACATAACTAAATATGAATGACGGTTGTCCATCCATATTAGTAAAACAATATCGATGAAAACATCAAGGTTAAAACCTCAAGGTGCTGAAAACATCATGGTTAAAGCAACAATGCGCTGAAAACATCAATACGTAGAATAAAAAACGTTGGCTTAGGAAGCTCCTGGTGACTACCCACTAGTCACAGGTCGAGTTTTAGAGCCTACAGGTCGAAGCCTTGGCTCTGATACCATAATTGTAACACCCCATTTTGATAATGGAATGTCACGCGTAATTATGGCGTGTCATCAAAGCATACAAGGATAAATGTCTAAAACATTACATGACCATAGGGATAACCGGAATCAAACATCGGTTCCCAACATAAGCCCAAAACATAATAAAGCAAAAGAAATGAATGAAAGACTAAACAAGCATAAGTATATGAGGGCAAGAAGGAAAAGAAGTCTCTAGCAGCTTCCATCCTATGCACGTCCTCCAAATGCTCAAGTCTTCCCTAGGGTACCTGCCGTTTTGGGACATGGAAAGGAAAGTAACGGCTGAGCAAAACGCTCAGTGCATGGATATAGACATAGTATGAATGACTAAGCATAATAAAGATTTAATAGCAGCGGAAATGAATAAGTCCTGGAAAACCTGGAACATGTTCATAAAACTGGTTTTATAGTTTGAAAAGCCTTATGTTTATCATATGAAAACAGTTTAACATATTTTACCATTAGCCAATATAGGTCATGAAAATCCACCGTGCATGAATACTTGGAGGGGTGACCTCATCATGCAAATTAGAGGGGCTGCCTCTAATTTAATATACTGGTTTTTAGGTAGGAGGGATCAGCTCCTTGTGAAGGATGCAAGGCACACACCACATTCACCATGAAATCCTGACTGAAAACATGTAACTAGGATGCACCCATACGCCCCACATGATAAATATAATATAAATGGCCAAAAGCTGAAGGGACGCCACGAGCAATCACTCCGCCGTGGTGAAGTCATAACATCAGTGTCTCTAATGTTATGGTTATGGTACCTCCATAACTAGGTGAAACTGGTCATGCATGTATATGGCTATAGGTATTCTTAATTAAACAAAAGCAATTCAAACACATAACTTATACTACGGGAAAACATTTGGCTGCATACGGGGAATCCAAATAAGGAAAGAATGTCCATACTGAAAGGACGGGAATCCGTACCTTATGTCTAGTGAACGAAGAAGATGAACTGAGCGGAATCCTACTTCCGTATCACTAGTGCTACATAAATACATACATGAATAAGTATCTGCTTACTAAATACGTAGCTAGTTTCGTGTCATGTCTTAGCTTATTTTATGTGTTCTTACCATGTTTTACTGTTTTAAAGCCTTAAACTGTGTTTATCTTATATTCTGTTTAATCTAATTAAGTATTTTTGGTATTTCATGTATTATTATACTTACTGTGTAATAATAAGTAACTTTCCAAAAATAGCAGGTTTCCTAAAATAGAAAGTTTCCAAAAATAGAAAGTTTCCAAAAATAGAAAGTTACCAAAAAATAGAAAGTTTCCAAAAATAGAAAGTTTCCGAAAATAGAAAGTTTCCAAAAATAGAAAGTTTCCAAAAATAGAATGTTTCCAAAAATAGAATTACTGCTTAAAATAGATAAGTTTCCAAAAAATGGAAAGTTTCCATAAATAGATCAGCTTCCTTAATTAAATAAGTTTCCATAAATAGATTAGCTGCCTGAAATAAATAAGTTTCTAAAAATAGAAGGTTTCCATAAATAGATTAGCTGCCTTATTAATTAAGTTTCTAAAAATAGAAAGTTTACATAACTAGATTAGCTGCCTTATTTAATTAAGTTTCTAAAAATAGAAAGTTTCCATAATTAGAAATAAGCTGGTTAAATAAGCTAAGTATATAAGCCTAAGTGTTTTCATGATTATTTTCTAAGTCATATGATATAATGTATAGTTTAATAATTATTTCATGTAATTAAATTAAACTATAGGTTAAAATATTTAATTAAAGTATAACATGTTTTTAATTAAATAAAGTTAAATACATAGGTTAAAACGTGTATTATTATTTATTAATAATATAACCTAAGTCATGTAAATTAATTAATTATAACCATGGTTTTTAAATAATTAATTAATTATAAGTCTAAAATATAAAAATACTTAGGTTAAATAATTTCATGATTATTAATAATTAAAATAACCTAAGTCATGTAATTAAATTAATCATGTCATATTATTAATTTAATTTTAACATAAGATCATAAAAAAAAATAAAAAACTAAACATACACCATGAACCGGATCTAGACTAAAAACCATGAACCGTACCCCGAACCAAAACGGGGTACCCCTTGTCTTGATGCTGCCGTGGGACCCACACCAACCAACCGGGACCATATGGTCTCGGTGGTGGTCGGATGGCCAAACCGAAACCCCCTCGGGTTCGGTGTAGGCTGCGGGCAAAACAAACACCCCTTAAAACATTACTTTTGATTTAATTAAATCCCAATTCATGTTAGATCTATGATCTAATTAGGTTTTATAAAAAAAACATAACATGTTCTTAATTAATAAAAGATCAAGTTAAAAGAAAAAGGTTTAAAAGGATTTACCGATTACGTGGATCAAAAGAATGAAGAACAAACACGAACACCAACAAGAATTCCAAGATCCAAGATCAACAAACACCCCCTTTTGGTGTGTTTGAAGGTGGCGGCCATAAGAGAAAAAAAGAAGGAGGAGGAGGATTTTAGGTTTTCTGTAAAATTCTTCTGTAGAAAAAAAAATGAGTAGTGTAAATTCCTTAACCTCCTTTTAGTGAAAAATTGATGGGCTAAGCCCATCCTCCCTCCCTAATTTCATGGTAATGGGGCACACAAGGGGTAACCCGAATGTTTTCCGTGTCTAAAATATTGGTGTGTTCTCGTGTGTTCTCGTGTTCGTGTTTT
This sequence comes from Glebionis coronaria, assembly GCA_025667525.1. Classification (NCBI taxonomy): domain Eukaryota; kingdom Viridiplantae; phylum Streptophyta; class Magnoliopsida; order Asterales; family Asteraceae; genus Glebionis; species Glebionis coronaria. The sequence continues at coordinate 502,857,669 of CM046876.1, forward strand.
ACGGGTTCTCGTTAAATATTAACCGTGACTTTATATATTTATTCGTGTTCGTAATAAATATATATACGTAATTAATATTCGCTCGTGATTAAATTACGTTCATGATTTCATGATCGCATGTTCGTGATTAATTATTGTCAATTAATTATTGCGTGCTCGTGCGTAATAAATACTTATCGTGTTCTAACACGTACGTAATACGTAAAATCCTAACACGTAAACGTAATCGTACTATAAAAGGAAAGTTTTAATCTAGTAAGTACGATCTTAAGGGTACTATTCATGATAAAAGCATGCGGGTTTTACATATGGACACCTCTTGTTCCGGATAATAGGGATGGATTGCCACTTTCCAGTTGGGGGGTGTTGACCCTGCCTTAACGGGAACAGGTGGGACTGGTGTTGCCACGGCGTGGCATTCGAACATTGGTATGACTGAGTTGTAGATGGTAACAATTCCCCCTTCCACAGGGAACTTAATCATTCCGTGGGCTGTGGACGGGACTGCCCGTATGGCCAGGATGTCTGGTCTTCCGACGATCCCATTGTATGGAGAGTGTGAGCGTATCACCATAAAGTTCATCCACGCCGTGGTGGAATGCTCTTCATTCCCAATGGCTACTAGCAGACGCAGCTGTCCTATTGGCCAGATAGTATCTCCGTTAAAGCCAATGAGCGGTGACGTGGCCGGTACCAATTGGCTTCTTATTTCTTGTCGTAGCTGTACGAAGCAGTGTGCGTACAGTACTTCTGCCGATGACCCTCTATCCACATACATACGGCGAACATTGTGTGTTCCAATGCATACCTCAATCGTGAGAGGTGCATCGGCTACGTCACTTTCCGTGATGGGAGGGAATGAGATTTCTCTGCCGCGTGAAATTTTTTGACTAATTTTCTGCTTTGTGCGGCGCTGCCAGGATGGATCATGTATATAGTCGAAGGTTTGTCCTTTTGGTGATCCTTCTTATCGTGCTTCTTGTTATCCTTTCCGTCCTTTCAATCCTTGACCAGATGTTTGAGTTTGCCTGACTTGATCAGTGACTCAATGTGCTTCTTGAGCTGGATGCACTCCTCCGTGTCGTGACCTTTGTCGTTGTGGAATTTGCAAAAGCGATTTTCTTGACGACGGTCCACCGGAGTCGTCATCGGAGGAGGTCTCGGGAAGTTCACCCCTTCTGTCAACAAGATCTCCTGGTAAGACATCTTTAAGGGGGTGAACTTGTCCTCCGACCGCCCTCCTTTGTTTTGGCTCTTGTAGTCCGAGCCCCTTCCTCTGCCTTGGTTTTTTTAACCACCCGACTGTCTCCTAGACTGGTCGTTTGATCGATAGTTGTTTCCCTTTGTAGGATAGGTCGCGGTACCGCGGTTTCTCCTTCTATAAAGTTCCTGACCCTTTCCATGAGGTCGTCATACCTCTCCGATCGCTTGTCATTGAGGCGCCTAATTAATTCCCTGTCTGTTATGGCATGCATGTAATCGGAAATTTTTAGGAGTTCCGGCATTGTCTTTGTGCGCGTGCACTCGTCATTGAAGCATTCTGTGAAGGCCTCCGAAGATTCTCCAGGCCGTTGCTTGACGGTTGCCAATGAGACCGGATCTCTATTATACTTCTTTCGCTGAGTATAATTGTTTTTGAACGCAGTACGCAACTCAGTGAAGCTATCAATGCTTCGGGGAGGAAGTCCCTCAAACCAATCACGGGCATTGACGATCAAGGTTGAATTGAACATCTGGCAGCATATAGGCATGGGCCATAGTTCGATTTTCGCCTGCGTGTCAAATATCTTTAGGTGATCATCCGGATCACCAGACCCATCATAAGTCTTGACGCACGCTGGCATGCGACACTTCTTACCCTCGGAGTAATTCCGTATGTGGAGAGTAAAAGGATCTTCCCTGGGTTCACACCATGGACGGGTGAGATTAGGGTCACACCAAGGGCGGGAGAGATCTTCCTCTTCCGCCTCACAATAATAGGAGCCACCGTAGTACCCCTCATCGTCTGACGGCAGTGGAGGAGTACACCTAGGTCGGTGACGCTTGGGTGGATGGTCATCCGAATCCTCTCCTGAGGGATCGGGGGAAGGGGCGGTGCCCCACTCCTCGGCTGAGGATCGCTCTTGCGAGAAGAGCTAGGAGCCTTCTTCCCGGTATTCACCCTATCCCACACGCTTGTGCGGTGATTAGTTCTGGTTAACTCCAAGTCCGGTCGTTCGGCTGAATCGTCGGATCTATCTCCTTCTTCGCGAGACTGCAGTAGTTCCTGCATAACACGGTCCCCTATGCGTTCAAACACATTCCGAGGTTGGGATTCTCCTCAAAGAGGTTTCGTTCCTGGGGTCGAGCCCTCTTCTTCTTCTGAAGAGAAGTGCCGGGCACGGCCCTGCCAAAGTTAAGCCTAGATTGGAGGTTCCTACCTAGGTTTAGCCTTGACGTAATACCTAGAACGATCCTCTCAAAGTTCTGTGTGAGAACACGAGCGAGGTCTTCCTCACTAAGTGGTTCAACTTCCGCTTCTTCAGTTGACGGCCTACGCGGCTCCTTGTTAGGGGCCTTAGGCGCACTCCCTGGATCAGGGTTGTCCATAGTTGAGGTTGGTGGTGGGGTATTAGCGGACGTACCTACCCTACCCATGGGCTGAAAAATACTACGGTTGTTCGGTCCACCTGTTTGGTTGCTAGGGGACTGAGTGGGGATGAGTATCCTGTCCTCTGTAGACTTCCGATTCGCAGGATTCATGTTCCTAGGATTTCCTTGTGGATGTCCTTTCGTCATTGAGAGAGATCGAGATGAGATTTGCTCTAGCTTAGTGTATTGGTCCCACGGGTGGCGCCAACTTGCTGATACAAAAGTTGGATGATCCTTGCTAGACCCGAATTAGGCTTAATTCGGGTTGGCTGGGCTCCGGCTCTTGCACCAAGTGAATTATCTTGCTGAGATCCTGCACACTAAAGAAACACGCGTTAGGCTTACCGTGGGAATGTATCCTGGGATTAGACTCCAGCGTGAGAGTAAGTAATCGGTTAGGGTTTAAGAATCGTGTGTGGGTTTGGAGAATGTAATACCTTTGTGGAACCCTTGGGGGTTCCTTATATAGGCGGTGAAACCCTAATGGGCTGTCACCGATGCTTCGGCCCCAAGCAAAGGATAAGTGTCATAATTAGTTTTATTGTTATCTTCTAATTATGGTGAGTGTATATCCTTCACTTTGAGGTAAATCCTAATCATAATAAGATTATGATTATGTCTAACCCTATGTCGTGGGCCGTACGTGTATGCGGCCACTGTTCATTCGAAGCCCATAAGCTTTAAATGATATCAAACCAACCCATAGTAACAGGCCGGATGCGGGTAGTACCCGTGGGCTAGGTTTATGACCCGGCTGGGGACTATACGTCATCAAGTCCTTTGTTGGTTCTTATTTTTATAATCATGTTGCTAGATGTCTGTGATGACCGAATTTATCTTTGAAAATACTATAAGGTGTGGTCTTGTAAAAATATTGTTGCTCTTACAACATGAGTAGGAGTTGCGAGAATCGTAGACTTGATTATAACAGTGCACCTTGAGCGGTCTTCTGCTGAGATTAAGTCAGTCATTCAGTGGCAATAACAACGTGAGTGTATAGAGACACTAAAGGGCAAGAGAAATCTCAGTGCAAGTCTTTCTTCAATGTTCATAAATGTATATGCTAGAAAGGTAATGATGCAGACAGACGTGTGTCTTTTACAATAAACCCAAATACCTAATGCCCCTTAATAATATACATTTCCAAGAGTTGACAAGATGATGGTTGTGTTACTGTGTACATGAGATGAGCCTATTCTCCCCAAGAAAGCTATGAACTAGGAACACTGTGATTTCTCAACTACTTGACATTCGTATCACCCATCGTACAATTGGGACCCAGATGAGGCAGCAACAGTTTTGCGTGCCACAAGTTATGTTTAAACTTTAATGTCATCATTTCTTCTACCCAATCATCAGTCTTTAGACTAAGAGAAGTCATGAGAGCACATGGCAACAACTGTGCAGCAAAAGTATGGTCATAAATTCAAATCAATTACTGATAACATAACAATTTATAAATGGAGATGTGATGCTGGAACATTATTTTATGTCCGCTGAAGATTATATATTTGTCTATATTTTATTTAGTTTCCTTAAACGTTGAAGGAGGATTATTTTATGTTTGTTGGAGATTAGTTTTTATGTCAGTTTTCTATTAAGTTTCTTTATTTTATTTTTCTAGAATAACTTGTTAACTTTTTCTTCAAGTTTAGTTTTCTTATAAAACTAGGACTTGGTTTATTGTATTTAATTATTGAGATATGAATAAAAATATATGACTTTTTAGTCTTCTGTTAGTTGACTTAAATCCAGGCTGGGGTTTATTGTTTGATTTACAACCTAATAATTGGTACTCATGTGAATAAACGATTGTTGGAAGAGTTATTCCTAATATTATTTGGAATCAACAAATACAATTATTATCTTTGTTTTTTTTTCACTAAATCAGTTGGTATCAGAGCTAAAGTTCTTGATGAAGATGCCCAAAGGAAAAGTATGAACAATGTTCAGGATGTGTATGAACAAGAATTGGATCAGCGTAAAATCCCTAATCTCTCTATGGGCGATCTCAAGAACCTTTCTCCCCATGCTATTTGATTCGATCCTTTTAACCTCTAATCATTGATTAACGATTGTATACGTCTATTCTATGTTTGTGTTTTGATTCTGCTCATTTACGTAGTGAGTGGGTTAGGCTTTTGTTATGCGATCCCTATCCTTGTTGTGACCTCGTAATTAACTTGGAATCGTGATCCATTCTGTGAACTGATTGTATCTCTTTTTAATTAATTAGACGAGTGTTTTAGGATTTGTTTTGATAGCATCCTAGGGTTACTTAATTTCTTCATTTTTAGGGTTTATATTATTGTTTATTGGTGTTTCCATGATGGAGGCAAACTAGAGGTTGTGTGAGGAGGCGTTTGTACCTTAATTTTTTAGGGTTTGCTTTGGTTTTATTATTTTTGGGGAGATGTATTAATCGACCGTTAACTTTAAGGAGGCAACACCACTAATAACGCTAAGGAAAAAGCGGGCTAAGTTGAATGATTTACCTAATTTGCATAAGGAAACTGTTGATACTCAGAAAGGGGATAACCAGGTGAATGGTGATTCATCGATCATTAATGAGAATGTTGAGGTGACGAAAAAGCTTTCCAAACCTATGTCGTTTACATCTATTGTTACTTCTGAACCTGTCAAGGTGAGGAAGAATTTTAGATCGCTTGTAATGGAGGGATTCGAGGACACTGATTGTTCTTTACCGATAGCAGCCATAGAGAAAGTTAAGCACATGCTTGAAAACTCACTTGTAGGTTATTTTGTTGGGAAAGGTGTTGCGTTCCCGTTAGTTAAAAATTATGTAACCAATACATGGGCTAAATATGCTTTCTTGAAGATCATGAGAGATGATGATGGTTTTTTCTTCTTCAAATTTGCTATGCATGCGAGGTTGGAGCAAGTATTTAAGAATGGGCCCTGGCTTATAAGGAATGTCCCTATTATGCTAACTAAGTGGTCACCAAGTATCTCGTTAACCAAATATACTGTAACGAAGGTACCCGTATGGGTGAAATTACATAAGGTCCCTGTTGTGGCATATTCGGAAGATGGTCTAAGCATTATTGCAACACAAATTGGAAAACCAGTCATGCTGGATGAATATACTAGCTTTGTGTGTAATGAATCTTGGGGTAGGAATAGTTTTTCTCGCACGTTAATTGAGGTTAGCTCTAACCGACCCCTTAAAAAAGAAGTCACCATGGTGACCCCTACTGAGGCAGGACAAAGGTTTACTAGAGAAATAATTAGGGTTGAATATGAATGGCAACCACCCTTGTGTTTGGAGTGCAAGGTCCTTGGCTACTCACCTGAGCAATGTCCTAAACGGGTGATTGATGTTGAGAAAGCGAAAGTTAGTGATAGGTGTGTAAACACCCATCCTTTTTACCACTTAACTACAATAATAACCAAGCCAAAACGTGTATTTTATGTCGTAAATGTCGGAATTATGCGTGGTTTGTGTTTTTGTTGTGATTTAGGACGAAAATGTGAAAAGGGGAGAAAACACGGGCATTCACGGGCTTTTATCAAAGAAAAAAGACAAAAGACGAAGTCAAGAAATCAAGAGTGCAAAAAGAACGGAAGTCCAAGACCAGTTCTGATGGTTTATCGAAGAAAAAGTCAAAAGAAGGAAGTTTACTAAAAGCCGAAGAACTCAAGTCTTATTTATGAAGAAATTTCAAGATGAGTTTAAAGAAATCCCGAGACAAAGTCATTAAAGTCGAAGAACTAAGAAGATTAAGGACTTAATGATGCAATTAAAGAAAGAAGAAAGAGGGGAGGAAGCTTCCTCTAAGCACCTCCCTATTCCTCCTATAAATAGATCATTAGGATTTCATTTCATTCTTGTTGGCTAAGTGTGACAATTAGCTCTTCCACTTTAATTTTTGCACATTTAAATACATGTCATTTACTTAATTGTCTTGCACCTTAAATACCTTTAGTTTCAAGTAAGTTTCCTTTTAATTGTTGTTAATCTTCTATCTTCCTTTCTTGTTTGATCTTTAATCTTTATGCTTTATTTTTCATGTTCATGTTCTTGAGTTTTTATTAATTTTCTTAAGTGGGTTTTGATTATTTGGATTATTATTGTTAGTGTTATTGATTTGGATTGATAGGTTATTGTTATTAGATCATTTGTGATTAGTCCTGTTTAATCTTTTGGTTGATTTGGATTAGTTATTGTATAGATTCGTGTTATTTTTGTCCCGTGTTCTTCGTGACTGTTTTTCCCAGGTTTATTCCGAATCAAGGGTTTCAAGCAGGTTGTTCCGAATCAAGGTGGTTACTTTTGAATATTCTAGATCAACGATTATTCCGAGTAAAGGGTATTCATTCGGAACATTCCGGATCAGTGAACTCATTCGGAACATTCCGGATCAGTGCTACATTCCGATCCAACTTGCATTTCGGATCAAGGGAAGTTCATTCGGAATACACAGTATTCCGAATCAAGGGAGTTCATTCGGAACTAGTTCATTCGGAACATTCCGAATCAAAAAGCAGTATTCCGAATCAAGGGGTGTTCATTCGGAACATCTATTATTCCGAATCAAGGTGTTCATTCGGAACATCAAATATTCTGAATCAAGGCAATATTCCGAATAAAGAGTTTATTCCGGATAAGTGACATATTCTGGATAAAGGATTTATTCAGGATGAAGGTTTTGTTCAAATATTCCGGATGAGCCATTAATTCCGCATGAGGTAAATATTCCGAGTGAAGAAGAAATTATTCCGAACGAAGGTGACATTCCGGACGAGTGATTTATTCCGAACGAAGGATTATTCCGAATGAGTTGTTTTCAGGTTATTTTAAGTTTCTGTTTTTAAGTTTAAATTTTTAATTTTCAAGCTTTACTTTTCCCGCCTTTTTCCTTAGTTGCACTTTTAGCTTACTTGCCTTAGATTTATTTTAAGTCTTGCCTTACTTTAAGTTTTAGTTGCGTTTTAAGTTTGCCTTAGGATAGTTTTAAGTTTGCGTTATTTACTTTAAGTGCCTTTTAAATTTCTCGTCACGCTTTAAATTCTTGTCATTTATTTTAAATTAGATTTAGATTTATTTTACTGCCATTTACTTTAAAAGTTTTTGAACCTTTTAAATTTACTACAACGACCCAACATTTGTTTCACCAAAGACAACTGAGTCGCATAGTTAACCAGTTATCAATTCGATTAGACACAACAACGAACTTTAATAATTTCTATACCGGCCAAAAGCCTTGTATCAAATGGCGCCGATGCCGGCTCTTTTCGTGAAGATTAACGGTTTTCTGTAAGAGACGCGTTGCTTTTTGGGATCCGTTCATTCGTGAGCGTTATTTTTCGTCTACAAAAATTTCAAAATATCATAAAAATTAAAAAAAAATTGTTAAAAATCCATAAAAATAAAAAAATTTCAAAAATCCAAAAAGATTTTATTTTCTTTATAAGTGTATATATTCTATTTGTGTTTGGTTTCTTTTTTCTTTTGCCTTTGCAGGTGTATGCGTACTAGATCTTCTACTTATCCAGAGCCCGAGACTCGAGAATATTTAGCTATGGCAGGTGTGGCAAACAACAATAATCCACCGCACCTCAATAATAACAACAACAATGTTCTTCCACAACCCGATCTTCGGACAATGGAGGAGCTTTGTCAACCCACAATGTTTGGACGAGGAGGACCGATTGCGCCGATGCAAATCACGGCTCCGGAATTTTCGTTGAAGCATCACATGATCCAGCAAGTGCAAACTAACCCATTCCGTGGATTGCTGGATGATGATGCCAACAAGCACCTCGACAAATTCATTACTATTACTCAAAGCATGAAGTTGCCCGGTGCTACAATTGATGTTCTTCGCCTTCAACTCTTCCCACATACTTTATCACACCATGCCGAGAAATGGTTTGATCGTCTTCCAAAGAATTCAATTCATACTTGGGATGACATGACTCAACGCTTTTTGTCGCACTACTTTCCACCATCCATGGTCACGAGCCTTCGAAATCAAATCAGCGGTTTCATGCAAGAACCCGATGAATCTCTCTTTGATGCTTGGGAAAGATATAATGTTTTGATCGATCGTTGTCCAAACCACAACATGCTCCCCGTGACCTTAATTGATACTTTCTACAACGGTTTGACTTTTCGTAATCGTGATACGATTAATGCAGCCGCCGGTAGCACATTTATGAAAAGGAGACCCGAGGAGTGTAGAGAGCTTATTGAAAACATGACTACTCATTACAAAAACTGGGATTCCTCCGCTTCTTCAAGGAACAACCCGAGAGTCAATGTTTCTTCTACTTCAGCAAACCCCGACATGACCGAATTCACCTGCATGATGGCCGAAATGAACAAAAATATCTTGCTTCTCGCTACAAACCAACAACAAGTTAAAGCGGTAGCCAATCCTTGTGAGACATGCGGTGGTCCTTACTCATACACTGATTGTCCTTTCACTCAAGGAAATCCGGAAAACGTGTATGCAGCTTATGGTAATTATTCACCGGAAAATTACCAAGCCCGACCTCAAGGGGATCGAAATTTGCTAAGTTACCGGTCAAACAACTACCTTTCACCCGGTTTTTCTCCTCAAAACCAAAACCCCAACAACAACTACAATAGAAGCAACCAAATCCCACCTAGAGCTTCTAATCCTTATCACCCACCTGCTCAACAAGCCCCACCCATTAATCAAGATGTTGAAGCATTAATGAGAACCCAAGGAGAGCAAATCAAGAATCTACAAAGCCAAATTATCAATTTGAAAGGGGATATCACTAAGCAAGGGAATGACATTAGATCCAAGCTTCGAGATAATATACAATCCTCCTTCAGCAATCAAACGAATGATTTGAAAAATATGCTGGCTAGTTTCTTACCCACCACTCAACCCTCTACTTCGAGTTCTCTACCTTCAAACACCGTCACCAACCCGAGAGCAAATATGAGTGCTATTACTACCCGTAGTGGAGTTACTTTAGTAGGACCACCTCCCGCCCCGTCATCTACACCTCCTCCACCACCATTTATCCCTACTACTCCCACACCTAGTATTAGTACACCATTACCGTCTCCGCCTCGTCATGACTAAGTACCCACCAAGACACTCCACCAACCCCACCTTCCACCTTTAAACCTTCAACATCTCAACCTTTACCTGCTACACCCACACCTTCCACCTATAAACCCAAGATTCCTTATCCATCTAGCTTAGACAAGGCCAAAATGCACACCAAGGATGACATTCAAGTGTCAAAATATTTGAAGAAAGTTTCAGAAATGACCATCACTTTTAGCCTTGTTGAAGCTCTAGCACAAATGCCTAAATTTTTAAGATGTTTAAAGAATTGCTTAGCAAGAAGGAGAAGATGGTCGAGTTTGTTAATACTCGATTGAATGAAAATTGTTCTGCCGTCCTTCTTAAAGAACTTCCGGAGAAACTTGGAGATCCCGGTCGTTTTGTGCTACCTTGTACTTTTAACCAAACCGACAAATTTACTGCCTTAGCCGATCTCGGGGCCAGTATTAATTTGATGCCTTTAAGTGTTTGGAAAAAGTTATCATTGCCCGAACTTACTCCCACCAAAATGACTCTTGAGCTTGCCAATCGCACTCTCGCTTACCCCGTTGGTATTGCCGAAGATGTGTTAATTAAAGTTGGCACATTCACTTTTCCGGTCGACTTCGTCGTTGTTGATTATGAAATGGACCCTCGTATTCCGTTAATACTTGGACGCCCATTTTTGAGAACCGGTAGAGCTTTAATTGATGTGGATAAATGTGAGCTCATCTTAAGAGTCGGGGATGATGCACAAGTTTTTGAAACGGGGAAGCTTACAAGCAAATCCTATGGAAGAGAATCGGCGAATATGATTAATGTGCTCGATGACTTGTCGTTTACAACAATCCTCTATTCGAGTCTTGCAATGATAATCCACTGTTTCAAGATGATGTGGATGATTCTCTCTCCAATTTGGAACCTTCACCCATATATGATTCTCCACCGATCTATGATGCTTATGATGATGATTCTAGCTTCGATGGGGATGATTATGATGACTTTACTTCCGAGTATCCCAACATGCCCACCTATGATGATTTTGATGAGGCCGATACTCTCTCGAGTGATTCTTCTCATGACGAAGATCCTCCGCCTACCATGCTTAATGCTACTTTGGATGATTACTCATTTGAGGAAGACTTCTCTACTTTTCTCAATACATACTTCCCTCATGAGAGTGATGCTCCTCCTTTAGACTTTGATGATTATGGTCTTGATCCTACTTCGGATTTGAAGAAAATTCTTTCAAAGGAGAAGCAACCGGACGACACCAACATCCGCACCACGTATGTTTTGACACCTCTTTGTCCACCTTCTGAGGACGAGGTTGTGCATTTTCTTCGCGGATCATCTTCAAATTCTGCTGAGCCTGAGTGCTATTTTCCCCTAAAGGAAAAGGTGTTCGACCCCGGTATCGATATTCTTCAGCCATCTCAGTATCCATCTGATGAAATAAAAGGAAAGATTTTTGGAACTACTGAAGATATGCTTGCACCTCTTCACCCTTGCTACCACCGTGCTCCATCTTTGCTTAAGGGAACCTTGCCTACTCTTCTTTGGTTTGCCTTGTTCGCCTTAAGCTTGTGCTATTTGATGGACGAAAACTATTTATTTGATCCCGGTGGATATGTTTCAAGCTTCTTCCTATGCTAATCAAGGTCGAGTCAGGCTCACGACTCGGTGAACAAAAATCAAGCGCTTCTTGGGAGGTAACCCATGTATCTATCTTTTAGCTATTTATATCCTAAGTGTAGGGGAGACCCATTGGTGTTTGCTATTTCCTCTCTTCTCATATTCAGGGATTCGAGCTTTTAATGATCCACTCTTGTTGATTTTTGACGACCCGTGATTCCGTGTTTCCGTCTTCCCGGTTCTATCCTAAACTCTTTTCGATTCACTATTTTCTATTTCTCAATATTAAAATAGGAATCTCTTTAGTTGTCTCTTCCTTAGCGAGATTTAAATAAAGTGCACAATGTCCTAAGTGTAGGGGAGTTTACTCCCACATGCTTAAACATTGAGGACAATGTTTATATCAAGTGTAGGGGGGACTTCTATCGAAGTTAAGTGGTCTTTTCCTTGTATTTGTCCTCATTTTAATCGGAAAATCAATTTTTCGACATTTTTCAAATTTTTTGATCTATTTTGGCCTATTAGTTTTTCCTTTTGTATAGTTATTTTCTTTCTTTATTAGAATAAATTTTAATAAAGTGGTTTTAATTTTCAAACGTTGTGAGTCTTTTGACTCAACCCGAGTTTACTTATCTAAGTTTACTCTAGCTAGTATCCTTAACGTGTTTAAGTCAAGTTTTGCTAGGCTTTTATATAGGGAGCTATAAAACGCGAAAGTCTTAACTCCCACGGGTTAAGAACAAGAACTTTTCGCAAGTTCCTATAATTGATCCTAGAGAGTCGTTTATCAAGGGAACTTTAAAATGCGATTTCTAAACTTGAAAAAGTCTAAGAGTTTGCAAGATCCTATAGATGACTCGAAAACCCAAAACTTTGATTTAATAGGCTAAGCATCCACGAGTCTCATTCCTTGAGATTTTAAATTGTGGAGAACGAGAGATGATAGAGTAAATTATAAGTTTGGTATTCTTTCGTAAATTTATGTGAGTTAATTATAAGCCTATTCTCCCATCGCTTGTTAATAAATTTATCTGCAATAAATAAGGTTGTACGATTTGAAAAGTTACTTAGCTTCTAGCCCAAGATCGTTTAAAAGTTGCTCGGTATGGATTAGAGTTCATAGCCAAGGCATAACTTATTGAAGCGGGATGCGAAGATTGGCGAGTCCAAAAAGGTCCTAACAAGACACGAGGGCTACATTTTCTTGCTAAAGGTCCCAAGTGATGTGAAGAATCATTTATCGAAAATCAATATGAAGGATCGAGACACACGACGAAAAGCAAATACTCCCGTAAAGATCATGGAGAAGTCTATCCAAAAAGGCCCTAGCAAGGTATGAGGATAAATAGATCCAAGTCCAAAAAGGAGGCGGATCGTTGTATATCAAAGTCCAAAATAAAGATTGGAGAAAAATGAAGAAGTCGTGGTCCAAATATGAAGAATCTCTCAAAACTTCAAGTGAAGAAATTCCTATTATGAAGAGAAGACCATTATTTCATGAACGTCTCTCAAGATTTGAAGTATGAAGTCGCTGCCAAATATCGGTCCGAGAAAGGTCTCAAATCGCGTAGCGAGTTATGCCAAGATATGAACTCTATGAGGTCCCGAGAAGCAGTTTTAAAAGATTTTGTCCTTTAGCTAACTATTGATTAAATCGTCCCACTTTATTTTCAGCCTAATAAACTATCGAAATAAGTCAACAATGCATCCTCGTGATCATTCAAGAAAACAATAAAATATAAGAGATACACCTAGGAATAAGGGAGTCTAAGTAAATAATTGGCCCACATGAGTTCGTGTTAGTTTGCTAACTTATAATAACAATGATCTCGTTTTTAAGCTTGGTTTGGAGAAAGTGAAAACTTGAGGATGATGATCATTCATGATATTTTCATAACCCTAAGGTATGTTTTTGATTTCTTTCTTCCTTTGAATGTTTATAATTTTCTATCTCTTTAATAAAGGCCAATATGGATTGATTATGATGGAAAATGTAATCGTGCTTTGTAACTAATGCATTGCATGAGGACATTGCAATGGTCAAGTGTAGGGGATTTGATAGGTGTGTAAACACCCATCCTTTTTACCACTTAACTACAATAATAACCAAGCCAAAACGTGTATTTTATATCGTAAATGTCGGAATTATGCGTGGATTGTGTTTTTGTTGTGATTTAGGATGAAAATGTGAGAAGGGAGAAAACACGGGCATTCACGGGCTTTTATCGAAGAAAAAAGACAAAAGATGAAGTCAAGAAATCAAGAGTGCAAAAAGAACGGAAGTCCAAGACCAATTCTGAAGATTTATCGAAGAAAAAGTCAAAAGACGGAAGTTTACTAAAAGCCGAAGAACTCAAGTCTTATTTATGAAGAAATTTCAAGATGAGTTTAAAGAAATCCCGAGACAAAGTCATTAAAGTCGAAGAACTAAGAAGATTAAGGACTTAATGATGCAATTAAAGAAAGAAGAAAGAGGGGAGGAAGCTTCCTCTAAGCACCTCCCTAATCCTCCTATAAATAGATCATTAGGATTTCATTTCATTCTTGTTGGCTAAGTGTGACAATTAGCTCTTCCACTTTAATTTTTGCACATTTAAATACATGTCATTTACTTAATTGTCTTGCACCTTAAATACCTTTAATTTCAAGTAAGTTTCCTTTTAATTGTTGTTAATCTTCTATCTTCCTTTCTTGTTTGATCTTTAATCTTTATGCTTTATTGTTCATGTTCATGTTCTTGAGTTTTTTATTAATTTTCTTAAGTAGGTTTTGATTATTTTGATTATTATTGTTAGTGTTATTGATTTGGATTGATAGGTTATTGTTATTAGATCATTTGTGATTAGTCCTGTTGAATCTTTTGGTTGATTTGGATTAGTTATTGTATAGATTCGTGTTATTTTTGTCCCGTGTTCTTCGTGACTGTTTTTCCCAGGTTTATTCCGAATCAAGGGTTTCAAGCAGGTTGTTCCGAATCAAGGTGGTTACTTTTGAATATTCCAGATCAACAATTATTCCGAGTAAAGGGTATTCATTCGGAACATTCCGGATCAGTGAACTCATTCGGAACATTCCGGATCAGTGCTACATTCCGAACCAACTTGCATTCCGGATCAAGGGAAGTTCATTCGGAATACACAGTATTCCGAATCAATGGAGTTCATTCGGAACATTCCTAATAAAAAAGCAGTATTCCGAATCAAGGGGTGTTCATTCGGAACATCTATTATTCCGAATCAAGGTGTTCATTCGGAACATCAAATATTCCAAATCAAGGCAATATTCCGAATAAAGAGTTTATTCCGGATAAGTGACATATTCCGGATAAAGGATTTATTCCGGATGAAGGTTTTGTTCAAATATTCCGGATGAGCCATTTATTCCGCATGAGGTAAATATTCCGAGTGAAGAAGAAATTATTCCGAACGAAGGTGACATTCCGGACGAGTGATTTATTCCGAACGAAGGATTATTCCGAATGAGCTATTTTCAGGTTATTTTAAGTTTCTGTTTTTGAGTTTAAATTTTTAATTTTCAAGCTTTATTTTTCCCGCATTTTTCCTTAGTTGCACTTTTAGCTTACTTGCCTTAGATTTATTTTAAGCCTTGCCTTAGTTTAAGTTTTAGTTGCGTTTTAAGTTTGCCTTAGGATAGTTTTAAGTTTGGCGTTATTTACTTTAAGTGCCTTTTAAATTTCTCGTCTCGCTTTAAATTCTTGTCATTTATTTTAAATTAGATTTAGATTTATTTTACTGCCATTTACTTTAAAAGTTTTTGCACCTTTTAAATTTACTATAACGACACGACATTTGTTTCACCAAAGACAACTGAGTCGCATAGTTAACCAGTTATCAATTCGATTAGACCAGAACAACGAACTTTAATTTTCATACGGGCAAAAGTTCTGTATCAGTTAGTGAAAGTGACGATGGTTTTACTTGGGTCCAAAATAAGAGGCGTAATGGCAAGAATAAGCAAATCCATCAAGAATGGCAGGTGGCTGGGCTTAAGTTGAACAAACCAACGTTGAAGTTTGCGTATGGGAATAAATATGGGAAGTTTAATAGTAGGAAAACAGGGAATGAAGTAGGGATGTGAAAATTGTGCATGAGAACATATTTGATAAGCTTCCGAATGAAGATAAGCTGCTGAATAATATGGAGATTGGGGAGACGAATGGGGCACCAACTGTTGCCAAGGATACTTACATTCAAGGCTCAGCTAGTGAGAGTGAATTTTAAGAGGTATATGCTGAGGAACGACCAAGTAAATAAGGGACAAGAACTCCTTCCATGGAAGTTCCTCATGTTTAGCATCGCTACTTGGAATATTAGGGGATTGAAACGAGCCCCTAAACAATCTAAGGTTCTTCATGTAGTTGGGGAAAATAATTTGAGTGTTTGTGGTATTCTAGAGTCGCATGTGATGTGGCGGTGCTTGCTAACGTTTGTCCTAAGGTTTTTAAATCGTGGGATTGGACGTATAATGCAAGCTGGTGTAATAAGGGTTGTCGTATCATCTTGGGTTGGGAGTCGGATGTGGTCCAAGTCTTGGTGGTCTCTCAATCTAAGAAAGCGATTCATGTTTAGATCACTCATAGGGTTGATAATAAGACGTTATTATATACATTTATTTTTGCGGGTAATCTCCAAGTTGAACGGAGACAACTTTGGGATGCGCTTGGTTATCATAAGTTGGTTGTTCGTGGTAAGCCGTGGATTCTTATGGGTGATTTCAATGTTGCTTTGAATTTAGAGGATTGTGTTAATGGGTCTTCTAGACTAACGTCCTCTATGACGGAATATAAAGATTATGTGAAAAATATTGAGGTGTTTGATCTTAGTAGTTCGGGGTTACATTTCACATGGAACCAAAAACCTCAAGGCGAAGAGGGCATTCTTAAGAAACTGGACCAGATTATGGGTAATGAAGATTTTGTTGATAAGTTTCCCAGTTCGTATGCCTTATTCCAACCTTATAGGTTGTCTGATCATTCCCATGCTGTGATGAAGATCCCCTCTTTGACTATGAAAAAGCCCAGGCCTTTTAAGTTCTACAATTGCCTTACTTTCAAAGAGGGTTTTAGAGACATTGTTTCTGGTGGCTAGAGTACAAGTATTGCTCGTCATAGGCTGTATCAAATGGTTCAAAAGATGAAGTTGTTGAAGAAACCTTTGCGAAAGATGCTCCATGTGCAAGGTAATATCCATGATCATGTGGTGCGGTTGAGGCACGAAGTGGATGAGATTCAGTTGGCTCTTGATCGTGATCCTCTTAATGCTAGCCTGCGTGAGGAGGAATCAGTGTACATGCAAGCATTTAACTTGGCCAAGATTGATGAAGAGCGGTTCCTTAGGCAGAAAGCTAAAGTGGAGTGGCTAGATGTAGGTGACACCAACTCAGCATACTTCAATAAGACGATTAAAGGTAAACGTCAACGTAGTCGTATTGATGTTATTAATGATGGGAATAATAATCTGGTCACGGGTAATGCTGTGGCGGAGGAATTTGTTGCTCATTATCAGAATTTTCTTAGTATGAGTTTGCCGCGCGAGATGTTGAATAAGGACGGGCTCTTTGATAAAAGGGTGTCGAAGCAGGTTGTTGGTCATATGGTTCGTGTGGTTCTTAGTGTAGAAATTAAGAGAGCTATATTCGATATAGGTGATGATCTTGCCCCTGGTCCGGATGGTTTTACTTTGGCATTTTTAAGAAGGCATGGGAGATTGTCGGCTCGGATGTCTGTTGTGTTATTCGGGAATTCTTTTAAGAATGGTAAACTTCTCAAGGAAATTGATCATACATTCCTTGCCCTGATTCCTAATATTCCAACTTCCCAGAAGGTGACTGACTATAGGCCTATATCTTGTTGTAATGTACTCTATAAGTGCATTATTATGATTCTTACTAATCGCCTTATTGAGGGAATTAATGAGGTTTAGGTGAGAACTATTTTGCATTTATTCCGGGTAGACGTATTTCGGACAACATCCTGATCACGTAGGAACTCATACGTAGTTATCATCGTGATCGTGGCCCCCCGAGATGTGAATTTAAGGTAGACATTCAAAACGCGTATGATTGGATTGGGGTTTTCTGGAGGCCATTCTTAATAGATTTGGGTTTCCTGCTACTATGGTTAAGTGGGTAATGACGTGTCTGTCTTTTGCCTCGTTTTTACTTTGTATCAATGGGGATATTCATGGATACTTCAAAGGTAAATGGGGCTTGCGTCAAGGGGACCCTATATCGCCATATTTATTTACGTTAGTCATGGAGGTTTTAACGCTTATGTTACATCGACGGGCTCGTAATTATGAGGGTTTTAGATATCATAAGCAGTGTGAGGAGATTGGTATCATTAATGTTTGCTTTGCAGATGACTTGTTTACTTTTGCTAGAGGTGATGTTGACTCATCTAAAGTTGTCCTTGATTCCCTTGAAGAGTTCAAGTTGGTCTCGGGTTTGGTTCCGAGCATCCCGAAAAGCACAGCGTTCTTCTGCAATTCTAAATCACATGAAGATTGAGATCCTTAGTCTCATGCCTTTTCTTAAGGGTACTCTCCCTACTTCTTATCTTGGGTGCCTTTGATTTTTTCGAGACTCTTAATTCGGGACTGTAAAGTTCTCGTTGAGAGAGTTAAGAACCGTGTGGGTGATTGGAAGAACAAGTCGTTGTCTTTTGCTGGGCGGCTCCAACTCTGTAAGTCTGTCTTATCATCCATACACGTTTATTGGGCCTTGGTTCTTGTTAAACCTAAAGGAATTATAGATGATATTCAACAAGCTATTCGAGGGTTCTTATGGTGTAACATGGATTATATGAGGGTTAAAGAGAAAGTGGCATGGGACAATATTGCCTTCTTAAGCAAGAGGGGGGTCTTGGTTTACGCAGCCTTGAATTATTTAACCTTGATTTGATAGCTACACATATATGGAATATAGTTTCTAATAAATACTCTTTGTGGGTTTGGTGGATACATATTTACAAACTTAAAGGCCGGTCGTTTTGGGACATTCCAATTAAGCATAATGCAAGTTGGGGTTGGTTGAAACTCCTACAAATGCGGGATGTTATTAGGCCTTTATTTTGGGTTAACATTGGGAATGGGAGAAATACTTCCTTTTGGTATGACAAGTGGTGTACTCTTAGTCCACTTAGCAGATTTGTTTCACCTTGTGATGTTAATAGGGAGGGGTTTTCCTTAAAGAACTCAATGGTTGACATGGTTGTAAATGGTTCGTGGAGGATGCCGTAGCAATGGCTGCTTAAAGCCCCA
The DNA here is from genome assembly GCA_025667525.1 of Glebionis coronaria. Lineage (NCBI taxonomy): Eukaryota > Viridiplantae > Streptophyta > Magnoliopsida > Asterales > Asteraceae > Glebionis > Glebionis coronaria. The sequence continues at coordinate 502,876,267 of CM046876.1, forward strand.
GACCTAGGGTTGGCTCTTGTTCCTACCATAGTGGAAAATAGGTTGGATGTCCATAGACGGCGCTGCTATAATGGTAAACTTTCTGGTTTTGTTGTCAAGAATATGTGGGATGCCATTAGACTAAGATAGGATAGGGTGAATTGGCATCGACTTGTTTGGTTTTCACATGGTATTCCTAGGCACTCATTTCATATATGGTTGATTATGCGTCGGAGTCCCAAAACGTAGGATATATCAAGGCCTTGGGATGTTGGCCCGGGTGTAGACTTAGAGCAACTAAGGTGTTCGTTATGTGAAGTGATACAAGATCCACACGAGCACCTCTTTTTTTAATGTACTTCTTCTACACAGTTATGGAGATTGGTTCGTCCCTAGCATGTATGGAGCATGTTCCTGCTGTTTTGAAAGACATTCTTAACTCGCTAAATCATATTTCTACGAAGAGAAACATCAAAAGTATAATGCGAAGAATGGTTTTCGTAGCTGCAGCTTATTATGTGTGGAATGAACGAAACTCTCATCTTTTCAAGAATGTTAAACGAAGTCCGGAGGATATCCATGATATGATTATGGTTACGGTGCGTCTCAAACTGGCTACATTTCGTTTCAAGAACACTGCTACGGTGGGCCAGCTTTTGTCTCGATGGAAGATGCCTAACAATTTTCGTATGTATAGTTAAGTTTCTAGATAGGTGAATTGTGAGGTTCTAGGCTATTTCTTTGGTGTTATATCTTTTGTGGCTTGTCGCAATTGATATAGGTCTTTTCAAGCTTTGCTTGAGGTTAATGTGACATTTTAGTCACATTCCATTGTACTTAACATTTCTTTGTGATTAATATATTTATCGGGGTAACCCTTTACCCAAAAAAAAAGAATGTGAGCAGCTTGTTATGGTAAGAATGGAGAAGCGACTGGATCAATTCATTGATCAATTGGCTAGCCGGGTGAATCATTTGATGATGAACAAACATGGTGATCATAACAGTTGAGAACTTGAAGATGAAGAGTCAAATAACCCATTTGTTGATCTCGAAGACGGTGATGATGATGTCGCTTATGGTGATTATGAAACATCCCCTGTTTATGATGAAGAACCCGAGGAAGAGGAGTACCCTTTTGTTGACAATTATCATAATTTTCAAGAGGAAGAAAATAATGTGCCATTTTCAGATGTTATGTTAGATGTTATGTTGGATGTAGAAGAAGAATCAATGTTAGTTTATGATACCGATCTTGAAGATGCCATTGAGGAGGAAAAAAGATTTTTGGGGAAGGAAGATTTGGTGGAGAAGAAGACAACATCAAATACGTTTTAGTTGTTGCTAATTGTATCTTTGTTCTTCAATGATGAAACTAAATTAAGTGTTGCTTATTCAAAAACCGAAGTTTCAAACCCTAATGAGTCAATTTGGGTGCAAGAAGGTAAATGGGTGGATGTTAGTATCTTGATTGAAAAACATATATATCAAGAAGCCGCACCTATGGTCGATGCGTTTGGTTTTAGGACAATCAAGGCTCGAGGTCGAGCATTTTCAAAAAAAGGGAGAATGATGCAGGAACATTATTTTATGTCTGATGAAAATTATATTTGTGTCTACATTTTATTTAGTTTCCTTAAATGATGAAGGAGTATTATTTTATGTTTGTTGGAGATTACTTTTTATGTCCGTCTTTTATTTAGTTTTTTTTTTCTAGAATAATTTATTTAACTTTTTCTCCATGTTTAGTTTTCTTAAAAAATTAGGACTTGATTTATTGTATTGAACTATTGAGATATTACCCCCTTAATACAATAAGGAGAATTGGGAAATACATGAATAAAAAACATTATAAATGTGTGAGGGGAGAAACCTTTCACCCACTTATCTGCCGTTGGATTTTATACCTTCCCTGTTCACCGGTATGGGTCTCAACCAAATTCACATCTCAACCGTTTATTGATTTGAAAAGCTGTTCACGTTCTTTGCTATCTCATCCACACACAACAAACTAAAACCCAATCCACACACAGCAAACGAAAACCCAACCCTATCTCATCTGATCTCTCTAATTATGAATATTTCTTTTTCCGATCTCATTTGATCTCTCTTTGTTAGATATGGATACAAGATTAAAAAAAGGAAGAGATTGATGTAAGTTTTTTTTATAAATATTGTTTTCCATAGTTTTAATTGAACATTAGATGATCACAAAATTTTAGGTTTTTTTTTGTTTCGTTTGATTTTATTTGTTTCGATGTAGATTCTTTAACCTCAAACTTTTTTTCTTTTTGTTGATATTGTTTTTGCAGGATGATGATGAGAGTGATTCTCAATAATTGTGGTATGTAAATTAACTTTGTAATTATTAAATGATTTTTTTTATGGCTTTGACATTAGATGTGCTTCATAAATCAGGCATACTTTTCATTCACGGGAGTGTGTTTGGGATTTCTTTTATTTTGGTTAGTTGAGGGAAAGATTATTTGTGTATACTTTCCATGGATCTCAATAATTCATACTTTCTTCAATATTGAGTAAGTTTTTTCTATTAATTTTGAATATTTATTTGAGTTTTTTATATGAACACGAAATCTAGGGTTTTTTTTTTTGTTTGATTTTGATTGTTGTAATGTTGCTTCATTTAATCTGAAAGTTATCTCTTTTTTTTTGATAGTTTTTCAGAATGATGAAAGTTATATCTAATATCCAATAACTTTAGATCGATTTTAGATCGGGTTACAACTCCGTTAAAGCTGCCTCCAACTCCCTGTAACAGGTATCTTTTTCCCAATTATTTGATGTTGTTTTGATGATTGGTTTTTTTATGGAATTCCATTAACCCACTCATTTGTTTTGATAGTTTTCTTATTAAACTCGCGCATACTATGTGTTTGATGAATTGTCCATGAAATTATTATAATAAGATAATATCATGAGGCTTTGTAAAAGGTGCAACAAGCTGATAGGTTATGTGCTTAGCAGGTTATGTGCTTAGCGCTGTGTGTTTAAGCTTATAAGTGCGCTTACGAGTACACCCACATCTCAACCGTGTGTTGCTTTTGTTCCCTGTTCATTGGTATGGCCTAAGTTCCCTTATTGTGTATCTCTCTCACCCTCTCCCCACATACACACAATTAGATTTATCTCTGATCTCTCTCTCATATCTACTTTTTGATCGGCAGATCTACTTTTGAACGTATTTGAGGCGACGATAGTACGGATCTTTAAAAACTGGCACCATTAGTAAGTCTTATCATATCTCTTTTATAGTCCTTTGAATTGTTGTTTAGTTATTTCATGAGTCGGATTTTTGAGGTTATTCATATTTTGGGATCATGTCATTACCAGGTTTTTCTCTTACTTTCTTGATGTTGAATACGACAAAGAGGTTGATGGATTTGGCATGATTACGGATTCAAACTTCGTAAAAAGGGTCAGGTAGAACACACCTCATCACGTTCCCATTCTTATTTTCTTTATGTGTTTTATGTAAAAGAACGTTAAAGGTATGGCACAGTGAGATAATGGTGAGTTTGTGATTTTCGTACAAAAACAAATGTCAAAATGAAATTGAAGTTTGTTTGGTACAAACCTGTTTTGGCATAATATGAAAGGAACATTTATTAAGTTAATTGTTAGGATTGAGATTATTTAGTGAACAATGTTAACCGTGTGCGTAAATCACTATATTATTATGCAATCTGATGATTTAAATCTATGAATGTTAGTTTCTATAGGTGAGATGTTAGTTAATGATCTGGTAAATGTTATTATCGGCTTCGACATAAGATTTTTTATAATAGATTCCGTGTTGAATCTGGCGGTGGAAGAAAGTAGAAAGAACCTTATACATGTGAATTGGTATTTAAAAATTTATCGAGTTTTAATTCGGAATATGAGGTTATGGCTTATTCATAAGACGTCAAATAAGTCAAATGAGGGTACTTTTAAGCTTTAGTTTGTGGAATATTGAAATAAATGAAGTAAGAGTGACGAGAAGCTAATGCATATCGTTCAAGATGTTGATTAGCCGAGTTATGATACGTGACAACTCACAGTTATTTTCTGCTTTTTATATGTTGATCTACAGAAATGCGTTTATAGATCAACTATAAGTTTCCACAACCAACAGTCAAAATGAGTTAAGAGTGTCGCATTGTCTATATGCATACTAATACTGTTTTTTTCTATTTACTCATCTGCTGACCAGATAATAATATATGGTTCTTGGTCTTTTTTTGCAGCTCTTTCTTCATGATTATAGTGCGCGTAGGCAGTCTAGGACTCCTTTGATGAAACGAAAAAACCAATGCTTTCATCGTTCTTGGAGTGCAAGAAGGTAACCATTCTTTTGTGACACGCAAAGAGACTGTACAACTTCGTGATCCAACGTGCCAACTAGCTTTCCAACTATAAGTTATTTGGTAATCTCAACCGTGTATTCGTTTCAAAAACTGTTCATCGGTATGGTTCCTCAACCAAATCCACATCTCAACTGTTCAACGGTATGGGTTATAGAATGAATAAACCTCCTTTTGTAACCGTTGATTGTACCTTTGTGAGTGTGGGAGTTGTTAAATCCCAGTCATTCACTCCTTTCTTTGATGGCTGTAGATCTTGAGTTCCAATTACCTATTTTTCAATCATTGCCAAACCACCAGTAATTAATTACACCAATAATGACCTTTTTAAAGGTGTTTGGTTCGGCTTATATAGCCGGCTGAGGGGTTATCTGAGTTTGGCCTTATGTTTCATAGGTTCACTTTTTGTCTTATTTTGAACTTTTTGACTTATATAGGAACAAGACTAGGATGTCACACAAACTGAGGCAGATTAGGCGCCTATGGAACATCTAATGGTATTGTTCCATTGTTGCGTGTGCTTTATGATACCACTTGTTATGTTGACCAAGGAGGCAGCAAGAGGAAGGGTATGTGATTTTACTTTGCTGTGTTTTTTATAATTCTGCTACGTTGTATTAAATCTTTTAATTGAATTAGGTTATTATTATTTTGTTGGAGTTTCTATGATGGTACATAATGGAGATTATTATGGTGCAGAATGGGGATGATGAGGTGATTGTTTATAGGTATAGGAATTCAGCAAGCCCCATAATCCACCAACAAAAAGAGTAGTAAAAGATGCAAAAAGAAAGGGACAACATGTTTTCTTTATTAACCCTCTGGTGAAGCTTCAACGGCAGCCCCAAAGGTAAAGTATTGTTATATTTAGTTTTACGATGACTTCCTCTCTTTGTTTTTATGGGTAATTGATATCTTGATTTGAAGTTTCTGCCATGACAAACTTAATCACCTGTTCTCTATTATAACAATTAACATGATGGGTGTATGTTTTCCGTCTTAAGAAACCCTGTTAACTATTTTTCATGGTCAGGTTTTGTAAATCATGGTTCTGGCTATTTCTGTGGGTTTAGTAGTGTTCTTCTTTTTGCCACATCTTCATCCATCTAAGTAGTGTTCTTTAATTATATATGTGATGTGCGCTAAATTTACTGTAATGTAGGCACCACAAACAAGTGTCGTTGTCTTTCATTCAATCGGCTAAGATCAATGTTTGGGTGTACTTGATACAAACATAAATCACACTATTTGTTTGATATATGACTTCAGCAACATTTTCTTTAATTTTTAATACTAAACTAAACAATCAAAATATACTGACCTTTTAAGTTAAAATGAGGCTATGTGAATATTCTGTTTATACATGTAGCCAACGATATGATTTAATGTTATGCATTAACATAGTTACGTAATAACTTAATACATCCTCACAAAGTAGTGAATATTCTGGTATCCTTTTCTTTTCCTTTCTTGGTGATACCTCTTTATTATATGGCTTAATTATGTTTGGACAAATTGTTTACATGAATAGCGTAACACAGGCACCACGTTTTGATACAGTAGCTTTGTAGGTTTTTAGATTGTTAATGATTCAAAAATTTTGAACTTATAAGTTGCATGCTGAAATTTTCCAACTGAATATGTATCCTTTGTTGAGCTAGCAGCTATACTACCGAAATGGAGAATCCATAGGCGTTAGTTATGTTCGACAGCATATGTCGTCTTTTGGCAAGCCAGTGTGTAAATATTTGGTTAAAAATAGAAATGGCATCTCAAATGTACCGCTCTTACCCATGAACCATGACAAGATCCGTATGGAGAGTTGGTATGTGATTATTACTATCCTAATATGTATGGCTAATGTAATATTGTTTACGGCTGTGATGACTTTGCAAGTGGATCAGTTAGCTCTTGCTAAACTGGATCATTGCTCAGAAACTAGAATACGCTATGCAAGTTAGAGAAAAATGCTTAGTTGATAACAATTTTTTTCTTGGACCTGAAGTTTATTACACCATCAGACAAGAACTTCATATGGGTTTCTTTTATGCAGCCCGTCAACAGATATCAATTTGGGTGGGTTAAGACTTGAGAACGAGTAGCAAGTCAACATGATCAAGGCAAATTAGTGCCTACGTATAAGGAATTTGCGTTAATAGAATTTCGAGCGACTGATTTTCCATTCTTAAAGGTAAGTGTTTGTTTTTTCGTATGACAATGGATATTCACAAAATGAGCCTATACATATTTTTGCCATTTCACAGTAATTTATCCGTTTTTTCAGGTGTTATTTTAGCCACATTTGTAAAATGCTAGATCCTGTGAGACATCTTTCACACTCCAAGAAAAACGAAACAAGTATTGTCGTGTTCGTTGGTCTACAAGGTATCTTAGTTCATACACTTTATGTTGTTTGTCAATTGTTGTAGTAGTACTATTAATCATGGATTTACAGAATTTTAGGTTTATATATGTGTTGTGTGTGCGTATGGCTTAAAAAATAAAACCGTGTATGATTAGTTTTTTAAGAATTTTTAATATGTGTTTAAATTACACTATTATCCCTTTGTTTTGCCTATAACACATTTATGCTGGCTTGCTGATACTAATTACCAATTCGGTATTAGTTAAATAAATTTAGTTTTTAGGGACCATGTCTGCCATTAGTATAAGAGGTCAGTGTATTAAAATTTGGAAAACCATGCATGTCATTTATTAATTCACTTTTAGTTTTGTAATGTTTCATTTACGTTACTTGATACAAAATATTTTGGTAACTGAGTTTCACAGTAATGAGTGATAGAGATAGAAGAGAAAGAAGCATAAATAAAGTAAGGGGAATGGAGGCAAGAGAGAGGAAGATGCACTTTTGCGAATCTCATGCGGTGCAAGATAGCCAGAGTATTTGAGCGGATTGCTAGGAATCCTTTTATCTTTCTATCTCTTCGTGCAGGCCCTTTGAAAGAGTTGCTTCAGCGTTTGCCCGAAGTGATTAATTTGAGCTAAATTGAAGCATTCATTACAAGATCTGTAACTGTAGTGAATGTAAAACTTATGGAACAAATAGTGGAAATTAATAGTTATGGAACAAGTAGGAAAGATGAGAATTGATTTAAGTAATGAGTTCATTTAGACCTTGAATACCATGACTGTTGATGCTGGTGTATTTGTAAAACGAACCAACAAACTTCTGACATGGTAATCAATTAATCATAAATAATATTGTTGGAGTACAAGATATGTGTCCATAGTCTGATGCAAAAAATATAAGAAAACTTTGTTATGTTGACAAGCTATTTTATAATGCACATGTTATGGTTATGACTTTGGAGCTTGGCCAAAATTATTTTACCATGAAGAGTTAACGTCAAGTATTTAAAGTAAAGCACTAATATTTTACACTAACACTTTATCTATCACTTTATCTATCCACCCCGCGGCGGAGCGCGGGCATTGATCCTAGTGAATAAAAATATATGACTTTTTAGTCTTCTGTTAATTGACTTAAATCCAGGTTGGGGTTATTGTTCGATCTACAACCTATAATCGATAATCGTGTGAATCAACGATTGTTTGAAGAGTTGTTCTTAGTATTCTTTGTATCAACATATTCAATTATTATCTTTGTGTTTTTTCACTACATCATGATGTCACATAGAGAAGCCGCCTACGATACTTGTCTAACTTTTAATAGATTTTCACATCTTTCACAGTATAACATTCTCTCTTTGGGCTTGCTTGTCTAACCGCAAGTGCGCAACAGAGGTGATATATGGATGCAACTAGGGGTGGGAATCGGGTCGGGTCAACCGGGTTCGGGTCAATTCGGATCGGATCAAGTTGGGTCAAGACTCAAAAAAATCATACTCGAACCTGAGGCTAATTAGAACTCGGGTCAGTCGGGTATGGGTCAATTCGGGTCGGGTCAATTAGAGTCGTGTCAACTCGGGTTCGGGTCAACCCGAGTATAAGGAAAAAGTGTAACAAGTGGCTCATTTAAGCTATAATACAATGTAAAAAGTGTAATTTGAGTCGGGTTAGTCGGGTTCGGGTCAAGTCGGGTCGGGTCAAGGCTAAAAACTATAAACCCGAACCCGAGCCTAATTAAAATTTGACCAGAATTGACCCGAATACATTTTTAGACTCTAGTGACCCGACCTGAATATAATTATTCGGGTCGGGTTCGGGTCATGTCGACTTTTTCGACAGCCCTAGATGCAACCAGGACTGATTAGGAGGACTTGTAGCTTCCTGCTGTAAGTGTAATGTCACTGTTGATAAAAACCAAAACCCAATCCAAATTTTTTAGGTTTTTTAAAATATAAACCCCGAAACAGCGGTTTTTACTTTCGGTCTGTTTTTTTATTTAGTTTTCTTCGACTTCACTTCGCTTTCGATTATCTCGGTTTTCTTTGCTTCCCCCCTATCAAAAATATATATAATAACACTTCTTTCAGTTTTCATTTTCTTTTCCTCTTTCTATTCTTTTCTTTTTATTTTTATTTTTAAAAACATAATCCTAAATTTAACAAACGTAATAAAATGAAAGCGTGACCTTTTAAGACACATTGAGCTATATGACTTGAATTAAAAAAAAGGTCACCTTAATTCGGTCACATGGTTTGGTCATTTCCACCAAAATCACACCAAACATCTTTCTTTGAGCAAATTACCTACCTACCCACTGTAATTGCTACACCCAAAGTGAAACAGTTCAAAACAAACCACCCACCTACCCACTGTACCTTATATTAACTCACTCCTGTTTCTAGTCTCTAAACTCCTGTTTTTTTTATAAACAAATACTATCAAATACGTAGTACTAAACTGGAATTGTTGATCTCACCATTCATTTTGTGTCACACGGATTCAATTCTTTCATAATGTAAGGCCAAGATCATCTCAAAACAAACACAATTATCCACAAACAAGCACAAGTAACCGTTGGGTAAAAGTTTTTTTCATCTATATATCAGACACCCTCTAACTTACTAAAAACACATCAAAATTTCCATTCTATCTACCATCATCTCATTCATCATCATACGACTATCCTTGAATCACATGTTGGGTTGGATTGACTAATGTTAATCAAAGCTCAATTCGTTCGTTTTGTTATTTGCCAAACATCCTAGAAAAAGAATCAACGTAATTGATTATGTATTGCATAAAAAGAAAACGCCGGATGAGTTCGAGGCTTTACTATCTGAAAATTTTCATGAAACAGGTCAGAAACATCCGATAGTGGCAAGAGTACGCATGGGTAACTTACGCGATAAAGCTATAGCTAAAAACGCTGTTATCAATGGGGTACTCTTTCACCATCCAACAGACAAGGATTATCAAAAGAGACTCAAGAAGGAGCCGATGCCGCATTGTATGCTAATTGTTGGTATGGATAACACGAATGTGGACAAGAACTTCAGTTATGTTGAAGTGAAAAATACATGGGGTGAAAAGTGGGGACTAGAAGGTTTCAGTATTATAGGGTTCGACGTGCTTCGCGATATTTGTATAATGCAGATTTAGATAACTTTGGTACCCGTTTACTAGCCGTCTAAACTATTCATTCCTTTGTCTTTCGACGTTCATGTGTATCAAGTTCAACCAACCATTCTTTATGATGATAGGTTTCCATGGTGTTAAGGAAGTTTCTTAAGTTAATTTTAGCTTTATTCTGATGTTGTTCTTAGGGTAGGGTGGTACACGGGTTGGTTGAACTTATCATCATAGACAATGGTTGGTTGAACTTGATACACACGAACGCCGAAAGAGAAAGGAATGAATAGTTTAAACGGCTAGTAGACGGGTACCAAAGTTATCTAAATCTGCATTATACAAATATCGCGAAGCACGTCGAACCCTATAATACTGAAACCTTCTAGTCCCCACTTTTCACCCCAAGTATTTTTCACTTCAACATAATTGAAGCTCTTGTCCACATTCGTGTTATCCATACCAACAATTAGCATATAATGCGGCATCGGCTCCTTCTTGAGTCTCTTTTGATAATCCTTGTCTGTTGGATGGTGAAAGAGTACCCATTGATAACAGCGTTTTTAGCTATAGTTTTATCGCGTAAGTTACCTCTGCGTACGCTTGCCACTATCGGATGTTTCTGACGTGTTTCGTGAAAATTTTCAGCTAACCTCGAACTCATCCGGCGTTTTCTTTTTATGCAATGCATAATCAATTACGTTGATTCTTTTTCTAGGATGTTTGACAAAACGAGGTTCCCTCTCATTTAGGTTGATTCCGTTTAACTTATTTGTTTTGTTATGTTTAGTCATTATATTCGCCTAAGTCGTGTCTAGGGAGAGTGTCGATTAGTCTAGTTTCCTAATAGCTAAGAATAAAGGTCGGTTGGCAATGTCTAAGCCCAACCCGACCCGTAGGACTTGTATAGTCGGTTCCCCCTCATCTCTATAAAAGGAGGTGAGGGGGAACAAACCAATTACGCATTCTTTCAATAAACTAATCGGAAACGATTAGGGATTACCTTGTGGCGTCGCTTTTCTTTTCTGTCGATTCTGTTGTATGTGTTCTTCGTGATCGATATTCCGCATCTAGTAATCAGGGTTGTGGGGAATAAACCCTACAAGTGGTATCAGAGCCTGGTTCATCGAGTGGCTGGTTACTAGGATCGGTCGTGAAGTGGGTATTCTTGTCGATCGGGTTTAGATCGACAAGGAAGCATAGGGTTTCGACGGGAAAAGAGCTTCTTCAGATTGCCACGGCTGGTGGTGGTTGTTTGCTTTTGTCGGCTGTGTTACAGAACGAAGGAAGAAGAAGACTAGAAGTGATAATTGGAACTGGTATTAGTCAACCCCCTATCTAAAAATATAACAGGAATTGAAATTGGGCCAAGATTTTATATTGGGCCAGATTATATTTGAAGGGTTTGCTTATATTAGTTTTTTCTTTTTGTTTTTATTATAAAACAAAAAAAAAGGGTTATTACTTCGTAGGTATTTTACACAAGGGGACTTCGGAATTCGTGATTGTGAGGTTGAACATATCACAAGGTTTAGCGAGTTACCGAAGGGGCTTGTCGGTTTGTGATTGTGAGGGTTTATCACAAGGTTTAGCAAATCAACAAAGGATTAAAGAATGACGGGAGCCAAGTTTGACATCGAGAAATTCGATGGAACTGGTGATTTCGGGTTATGGAGAATCAAGATGCGTGCTTTATTAATCCAGAACGGATGTGAAGCAGCTCTGGAGGTTTTCCCCGCGAATATGGAAGCTGAAGAGAAATCTAAGCTTGACAAGAATGCTCACAGTGCCATGATTTTGTGTTTAGGTAACAAGGTCCTGAGAGAGGTTACCGGGGAGACGACTGCAGCGGGGGTTTGGTCAAAGCTCGAGTCTTTGTATATGACAAAGTCATTGGCCAACAAGTTGTACCTGAAGAAGAAGTTGTATACATTCTACATGCCGACTGGACGAAAGATTTCCGAGCATATAGATGAGTTCAACAAAATCGTTGTTGATTTAGCAAATATTGAGGTAAAATTCGAGGATGAAGATCTTGCTTTATTGTTACTCACGTCTTTGCCAGCATCATACGAACACTTTGTGGATACCTTGCTTTATGGACGGGAAGATTTGACTTTGGAGGACGTGATGGCCACACTAAATTCAAAGGAAATCAAAGAAAGGTTCAAGGCGAAGGGGGATGATGGTGAAGGGTTATATGTGAGGGGAAGAACTGATCGCAGGAATTCGCATCAGTCAAAGGGAAAGTCAAGATCGAAATCTCGAGGTGGAAGACTCAAATGCTTTATTTGCCAATCTGAGGAGCACTTGAGAAGAGACTGTCCGAAGAATAATCGCAAGAAGTCAAAAGGTTACGTCAAGAAAGATGATCAACCAAGCTCCAGTGGTTCGATTTACGATGATTCTAAAGTGATGATGGTGATGAGTGCAGAAAGACTGCAAGACTGGATCATGGATTCAGGAGGTTCATATCACATGTCACCCAGGTTAGATGTATTTTTGATTTTCTGGAATGCGATGGGGGCAGCGTACTGTTGGGCGACAACAGGGAGTGCAAGATCAGGGGTATTGGCAAGGTAAAGGTACAACTGAAAGATGGGTCAAGTTTTGTGTTACACAATGTCAGGTACATTCCTGAATTGAAAAGAAACTTGATATCGCTGGGAACTCTTGAAAAAGAGGGATATACCGTAAAATTGCAGTCGGGCAAAGTCAAGGTGATTAATGGTTCTAGGGTTATTATATCTGGAACCAGAAGGGAGAACTGTGTGTACTCTTTGGATGGCCATGCATTGGCCGGTGAGCTTAATGCTAGTGTTGAAGAAAAAGACAGTCTTGTGCAGGTTTGGCATAAAAGACTAGGACATATCAGTGAGGCGGGACTACACGTGCTGGAAAAGCAGGGTTTGTTTGGCAAGAAGAGTCTAGGTAAGCTCGATTTTTGTGAGAATTGTGTTCTGGGAAAGTCACATCGAGTCCGTTTCGGTGTAGGAAGGCACATTACTCAGGGAGTGATAGACTATGTTCATTCAGACTTATGGGGTCCGTCTCAGGTGGAATCATTGGGAGGTAAGAGATATTTCTTATCTATTGTCGATGATTATTCCAGAAGGGTATGGGTTTATGTTCTCAGGTTCAAACACGAAGCATTTGGGAAGTTCAAAGAGTGGAAGCAGTTAGTAGAAAATCAGACTGGGAGGACGGTTAAGAAGCTCAGGACGGATAATGGTCTTGAGTTCTGTAACCGGGATTTTAATCAGCTATGCACTGAGAGTGGGATTGCTAGACATTTGACAGTTGCCGGGACGCCGCAACAGAATGGGTTAGCAGAACGGATGAACAGAACTCTCATGGACAAGGTACGCTGTTTATTAATACAGTCTGGATTGCCCAAGACCTTCTGGGCGGAAGCGACATGTACGGCCGCATATCTTATAAATAGGTCACCATCGACAGCGATTGAGAAGAAGACACCTATGGAGATGTGGTCGGGACATCCTAGTGATTATGGGATGTTGAGGATTTTCGGCTGTGTCGCGTATTCACACGTTAAACAAGGTAAGCTCGAGCCGAGAGCGGTAAAATGCGTTCTTTTGGGGTATCCTGAAGGTGTGAAGGGATACAGACTATATAGGCTTGATAATGAATCACCTAAAATAGTCACAAGCAGGAACGTGGTCTTCAATGAAAGTGTCATGTACAAAGACACGTTGAAGGATTCTGGTGCAGGAAAAGATAAGTCTGTTGAGGAATTACAGTTTGAGGTGGAACTGCAGAGGTTAAATAATCATACGCCTGAGGAAGACCATCCAGGTCAGGAAGACCAGACAGATCAGGAAGATCAGTCAGATCACGAAGATGGCTATGATGAAGATGCAGGGGTTCAAGAAATTGATCATCCACCGGATCTCACAGATTATCAATTGGTTCGGGATAGAGAACCAAGGACAAGAACGAAACCGGCAAGGTTTCGGGATGAGAGTAATATGGTTGCTTACGCGTTCGCTACAGCAGAGGAAGAAGATACTCATGAACCATTGACATACCAGGAAGCAGTTGCTTGTGAAGACAGCTCTAAGTGGAAAGCTGCTATGAAAGAAGAGATGGATTCTCTGAAGAAGAACAAGACCTGGGTGTTAGTAGATCATCCAGCTGGGCAAAAGCTGGTGAGCTGCAAATGGCTGTACAAAATAAAGGAAGGGATTGAAGGTGTTCAAAAGCCTAGGTACAAGGCAAGGCTGGTGGCTCGTGGATTCACACAAAGAGCAGGTATTGATTACAATGAAGTATTTTCGCCGGTAGTTCGACACACATCTATTCGGGTTATACTTGCATTGACTGCGTGTAAAGATTATGAGCTGGAGCAGCTTGATGTAAAGACGGCGTTTCTACATGGAAATCTTGAAGAAGTGATCTACATGAGGCAACCACCGGGATTTGAACAAGGTAACAAGGTATGTTTGTTAAAGAAATCTCTTTATGGTTTGAAGCAGTCACCTAGGCAATGGTACAAAAGGTTCGATGAGTATATGCTGAGTAACGGGTTTAAGCGTAGCAATTACGACAGCTGCGTATATTACAGGAGTTATGCACCAGGGGAGTATATCTATCTATTGTTATATGTAGACGATATGCTGATTGCTTGTAAAAGCAAGTCTGAGATCGCGGCTACCAAGTCTTTGCTTAAAAGGGAGTTCGACATGAAAGAGCTCGGGGAAGCAAAGAAGATTCTTGGTATGGAGATCGTCAGGGATCGGAGTCGCAAGATTCTGAGGGTGTCACAATCCGCGTATGTTTCTAAAGTTTTAAAAAGGTTTAGAATGGACAATGGGAAGTCGGTTCAGACACCATTGGGTGGGCACTTCAAGCTGTCGTTGAAGGATTACCCGGTTAGGGATTGTGATGTTGAAAGAATGAGTAGGGTGCCGTATGCAAATGCGGTTGGGAGCTTGATGTACTTGATGGTATGCACGAGGCCAGACATAGCGTATGCAGTAAGTGTAGTTAGCAGATATTTGGCGAATCCGGGTAAACTTCATTGGAAAGCAGTGAAGTGGATTATGAAATATTTGCAGGGCACTGTAAACGTGGGTTTGGTGTATGGGACAAATCGTGGCAACCATGTGGACGTAACAGGTTTTGTTGATTCAGACTACGCTAAAGATCCGGATAAAGGTAGGTCTCTCACTGGTTACGCATTTTTAGTACAAGGATGTGTTGTAAGCTGGAAAGCAACGCTACAACACGTGGTGGCTCTCTCAACTACAGAGGCGGAGTATATGGCCCTTACGGAGGCTGTGAAGGAAGCTATTTGGCTAAGGGGACTCTTGGAAGAGTTGGGCGTGAAGCTCAACAATGTTGCAGTTAATTGTGATAATCAGGGCGCGATTCACTTATCGCGGAATCATGTTTTTCATGAAAGGACTAAGCACATCAATGTGCGTTATCACTTTATCAGAGAAGTCTTAGAAGCAAAGACGGTTGAAGTTCTGAAAGTGGGTACTGAACACAATGCTGCGGATGCCTTGACGAAGGTGGTACCTGGACGCAAGTTACAACACTGCTTGGAGTTGCTGAGTGTTGGGATAGGCTAATATATGCCTAAGGTGGAAATTGTTATGTTTAGTCATTATATTCGCCTAAGTCGTGTCTAGGGAGAGTGTCGATTAGTCTAGTTTCCTAATAGCTAAGAATAAAGGTCGGTTGGCAATGTCTAAGCCCAACCCGACCCGTAGGACTTGTATAGTCGGTTCCCCCTCATCTCTATAAAAGGAGGTGAGGGGGAACAAACCAATTACGCATTCTTTCAATAAACTAATCGGAAACGATTAGGGATTACCTTGTGGCGTCGCTTTTCTTTTCTGTCGATTCTGTTGTATGTGTTCTTCGTGATCGATATTCCGCATCTAGTAATCAGGGTTGTGGGGAATAAACCCTACATGTTTTAATATTCATATGTGTTTTAAATGGTGGAACCAAAACATATGAATGATAAATGAAGTTATTGAATCTACAAGAGTTAGTTTGTACTCTGTAGTCTGTACTATTAACTTTGCGTGTGTAGTGAAAAAAAACAGCAAAGCTACTTGTTAGTTGTCACCCTGTACTATTAACTTTGCGTGTGTAGTGAAAAAAAAACAGCAAAGCTAGTACTTGTTAGTTGTCACCTAAAATACAGAAAATTTGGTAATCTAAGCATATCAGGGAAGAAAAATATTTATTTCCTTGTTTAATGTCACTTCATCAAAAAATATGGAGTATTATGTATTATGCAACTTGGCTTCCGGACTTGTTAGCATGAGGAAGATCATGCTTTCACTAAGATAAGTGAGCATATGAGCAATCCTCGTTTTGCGAAAAATGCTAGAAAAAAATCAACCTAGTTGATTATAAGGTGTATAAAAAGCAGGAAGAGTTGGAGGGCTTACTGGTTAAAAAATTTCACCAAACATGTCCAAAACGTCCCATAGTGGCAAGCTTATTAATGGGTGACTTAGGCGATCTAGAGATAGCAAAAAAGGCATATATCGATGAGGAGGTACCGTTTCACCATCTAAGAGAGGCGGAGTATCAAAAGAGACCCCGTGAGGAGATGATACATTGTGTTCTAATTTGATTATTATTGTTATAACATATATTTGATCTGTTCATAGTTTAGTTATATTGTTAGATCATAATATGGATCTAAGTAGTGAAGCCAATGTTGACTCGTTTTCGATCGGGCCGAATAAGGTCCTAGGTCGAACTATAGCATTTAAGGTTCTTTTTCCCGAGTCATTGACACATTAAAGGTATCAGATTATGCAGTTTTTAGTTTACTATTTTGTGAAAATTAGGCGATTTTGTAGCGTGAACGTTTAGGCGTGTAATGTCGATAGTGACTTTGATGGCGTTTTTGTTAAAACGTTGTACGAATGTGAAAACTAGAGCTGAGATGGCCTATAAGAGGAAGGTTTGGAGGAATATGATGAGGGCGGCTGTCACGTATGAGGAGTGGGCTCATGCCGCTAAGATGTTGGATAAGGAGACACCGAGAGGGAATGAGTGTGATTTGTATGATGATGAGCTTGTTAGGAGTAAGATTCGTGAGCTTAGGGAGCGTAGGGAGGAAGGGAGTTTGAGAGATGTGCTTTTTTATATGTGGGCGGATTTAGTTAGGAATTTAGGGAATATGTGTAATCCGGAGTTGCATAAGGGTAGACATCAGGTGCCGAAGCTTATTAAGGAGTATATTGATTCGGTTTCGACGCAGTTGAGGATGGTGTGTGATTCGGATTGTGAGGGGCTTTTGTTGGAGGAGAAGCTTGCATTTATGCACGAGACTAGGCATGCGTTTGGTAGGACTGCGTTGCTTTTGAGTGGCGGTGCGTCGTTTGGTACCTTTCATATTGGTGTGGTGAAAACATTGGTTGAACATAAGCTTTTGCCACGGATTATTTCTGGGTCAAGTGTTGGATCCGTGATGTGTGCTGCTGTGGCTACTAAGTCGTGGCCCAATCTTCAAAGTTTCTTTGAGGATTTGTGGCATTCGTTGCAGTTTTTTGATCAAATGGGTGGGATTTTCAATATTTTCAAGAGGGTTACGACTTCGGGAGCGGTTCATGATATCTGCAGGTGGTATTGAGGAACTTAACGAATAACCTTACATTCCAAGAAGCTTATAACATTACGGGTCGTGTTCTGGGGATAACAGTATGCTCACCTAGGAAGCACGAACCTCCAAGATGTCTCAACTACTTGACTTCACCTCATGTAGTTATATGGAGTGCGGTTACTGCCTCTTGTGCTTTTCCGAAGCTCAAGAGCTTATGGCAAAGGATAGAAGTGGAGAAATTGTTCCGTATCATCCACCATTCCATTGGGGTCCAGAAGAAGCCAATGGAAGTTCTTCATGCCGATGGAGAGACATTAGTTTAGAGATAGACTTACCCATGATCCAGTTGAAAGAGCTCTTCAATGTAAATCATTTATTGTGAGTCAAGCCAATCCTCATATTTCCCCTTTACTCAGGCTAAAAGAAGTTGTGCGAGCGTATGGAGGAAACTTTGCTGCAAAGGTGTGGTTCATTAGTTCAAGTCTATTCTTTCATATATAATAATCTTACGATTTGTAAGTTTTGACAGTATAATGTATTAATGTTTTCTCTGCAGCTTGCTCATCTAGTTGAGATGGAGGTGAAATACCGATACAACCAGGTCTTGGAACTTGGCTTCCCGTTTGGGGGGACTTGCAAAGCTCTTTGCTCAGGATTGGGAGGGCGACGTGACTATTGTTATGCCTGCTACCTTAGCTCAGGTGTGTGTTTGATAATATTACATGAAACTTCTCAATACTAAGAAGCGTGCCCCATCGAAAACGAAATTCAGATACTTAGTTCTAATATGAAAATGTTGTGGTTCATGCTAAACTCTGCAATTGCATATTGATGTTCAGTTTAAATAGTATTCTGTCAAATATTGTAACTTTGTTGTTTTCAATGGACTGAAAGTATGTTTAAACTATGCAATTGCATATTGATGTTCAGATTATGTGGTTTAAATAGCCATTAAAGCCAATTGCGGGACCGAGCTTGTGCTTAATGAGTGTGTTGCAATTCTCAACCACACGCGCAGACTATGTTCAGATTATGTGGTTTAAATAGCCATTAAAGCCAATTGCGGGACCGAGCTTGTGCTTATTGAGAGTGTGTTGCAATTCTCAACCACACGCGCAGACTTAAAAGGAGTGCAGAGAGAGCAGCTTCAGCTACAGCTACTCACAGCTTAGCCAACACGGTTCGGTTCAATGCATCCAAAAGAATCCCTTCTTGGAACTGCATGGCTCGAGAGAACTCAACCGGGTCCCTAGAAGACCTTGCGGGCGTGGCTTCGTCTATTCACCAAGGACTTGGCGGGCGGAACTGGCGGGTCAACCACACTGTGCATGATGGAAGTGATAGTGAATCTGAGACTGCAGACTTAAATACTTGGACTAGATCGGGTGGGCTATTAATGAGGACAGCTTCAGCTGATCAATTTGTTGACTTCGTTCAAAACTTAGATTTTGAGTCCAGAACAAACTTGGACTATATCATCAGAACACGAGGGTTATGAATAATAGATCTCATACGTATTACTGTTTCTGAAGGTGATCTTCCTAGAGATGATCAATAATGGCATTGTGTTCAATGTTGTGAAGAAAGGGGGATTTAACCCCATCAAATAGAAGCCTTGATTCAGAAAATAATAATTCGCCTACAGATTTGGCTGCTGAGAGTGTGTGCAACTCGATAGTCCGGAAAAGGAGACTGATACTAGCTCGGCTTCTGAAGATGGGGACACCGATGATCATGTCAACAGACCCGGCAACATTTGTGACCCGAAGGATACTAGTAGCCCTATTGATGATAATGATGATAATCGCACATGTACTGAGGATTCTTAGTTGTTGCAAGTTTATCAGTTGCTTATCATTTTCAGGTTTACAAGATCTTGCTCAAGCTGATCGCCTGATATTGTACATTCTTAAACTACATTCTATGTTGACACAAGATGTCCCGTTAATTGTTAACGACGCCATTGAAACCCGCGAAAGACAACCAAAGAATTGAACCTAGACTAGACTTGATTTTGCTTAGGCTTGTGGTTTTAGAATTTGTCTAAATCGTCTACATTGGTATGGTTTTTAGTTCCTCTAAAAGGGACGTTAAAATGATATTTGACCTTCATGTGAAAGGTAAATGAGAGACTTTACTTGTCGGATGTAACGTCTGTTAATGGCAATTTGACCTTAATGTGAAAGGTAAATGAGGGACTTTACTTGTCGGATGTAACGTCTATTAATGGCAATGTAACGACGACAGCTTGTTTCCGAATTAGGGACTGCAAATATGACTTTTAAAGTCAAAGGTCAAGATAACCATATGTGTTAACACAAACCAAAACAAGTATGGCAATTATGTTATATCAATCAAACCTTGGCCAGTCCTTTACTGGGTCTTATTTAGGAGTACTAGTATAATCATGTTGCTAGATGTCTGTGATGACCGACTTTATCTTGGCAAAGACTATAAGGTGTGGTCTTGTAAAAAAGAGTGCTACTCTTGCAACATGAGTATGAGTTGCGGGAATGGTAGACTTGATTATAACAGTGCGTCTTGAGTGGTCTTCTGCTGAGATTAAGTCGGCCATCCCGGGCAAGTAGGTACGTGAGTGTATAAAGAAACTGTGAAGGGCGCGATAAGTCTTAGTCCAAGTCTTTCCTCAATAGGTTCAGAACTGATGCTACAAAGGTGAATGATGCATACAGACGTGTGTTTTTCTACATCAAACCCAATGCCCTCTTGATATCTCACTGGTTACAAGTATGCTTAGAAGGAATTGGGTGATATTAGCTATCCTAATTTAAGTTTTGATTGAAAGTTAGTGAGCATAGATTCCTAAGCTTTAGTTCGGCTTATGCTTCCTCCTAAAAGCTTTTGTATATGGTGTTGGTTCTCCTTTTTGTGGGTCTTTAGTCAAATGGCTTTGTTTTTGCAAAAGATTGTTTGAGCGGAGTAGAACTCAAAATATACCTTTCAAAGAGCTCATAACATGATGGTTGTGTTACGTACTGTGTACTTGGGATGAGCCTATGCTCGCGCCAAGAAAGCTATGAGCCAACACGCACTACTAAAAAAAAGCACATGGACACCTCTTGATAGAAACCGGTTGTATAATAACCGGTCTTATTAGCGTTTCAATAATATGAAAATGTAAAAAAATCTGTTACAGTCCTAAAACCCGGTCTCAAAACATGTGCAAAGACACTCGTTGTTTGTTAAAAACCGGTTTTAGTTAATTTCAAATATATACACTGGTTATTAAAGAGATAAATAGTTTATCTGATCTTTTGTTTTTTGAATTATGCTCAACGGGCTAATACCTGATTTTCGGGAACATCTAACAATTTTCTCCATAAATAGATGAACATCTAATTCTTTAAAGAACCATAACATACCATAAATGCTGCTTCTAAAAACAGAGATCTTATAAAATTCATCTATATCGTGAGGTAACCATCCATCTAGCTGTGATATTTTCTTTTATTTTTGATCAAAAGTATATTTGTATTGTTGTAACCTGTTACTAGTATACAGAAATATGAGTCTCATCACATATTTGAACCTGCTTTGAATGATTACTTTGCTAATTCATGTTCCTTTTTTAATATCTATATATAGGAACGTTGAAGATTTGGCTTACCGATCATACAAAATACATTGATAGCTAAACCGACAGTCATCCATTGAAGTAAGGTATCATATTAAAACCTTTGAGTTAACTTAATTTTAATAACTACAGTAATATCACTTCTGCATTTAATATGCTAAAAATACAAAATGTATGCCACTCGCTACACTCAGGAAGTGTTGTATGGCATCACTTTACAAAATCCACTGTACTAGATATAAAATCTAACACACAACCGTGAAACACGTAATAACCTTTAGCTATTCAATTTAAAGAAAAGCGATATTGGCCTCTTTCCAGAATCATAAAAGATCTATCAAGAATTTATTCCCGTAAGGTAGTTAACACGTGCCTTGATGGTTTGAAAAACTGGTGTTCTTGAAAGAAATGTGGTGCCTTGGGTTTTCTCTTGTAATGTGCAGCAACTGAATGGATGTCACTTAACTCTTCTCATCCTGCATCGTTTAGAATATGTAGAATATGAGCTTGGCTTGAAATGAAGGTACAAAGATTGGTTAAACAAAATAGGAAGAAAAATATTATTAGCAGAAATCTATTATAGTGTACTAAAAATCAGTTCACGCGTTTGATTTTTGAACGAGACACTACTACTACAACAGAAAAATGGTTTTGATGCGGTTTATAGGGATAATAGCGCCCAAAAAATAAAATGATAGTTTTTTTGAACAGCTTCTATAGAAACTGTCCAGAACCTTTCTTCCAAAAACCTTTTTTTTTGGAACTTTGTCAAAATTATAAATACGAACACATGTTGATGTTAAACATATCTATTATTTATTTCCAACACTTTGGCACCTATGTTTTGATCCTATTAGTGAATAGATGTGCAAGTATTACGGCATATAGACATATAACTACATATGGTTTTAGAAGTGAACCCACATCAAAGCATTAACTGTAGATAACAGAACCTAGCTAAACAATAATGTTGCACATCAATAGCAAAAAATCAAGACATCGAAAAAGAGTGCAAAGAAACTATAACCATCCTACTGCATCCTTCCTACACAAAAAAAAACATCACAAAAAAGACACAAGAAGTTGCTTAACACCTCCCTCCCCCTTCATGTCCCCCTACTGTTCATTATAAAAAAAGCTTAAGACCACCGAAATTTTGTGATTTCCCTTCCCCTCCCCTTCCATTTGTTTAAAAAAAACTCGAAAATAGTGACCAGTAAATACCCTCCACAAGAAAATATTATCCTAAAGACACGAGACATCCAACTAATCTCCTAACTACACACAAAAAAATCACAGAAAAGATACGAGACATCCTGCTAATTGGGGTGTCAGTAGGGTTGGGTTGACCTGATTCAAACCCAAACCCGAACCCCTAAAAAATTATCGGGTTATTTTGACCCGAACCCGACGTTGTTATCGGGTCAGGTTCGGGTTAAATAATTAGTTTTATCGGGTTATCTGGTCAACCCGATAAGACCAAACAATCAATCAATCTATCTGCTGGTAAATGATAATGTATATTTCAGTTGCCCTTTGTTGAATTAGTAATTTTTTTGTGGACAAAATATCTATAGAGGCAGCTGTGCAAAAAAAACTGATATGCATTTGGCAAGGAGCAGAGTATCCAAATGATTTGTTATCTGTTAGTTTTTCTCAGTAAGTTATCATCTTAACTTCTGTTGTCTGTATTATCTTATTCTACGGCATTATCTTATTCTCAGTAAGTTATCATCTTAACTTACGCTTTCGGTTTATGAGCGTATTAACTTGAGCTTATGGCGTATTTACTTTCTAAAGCTCAGCAAATAAACCCAATAGCCCATATGCCCGAAAAATAAGCTAATCCAAACACCCCCTTAAATTGGTCAAACTCGACAATACTCTCATCAAGTTGATTTCAAACCATTAACATTGATAAAATTTGCATTACAAATTATTATCAGAACATTAAAATGTAAACAATAAACAAAGTCAAACAGTAGCTTTAAACTGAGTCCAAATTTTCACAATTAACACCGTGACTCCATGACGAATATGTCTAAAATTGAACAAACATATACTTGTATGAACAATAGGGACCCTTTTATTTTGGTAACTAGCAAAGTGATTAAGTTTTGACAACAGTTACTAACAATTCATGAGAGCACATAACATAAGACCACAAATTTGCACATAGGTCATTTTATAAAATCTAACAAACTTGTTCAGAGAACATCTACATGATAATCTTGTCACCAATGAGATAACTTATAACGGATATTCTAAAACTTCTTTTAAAGGCAATGCATTTATCGAAAATTAGTTTATATTCAAACCATAAGTATTAAGTTAAAACCTTAATCACAAGGTTTGATAAAGGTATCTAATGCTAATGTAATACAATAACAGAGAGATGAGCATCATAAAATGCAACAGCTGAACCTAATATAAGAACCATTCTTCTAGTAAAACTATTAGCTATTATTGCTCTTAGTGGGGATTTTTATCGAACGCCTTGTGTTAAACAAAAAAAAAAGTCAAAATATATCATCAAATAACAACAACAAAATTAAATATTACACAATTATTATGAATACTAGATTGATCCAACACTTATTTGGAAGTTTAATTCGAAATTTTGATGTAAATACCTTTGGAAAGTGAAAGCACGTGACCAAAGAATGAAGGCTGATGATTGTGACTTAGAGAAAAATCAAGAGAAGTGATTGATTGGGAGGGAATTCAAACTTTTCATCGAAATTTCAGAACGAAAAAATTGCGCTTCTTTTTTAGGATTTGGGGGGGTTTTGGAGTTAAAAACCAATGTTTTAAAACCCGGGTCATTGATCCGGTCGAGTCGCCGGGTCCGGGTCAACCCGGGTCGACCCGGGTCAACCCGGTTTTTAAAAAAAAATATTTTTTTTATATTTTTAATAATTAACATAATTTATACTGATAAAAACTACAAAAACTTATGTATATTGAAAATATAAATTGTTTACCAACCAATATAACATGTAAAAATAAAATTTCGTCGTAAATACGTAAATTTAAAAAAAAATTCAAAATATACCCGAAAAATTCGAAACCCGGCCGGGTCTTGAGAACCGGGTTGACCCGGGTCACCCCAAACCCGCCGGGTTGACCCGGGTCACCCCAAACCCGCCGGGTTGACCCGGGTCACCCCAAACCCGCCGGGTCAAGCCGGGTTTCGAAAATATGAAACCGGGTCAATATGACCCGTTTTTTTCGGCCGGAACCGGTTCAACCGGTTGACCCGGCCGGGTCGACCCGGGTCTGAAAACATTGTTAAAAACTCAAACGATAATGGCCTTCTATTAGATATGGCTGATATGCGGTTCTGGTCAATGTTTCGAAGTGAGTTGACTTGACTAGGGGTGGGAATCTGGTCGGGTCAACCGGGTTCGGTTCAATTCGTGTCAGGTCAAATCAGGTTAAGACCCAAAAAAATCATACTCGAACTCGAGCCTAATTAGAACTCGGGTTGGTCAGGTTTGGGTCAATTCGGGTCGGGTCAACTCGGGTCGGGTCAACTCGGGTTCGGGTCAACCCGAGTATAAGTAAAAAAATTAAAAATTGGCTTATTTAAGTATATTTACAAGGTAAAATGTGTTAAAAAACTCGGTGAAGTTGAGTTGGTCGGGTTCGGATCAAGTCGGGTCGGGTCAATTTGGGTCAAGGCTAAAAAATATAAACCCGAACCCAAGCCTAATTAGAACTCGGGTCAACCCGAATTGACCAGAATATGTTTTTGAACCCGAGTGCCCCGACCCGAATAGGTTTATTTGGGTTCGGGTTCGGGTCGGCTCAACTTTTTCGACACCCCTAGACTTGACCGACTGGTTCAATCATAAATCGATTGAATGATTGTAAATCGGTCCAATGATCGAAAACTGGTTTCGGCATAAAACCTGTTAAAATCGTGATTCGGTGACTCGGTCGAGCGAATTACGAAACCCGTTGAAAATGAAATTTTGTAAAATGCCCAAGAATCGGGTTTAAGCAAACTCGATTTATAATTGTTTTTGACATAGTTACCTACGCACAACTAATAACACTTGAGACTCATATGCAAAATTAATAATAAAATACTTACTTTTTTGTTTATATGTTTCAGATGGATCGTACATGGATGTACGCGAAATCACGTTTTACCCCTGAATACATGAAAGGGTTGTCAGAATTTATTAAATGTGCCGAGGAACATCGAGAAAAGACGGGAGAGACAAAAATTTCTTGCCCTTGTAAAGAGTGTAGAAATAATGTGTCCATTCCTGATATTAACATAATTAGACGTCATCTCCTAAAAAAGGGTTTGACAAAGAGTATACTTGTTGGAAGTTTCACGGTGAAACACCAGTTGAGAGTCACACATTTGTTTCAGACATGGATCACGAGGAGAATGATAGTTCTAACGATAACCATCGTGGTAATATAGATGAGATGTTACGTGATGTGGAACGTGATGTGGAACGTGATGGTTGTGAAAAGGATATTAAAAAGTTACAACAACTGTTTCTCGATGCAGAAAAAACATTGTATAAAGGATGCAAAAAGTTCACCATACTCTCTATAGTGGTGAAACTGTTAGACATGAAAGCAAAAAATGGTTGGAGTGACAAAAGCTTCACCACCCTATTAGAGTTGTTACACGAAGCGTTCCCTGAAGATAATGAGTTACCCGTTTCAACGTATCAAGCAAAGAAATTGATGTGTCCGATGGGATTGGAAGTCGAACGTATACATGCATGTCCAAACGATTGTATATTGTTCAGAAAAGACTACAAAGACCTACACAAATGTCCTGTATGTAATGAATCGAGGTATAGGCGCAAGAATTTGACAGAATTTAACAGTGATGTGACAAAGAATGGGCCTCCCGCTAAATTGTTGTGGTATCTTCCCATCATACCTAGATTAAAAAAGTTGTATTCAAACCCTAAGGATGCTAAATTGTTGCGTTGGCATGCTGAAGAGCGAAAACAAGATGGGAAAATGAGACATGTGGTTGATTCTCCTCAATGGAAAATATTGATAAGGATTTTGACGAATTTGGATCAGAGATTAGAAACATACGGTTTGGGCTTAGTTCAGATGGAATTAATCCATTTAGAAGTCTGAGTACTCGTCATAGCACTTGGCCGGTTCTTATATGCATATACAATCTCCCACCTTGGTTGTGCATGAAACGAAAATACATCATGATGTCATTGTTAATTCAATGCCCGAAACAACCTGGGAACGATATTGATGTGTACTTGCAACCATTAATTGAGGACATGAAAACATTGTGGGATTTAGGTGTTGAAGT
Organism: Glebionis coronaria; assembly: GCA_025667525.1. Classification (NCBI taxonomy): domain Eukaryota; kingdom Viridiplantae; phylum Streptophyta; class Magnoliopsida; order Asterales; family Asteraceae; genus Glebionis; species Glebionis coronaria. The sequence continues at coordinate 502,902,612 of CM046876.1, forward strand.
TTATGATGCGTACAAGAAAGAGAGTTTCAAATTGTTTGCCATGATTTATTGTACCATAAGTGATTTTCCAGCGTACGGTAACTTGTCAGGTTATGGCACGAAAGGGGAGAAGGCGTGTCCTGTTTGTGAGAAGGACACCCACTCTCAATGGTTAACTAATTGCAGAAAAACGGTATACATGGGACATCGAAGACTGCTAGAATAAAATCACCCATACTGCAGGAAAAAAAGTTTGTTTGATGGTACTATAGAGCGTAGAGTGATGGCAGAACCATTGGATGGGTACGATGCACTTTCCCAAGTTGCGGATTTAAATATTGTTTTGGAAAAAAAGTTAAGACTCCTCAAAAAACTATTTGGAAAAAGAAGTCAATATTTTGGGAACTAGATTACTGGAAACATCTGCAAGTCCGACATTGTCTCGATGTTATGCACATCGAGAAAAATGTTTGTGAAAGCTTATTAGGGTTATTATTAAACATTTTGGGGAAAACTAAAGACGGAGTTAATGCTCGAAAATACATGGTTGAAATGGGAATTAGAGAAGAGCTGGCACCACAAGAGACGGATAGTAAACGAATGTATTTGCCGGCGGCTTGTTATACCATGTCAAAGGCTGAGAAAACCATATTTTGTGGATTCTTGCATGGTGTTAAGGTTCCATCTGGATATTCTTCTAACATTAAAAAGTTGGTTTCGATGAAGGACCTGAAGTTGCTTGGTATGAAGTCCCATGATTGTCATATTTTAATGACACAAATGATTCCAATCGCTATTCGTGGAGTCTTGCCACCTCGAGTAAGACATACAATCACAAAGCTTTGTCGCTTTTTTAACCTGATTCATTCCAAAGTTATTGATCCAGAAAAGTTGGATGACTGGCAAAATGATATTATTCTTACTCTTTGTGAACTCGAGGTGTACTTCCCACCTTCCTTTTTTGATGTCATGGTTCACCTCATTTCTCATATTGTGGGAGAAATAAAGGCTTGTGGCCCCGTATTTTTGCGATACATGTATCCATTCGAGAGGTATATGGGTTTATTAAAAGGATATGTAAGGAACCGATCACGACCAGAAGGTAGTATTATTCAAGGGTATACTTCCGGAGAAGTGGTTCAGTTTTGTACAAACTATATGGAAAGTGTCCCAAATATTGGAATTCCGCAATCCCGCCACGCTGGTAGACTTGATGGGAAAGGGATAATTGGGCGCAAAGATGTCACACCGAATAACCATGATTTAGAGCAAGCACATTTTACCGTATTGCAAAATATGACGTGTGTTGACTCATACATACACGAGCACGTGTCGCATTTAAACCAAAATAACAATCATCGAGGTAAACTTTGGTTGGAAACTGAGCATAAGAGAACATTTTCACAGTGGTTTGCAGATAAAATTAGCCGTATATTTTCAAGCGTTGATCCAGAAGTCGCACAGTTGGGGTACCGACCACGTCGTGTTTTTCAATATCAAGGCTACGAAATTAACGGATACACGTTCTATACCAAACAACAAGATGATAAGAGTACAGTGCAAAATAGCGGAGTGACGCTCATAGCAACAACGACAGATTCATCAGGGATGACTAGTTCGAAAAAGTCATATTATGGTGTCATTGAAGAAATATGGAAGTTCGATTATAATTTGTTTGTTGTACCTCTGTTCAAGTGTAAATGGGTCAATGATAGGAGAGGTGTTAAAGTTGATCGAGATGGTTTAACATCTGTCGATCTTTCCACTGAGAGCTACATATTTGACCCGTTCATTCTAGCAAACCAAGCCACCCAAGTATTTTATGTTGACGACCCAAAAGACAACAGATGGCACATTGTCATGCCTGGTAAACGAAATATAGTTGGTGTTGATGATGTTGTGGACGAGGAGGACTATAATCAGTTTGACGAGCTACCTTCATTTTCTAGTAGCAATCATACTTTAGATGATATTCTTGATGATACTGTCTATTTAAGATCAGATCATCAAGGACACGAAGAATGACGAGTGAGTTAATTAAATAATTTTTTTTCACATTATAATTAAATTTTAGATAATATACTTTATATAATTTAATCCACTTATAATTTTTATATTTTTTCAGGTACGACAAATGAATAATGAAATAAATAGCTTATGCTATATTTATTTTATCTATATACCCTATAAAGGGTGTATCTCATTTGTTGAAAGTTGAAAAGTTGAAAAGTTGAAAATTTTCAACCAAACTTCTCATGAAAGGAACCAAATAGCTGTAGAATAATTGTTGAAAGTTTCAACATTTATAATTAAGGAAATGTAACATTCAGTTATAAATGAATCACAAATTAAAATAGGAAATGTTAAGCAAAAGTTGAAACTGTCAAGCCTCAATTCACTGTTATATGTAAATTTATTGTGTATATATAAAAAAATTGTATCGTAAATTTATTTTCTGTATATAAAAAAAAGTATTTTTAGCCTTGTTTTCTTATGTAAATTTATTTTGTGTATATATAAAAAAATAAAGTAAAATTTTTTATGTAAATTTATTTTGTGTATATAAAAAAAACTCTTTTGTAGGCTTATTTTATGTAACTTTATTTTGTGTATATCAAAAAAAAAATTGTATTCTTTTTTGATGTAATTTATTTTGTGGATATATATAAAAAAACTCATGATAAACATTGGTAACCAATTTTACGTTGACAAAATCTATTTTTCTAAATGCGTTGCATTATTTTTATTTTTGTAAACTAAAAAACGTTTCATTAATTTTTATTTTTGTAAAAACATATTTCATTAATCTTTATGACAAAACATTTCATTATTTTTTTATTTTTTAAACTCCAAAAAAATTACAAACTTACTATTGTAAACCCGTGATTTTTCGTATTTTTTTAATTAATCGTATTTTTGGAAAGTGTTTAATACAAAACAAGTTTTAAAACTTGAGTTTCAACAATTTTTTCAAGATTAATGAGTTGTACACATATTTTTGGAAACTTTTTAAAACAAAACGCATTTTCGAAATTGATTTAAACAAAATCTTCAAAAAGAAACTGTTTTACGCATATTGTTGACATTTTCTTTAAAAATACGTTATAAGAAATTATTTTTGGAAAATCAATCAATTATTCAATTTTGTTGACATTGCTGGAAAATCAAAGATAACAATTCTTTCCTTAAATAAATTCGGTTAACTAGAACCAATAAGCTATAAAATCCACATCCATTTAGTTATTTTATACACATTTAACTTTTGAATCACAAATGTTTAACTTGGTTGCAGGCTACACATTCGTACTGAGAAACCCTTATTAGTCGGTTACAAACCTATTTTTTTCAAAAGACACTTTTGATCATAAGGTAATACATCATCTCTAATTGTGAATGTGATATTAAGAAGCTTTTCCCGTCCTTTTAATCCTTTTCATATATTTACATCAACTGAAACATTTGATTGTTTCTTTTTTCATGATTGAATTAGGTTTGTGTCATAATTTTTTGTTGGCCAAAAGTGCAGCATGTGATGAGCCCAGCAAATTGGATTTGTGTTATTAAAAAATCGATTTGTTTCCCATCTTTTTTGATAGAATTCAAAATATATTGTCCAAGCAAATCAATACTCATTCAAATGGATATTTCTTGAATTCTGTTTTTTAAAGGCCTATTTGAACTTTAGATGCGTTTGAGAAGTTAAATCCAATTCCTTTTTTTAAGGGTTCTAGAATTTTTTAGAGCTCATGCGGAGCAATAATGAAACCATTTAGTCTGAGGATTTTAATAATTGTGTTCACATCTTTTCACAGTAGGTGCCACATTGGTGAAACAGGCATATGCAACATGTAACAAGGTACGTCCGACTATGGAATCGTTTTGATCATAACGAGGACTCAAAGCACTACTGCACTGGAACATTCGAGTTATTTCTAAAGGCTTGTATTCATTAACACCATATGTATTTTCTTCATGAGATAACTTCTCTATCTTTATTTCCTATGTATCTGCATATGTTCATATTTCTTGCTTTTTATTTTATCTTATATAGAGTTGTTGGGTTTGACTCTTCATTTCTGCGTTTATATATATACATTTCTGTTTCAGTTCGTTCGGTAAGTTAAAAATTATCATTAGGAGATTCATTCATTATCATGATGTCATACGAGAGATGATATTATTTATTTCACACTATATTTTTCATTCACGGAACATTGACAAAAATGCATCATTAACAAAAATGCATGGACGATTATTGTTTTGATTGTTACAAACTCAAGCTCAAGTGTTTATTGAATAATACACTTATTATCTAATTATTTTTTTCAAATATTAATAAAATATGTTTACGTCCATTGTTTCTCTTATTTTATTTACATATAACTTCTTCTAAAATTATTTTTTTTAAATTATCCGTGAATCCCGCGGGTCTTGAAGTTATTATCAACTACAAATAAACATGTTGACAGTATTAATGAAATGTTGATTGGCAGATTTCCTGGTGAAGAGAAGGTTTACTATAGTTTTGATGAAGCGGAAGATGACACACACACCATGTATCCTCTTGAATTCTTAAACTCCCTAAATGTGAGCGGATTGCCACCACATTACTTGCACTTGAAAATTGGATGCCCGATTATTCTTTTGAGGAATCTCGATCCGAAAAATGGATTATGCAATGGCACGAGGCCGATATGCAAACGATTTGATCCAAATGTCATCAATGCTGAAATTGCTGTCGGGCAACACGCTGGAGTTAGAGTTCTCTTGCCAAGAATTCTTCTCGCTCCATCTGAAGAAGACATGTTTCTTTTTAAGCTAAAGATAACACAATTTCCTGTCCGCCTTTGCTTTGCCATGACTATCAATAAAGCTCAAGGGCAAACTATTCCAAATGTAGGTGTCTATTTGTCTGACTTTGTTTTTTCACATGGCCAGCTTTATGTTTCGTTATCTAGAGGGATATCACGTGCAACTACCAAGGTACTGGTGAAACCAGTCAAAGAGTTTGGTGAAGAAGGAGTATACACCTCAAATGTCGTGTACCAAGAAGTTTTACGCAACGAGTAACATCAGTTCCTAGATTATATTTTATACTTGATGCAATTTTTCACTTTCACTTTTACTTTATGTTTTTAATATGTTGTTTGATACATTGTATATGGGATTTCATTTTAAACTTGATTACCGTATGTTACGACAGTTTCCAACTACAGTTTTATCTTACCACAATATAGCGTTTCGTTAATTATCTGCCGCCATGCAATTCCGCAGCTATGCGCGGGTAATCGCCTAGTACTCTATTAATGACTTATATTTTTTGTAACAAAAAAAAATAAATAAAAAAATAAAACACAACACAAGATATCGGTAACAAAAAAAACACAAAAAAAAAAACATTATAGGAAAAAATCAAACACACGATATCCATCTCTCTACCTCTCCACTTCTCCAGTTCTTCTCCCCCCCAATATTTACCGCCAATCTGACCATAACCGCCCAACGTTATCCATCTCCACTCTCAATCTCCCGCCACTCCCCTTCATATAAGATGTTGTTTGCATCATTTTTAATAATATCAGATCTAAAATTACCACCCACCTCTGCCATCACAACAAAGCTCGATTTAAGGCATTCATCTGCGTTTGAGCTCATAAAATGGTATTTTTCCTCTTCTTAATTTAATTTTGATATACAATTGTTACTCTTTTAAGGTTAATTTATGTTGATAAGCGTTATTAATTTGGATTAGGGTTGGATTTAGGTTTATCAAACAATGTTGTATGCATATGTGTTTGATTATGTATTTAGTATGTGTTGTTAATGTTTAACATATATTAAGTGAAATATGTATGTTCCGGGTTTAGGGGTGAGCGACTGGTACCATATGTGTTTGCTTGTTACCACACCTTTGTTATTTGTGTGTTTTAATTTGTCACCAGCTTTAAGTCAAGTCACGAAGATACGACTATAATCACATAGCTTGAATAAGTAGGTCTTAAACTCTTGATAGTTCCATAAAAAAAGAGTAGAGTTTGGTTTTTACTTGCAATTAAGAGGGATTATGATATTTTTTAGACTGGCGGTCAACTTTTGTCTGTGTAGAAGTATACAATAATGTTCTAACATAACCCTATAAAGTATAAACTTTTGAACCCTCCATGATCATGTACATCAATATCGAATGGAATGTAACAGTCATTGGTCTACCTGAAATACTGTTATCTAAATGTGGAGTGATTTAAAGAACATTACAGATCGAAACATTAAGTTAAGATTTCTTTACTACAAAAAAGGGCATAGAGCCTGGTTGAAAATGGTCATAGTGCCCGTTTTTACATGCGGTCTTAAAAGGGAGGGGAATCTATTCGAATGCATATGGAGCCCTGTTTGAAAAACAAGGAAGATCCATTCACATTACATGTTTACAATTAGTTTATTGATACATTGAGGTTCTGTACTCAACCTGTCTAAAAAAAGCAAGCCAACTTTATTTACTAGGAGTACTTGAACAGAAATGAAAGTAAAACATACACCATAAACGTCAGTGTAAGTCTCATTATCGTCATTGTCTTAGAATAACTCGACAAAAACATATGGGGTTTAGTGAAGATGGTTTCGTCTCCTATCTGCCTTGCCTTTAAAGTTGTGAATCAGGGGACACGATCCAGGTAAAATCTTCGAACAAACCACATTTACCACCTGAACAAACTAAAAGAAACACATTTTACCATTATTTCGAACTTCAAAAACATGAATTTAGTAACTATCAAAGTAAGGTGCAATATAGTAACTTAGTAAGTCTAATTCAATCGAAAGAAAGAACACTAAAAAAGATGTTGAGAGCCAGAAGCCGGAGATTAGCAGCCTCCCTGACATCTCCATGGAGACAAACAACCTTTTCCGCCTCCGTCATCTCCCCCAAGATCTCCAACGACAATAACACCGTCGCCGACAATGATGTCCGATCGATCTATCGATCCAACCTTATTTCCAGAGGGTTTGCTTCGAATTCGATCACCCCAAATTTTGAGGACAGAGTTCCACCAACAGTAGCAGCCATCACGAACCCTACTTCTAAAATTGTCTATGATCAGTACAATCACGAGCGTTACCCACCTGGTGACCCAAGCAAGCGAGCATTTGTCTATTTCGTCTTGACTGGTGGCAGGTTTATGTATGCTTCCCTGATTAGGCTTTTGGTCCTAAAATTTGTTCTCAACATGTCTTCTAGTAAAGACGTTCTTGTCCTTGCCTCTCTTGAGGTTGATCTCGCTAGCATCAAGCCTGGAACCACTGTGACAGTTAAGTGGCATGGAAAGCCCGTTTTTATCAGGCGCATAACAGATGATGATGTGAAGTTGGCTAACAGTGTTGATGTTGCATCTCTTCGGGACCCACAAGAGGATGCTGCTAGGGTGAAGGACCCTGAATGGCTTATTGTGCTTGGTATATGCACCCATCTGGGTTACATCCCACTGCCAAACGCTGGTGACTTTGAAGGGTGGTTTTGCCCCTGTCACAGTTCTCATTATGACATTTCTGGCAGGATCCGCAAGGGTCCAACACCTTACAACTTAGAGGTTCCGACTTACAGCTTCTTGGAAGACAACAAGTTGCTCATCGGATGATAAGCAGAGTTTTCACATGATCTGAAGATCTGAAAATTCGAAACAATTTATGATATTTAGGATGTTGGCGATATTTAATTTTATGGCTAAGAGGACAGTGTTCGAGTACCTGTTGCTACTTTCTAAACAGCCTATTACATTTTCAATTTATATGTTTTTGTAACATTGGAGTACTCATTCCATGTTTCTGTTATCCGCGTGAATAAGATTGGTTGCATTGCTTGAAAATGTCATTGATTTTTATGCAACCTGTATAAAATAAAATATATATATATATATAGTAAGTCTAAGTATGTTCTGATATATATAGGACCAAATCAAAATTAGCATACATGACTAGTAAATTATACATACTTTTTCTCGTTGTTGAGCTGCATAACTAGTGTAACCTCAACACGATTAGGCCATTGCCCTCTATCATGCTGCGTAAAAATGTAGCTTGTAAAACTTCCTGTGTATGTATGCATTAATATGACACATATTTTCTAGTATTAATATACATAACATGATTTTTACACAAAACATAAATACATGATAAGAATTAACCCTGCCATAGCCATGGTGGAAGAGTTAACTTCTGGAATGGGCTTAGTGATATAATGGCAAGGCGTATCATTTGTTCATCAGGGTATTTTAGCTCATGCGCAGCCATTCTTCTACGAATCCGTGTCTTGTAATGAATGAGGGCTTTAACTAGGGGTTGTATATCACTTTCTCTAGTAGTGAATGAGAACAATAGTTGCTGCTCGCATACACCCTCTAAGTCTAGATATATTTTAACAAAATTTTATACAAGTCTCATTTACTATATTAATTATTTATTTTTTTAACTACGCACTCGTCACGTGTACTTTACTGCATTACTAAAACCAAATGGAATCCTCTAATACTACACTCCATCTTTAATTGGGAAAAAACACCACAAGATGTCAATGTTGACCCCTGATAATATGAACTTTTTAATCTAATTGTGTCCAAAGATCTCAATAATAGAAAACTAGAAGTGTTCACAATCTGATCTAGTTACGCTTAAAAATATCTATACAAATGAGAGTACCTTTCCTCTAGCTCCAGCAACATGGCAATGTAACTGTCGGCAACATGTTCCCTTATGCCTTATATTCAAAATGGACCCTATTCTTTGGTTGTCTTTTACACCTTTGTTCTTGTTAACATCTGTATGCATCAAAGTTTGATGATATGCCCTTTAGTTTAGCCAGTAATAGAGACGAACATATATCTCAAACACAGAAGTGAGTTGGCTTATAGTTTGGAAGTTAGCAAGTTTGAAAGCTTCATTCAGAACGATCTGACATTTTCACATCAAAAAGATTTCAATACGATGATATAGTATAAATACATACTTGTTTAACAGGCTCCATGGATATATTTGAGAATGCCTCACCGTTATAGAAGAGCTTGATCTGATAAACATATAAGTTGATAGTTCTATAAACATATGTCGCTCAATGTTGTATTGCTGCATCTTCTTATTTCTATTGTCTTACAAATGTTAACATATTTTTTAGGATCCCCCCATAATTCCACGAAAAACAAGAGGAATCAATAAGATCCAAGATCTTCCACCTGGTGAAGTTGTTGAATTCAACACGTTTGGTCAAGCTGTAGGTAAATGGCAAAACTTATATGGAAAGTACATCGGAACTCGTACCCGAAGGTTAATTTCCATGAACACAGAGGACTGGAAGCATGTGACAAAAGAACAGAAAGACTTTTTATGGTTGGATATCAAGGTATATTATAAACGACTGTTAGTTACAATACATTCTAACTAGTACATGTACTAACAATCAATAACCTTATTGTCGTATCATTCAGACACATTTTAGACTTGAGAATAATGATGTCAAAGAACCTACACTTTTATCATGTGGCACTAAGTGGAAGGCATGGAAGACAGAACTACGAGGTGAATACATGCTTAAGAACAAATCTCCTATAGACAAGTGGACATATTTAGAGCCTGGTGTGTGGGAAGAATTCTGCAGGAAAGAAAACACACCTGAAAAGATTGTAGGTTCCATTGACTTTACTATACTATTGTGATATATTGTTATTTTATCCATGTTCTAATTCATTGTTACTCCTATTTGAAGAAACTGCGTGCAGAAGCGAGTGAACGTGGAAAACAATATCAAATGGATCGCCCTCGCTTAGGACCAAAAGGGTATCGCGGTTTTGAAGAAAAGTGGGAAAAGGAAAGAAATGACCCGGAGAAAGCCACAGAACTGCATAAAATACCAGACCTTCGTGGGAGTAATTATTGTTTGGCTAGGGCTCCCCGTGATGAAGACGGGAATCCGATTGTGCTTCCTGTGTTGGTTGATCTTTCAAAAGACTTGGTAATTCTTTTTCCATTTTACATCAGAACTATATAAAAAGAATTCTAATATGAATATGTTGTCTGATATATAGCTATATACTCATATGTAACAGACCAAAGCAAGCCAACAGTTGTCTGAACGGACAAGTGAATCGAAAGCAGGAGTAGATTCATTAATAATGGTGAAGGGACCAGAGCACGGTGGTCGCACCAGGGGGGTAGGGACTAATGTTGGATATAAAAAGGGAATTAAAGGCTATATAAGAAAAAAGAGGACCTATCAATCTGAAGAGATAGAGGATCGAGTGGTGTAAAAAATGAAAGCTTTTATCAAGTCAACAGAGTTTTGGAAGGAAATGAGGGAGGAGATGAAGGTGGAAGTGAGGAGGGAATTAGAGTCGGAGTCTAATGAGAGGCTTTCAGCAGGGCAAAATGAGGTCGATTTCCTGAGACGGAGTGTCCCCTCAACCGCAAGCATCGTCAAGTTAAGTTGCATAAAGGTAAGAGTTGTTTTTTGTTTTTGTTTTCTACAAATTTGTATATTGCATAATGCAAGTAAAATATCAGAATGACACATTTAGAATCGATTTGGTAATCCTAAAATGTCATATGTGGAATATAAGCCTTGATTGTTTATATAATAAATAGTGTACATACTTACTTACACATGTCTAATTTAATACTGGTGACATTTTATATAGGAGGAAACCTATTGCTGTTTGTACGTCCCTAGTTCTATTTCCTCTCAAGAGAAGGTTACATGCGCTACTGCGACTGTATTTCCGATAGGAGACGATCTTATACATGGAAAAAACTTATTACATGGGCACATGAAGGTGTCACTTATCAAAGTTGTTGACGTCCATAAAAGTATGGAGCTTCCTGTGCCTGATGAGGAATTTCCTACTTTATTTAACATAGTAAAGGGCTTCATTCAATGGCCGATTAGTGCTATTACTCTTTTTAAGGTATTAAATGAATGGAATTTCTCTCTGTGTCATTGTAGTATGAAACTAAATAGTTACTAACACACATAAAAATGACTTTGTAGGGATCGACGAAACCCCCAATATCAAGAGCGCCAACCAATAGTATGCTGCCTCAACATCAAAAAGTACCTGCTATTGAGCAAGGAAAGGCAAAAGATACCGCTCAAGAAGCTGCGAACAAGAAAAAAGCCTTGGAAGAAACAACCAAGCACAAAATGGCGCTGGCTAAGATTGCAGAACAAAATCAAAATAAGGAGCGGGTAAATTCTGAAACCTTATAGCTACTGTATGTATTAAAATATAACAATATCTTATAAATCTGCATTTTCCTCTTAATTCTTAAAGAAAGTAGAAAGTCTTATCTAATACTAAAGGGCATACTTGTTTCTAAGCTCGACTAGACCTTTCAATTCTTGGGTATAAGGAGTTCATATTAATACCATTGTATGTGCAGGATGAAAAAAGAAAAGCTGAGTATAGAAAGAAGTTAAACGATATAAGACCTGCTATAACGTTACATAGACCTAAGAGTGTGTCAGAAGGATACAATCGATGGATGAGTAGGGGTAAAGATTGTGTTGAGCCATACAATCTTTGTGTTGATAAGGATGTTTTTCGACAAGCTGAAGATTCATACTTTACAATTAACCCAACCGACATAATTGAGTTGTTGAGTAATAAAAAGCTTGAGCTTGGCATTCTGACTTGCTTTGAGATGTAAGTACATTAATATTTTGCATATGCTGCTAAGACGATGCTTTTTTCTATATGATCACGTTAGTTTTATGTTTTTAATAGGTCACTATATCAACTTAAAGGACGTTCACAACAAAACAAGGTTGGCTTATTGCGCCCCGAGTTGATCTCTCCAGATGTATACGGGGCTGATAAAGGGGTTACCTTAGATTACTTGGCCCGTGCGTTGGATGGATATGAGTTTTATGTTGCACCATATCTTGAAAGGTACCATGCACTACTATTTTTATTGTTATTGTTGATATATTTATTGTTTTAAACGTACATGTTTACACACAATACAGTGGCCACTACGTGTTCTTCATAATTTGCCCCAACCATGGAAGGGGTTCATTTTGGATTCTCAGAAGGCATCCGTGTTTCATACGGAAGACAACTACATGCTTGCTGGACTTGTGGATTCGTAAGCATTTTTCTAGGTTGTTTTTAGGTTTCATTTGTGTTTTACACATGTTGACATATTTTCTTTTTAGTGTTCTTGGTGGTAGCTTGAGGTGGGAACTACCTGTTGTAAATCGGCAGCCGTACGGGTGGGAGTGTGGATACTACGTAATGAAGTGGATGCATGATTTCGTACTTAAGTATCAGAATGATAGTTTCCCAGACACTGTAAGTAATTTTAATCATCTTTGCATTTTGTTTGTTAAACTGAAAGTACATCTCGTCGTTTGTGAGTAACACTCTTTATTTTGATTGAATTACTTATAGATCCCTTGGAATGATGAGCGCCGTTTAGAGAATAAAGAAATGGATGTTGTCGTTGGTGCATGGTTTACATTGTGGCGCGGTTGAATTTTGTTTGATGTTTCAATTATGTTTAAACTTAGTGTTTTTGAACCCATTTGTTTGTTGTTTTCTTTTGAAAAGTAGAACTAATTTGTGTGTTGAATTTAGAATTATGTTCGGCCGAATTGATTTGTGGATTTGGATTTTGGTTCCAATTTATATGGATGGATTGATGTATTATGTAAATATAGGTTGTTGATTTCAACTTTTTCTACAACATTATTAGTCGGTTTAGATCACTTTATATTATGTGCAAATGCGATTTTTTTATGAACAGGATCAAGGATAAGGAACATTGATCAAGTTCCTTTCAGAGTTGATAAAAGACTGAAACGATGAGTACGGAGCAGGTTCAAGGAAGATTGCTGCTTTTATGCATTGTTAACGAGTTTAAAGGTAACTTACATCCTTACCCTTGAACCATGGGTATACGCGTGTTTAAATATAATGTGGCATCCTTTTAGAAGGCGCCAACTTAAGTGATCATTTCCACTAATAAATGATTTTACCGTTCAAGCTTTCCCGAGTCTTACTTTTGATTTAAATTGAATTGCAGCTGGTGAAAACAGATGACGACATAAAAGTTACCACAAATCATGGTGAAGAACTAATGGCAGCTATTGTACTTTTCGCAACGGGTAAGTATATACCACTAACTTGCTAGAATTTATTACATATATAGTTGGGCAGGCTTGTTATCTTTTATGATAAATAGTGACATGAATTAGATCTCAACTTATATGTAGCTCCATTAGGAAGTTACCCGCTGGCCCTACAAGTTTAGCTGTAAGCTAGAGTAACTAAATATATTTGACATCTTATAGTTCTCTTTATGTGTTTGAACGTTTGAGTCATTGTTCATCGTAGCCTTCTATTTTATGAAATTCAGATGTTTGCGAGTGCACATTATAGCAGAATCGATCTAGTTCCGAAGTTTGAAGAAGGAGAGATATGAAAGAAAACTTTTGGCCCCGTTTTCATTTATCTTAACTCCATCACAGTTGCGTATCATCTTTTCAATGCTTCCTTTACGGTCGCCAATATCTTAGAAGGGATTTTCTGGTAATCATACTTGTGGATCGTCTTATGTTCATTAGTTCGTTTCTATGTTTCACGGTGTTGATGTAGTTAAATTTTATTCATGGGTCAAATCAAACTTGGGGATTGCCTTATGCAGGTTCCTTCTCCATGCATCACTGATTGTCATCAATGATATTGCTGCCTACTTCTTTGGCTTCTTCTTTGGAAAAACTCCGCTAATCAAGCTATCCCTAAGAAAAGACTTGGGAAGGATTTATTAGAGCATCAGTTACAACAATCATATCTGCCTTCGTGGTGAGCATACCCTTCTTTCAATTTGCTCATTCACGTTAATATTTTATGTAAACTGACTACTGTACCTTATTTGGAATTTTATATATTTTTAAAGAAAAATTTTATTCTATTACATCTGAACTGTCAGCAAATGGCTTTTATTGATTTACGATTATGACATAAGCTCAACTAAGGAAAATTCGTAAACTGTTTTTTTATATGATATCATAATAACGATTTGTGTGCCATTGGTCATCTGCAGCTTGCCAATTATATGGGTCGCTTCCACTGGTTAACATGCCCGCAAAAGGTACTTCATATGGCTAAGAAATCATTTTCGACAATGAAGCGAGATTGTAACTTTTTAAGGCATTAACTTTTGTGAATTGGACCGCAGGACCTATCAACTAGTTGGCTTCAATGCGACCCTGACCCTCTGTTTACACCAGAGAACTTCATTTTACCTGGATGGCTTCCTGAATGGGTAAGTCGATAGAAATAACTTTGTCTCTGCTAGCTTAATACATACATTGTTAATTAACTGTTATATCTCTAACTTGATAGAAAAGCTTATCATGGAATATATACATTTGCATATCTTTAAATGTTTGTTCTAATCATAGCCGTTGAACTTCATCTATTAACAAAAGGTGAAGATGGTGTATGTGTAACTGAAACTTTGAGCTAGCATAAATTTAAAATATGGTGAATTTAAGAAATGTTTATATAACAATACAAGACTAGCAATTACCAGCACTCTAGGTTAGTTGGTATGCGCAAACTTGGTCTCTGATAGATATCGTTGCAAGTGATTGGTTTAATTTCTGTGGCTTAAAGCTCCCTAAAAAATCCTCGGCATATGGGTGCTATGATCTATAATTACACTTTGTATGTATAACTTGGGTAAATTAACATTTGCTTTAACCTCATTGGTCAGCGTCTTACTTTATGTATAGGATTGTGGTAAATTCATGTACTATTTAATAATGAACGGTTTTGTCGTTGGTCTATTACAGTTCCCATGGACAAAAATGGAAATTATGCCTTTGCAATGGCATGCTTTGGGTCTTGGACTTTTTGTTCAATTGATAGGTGTGTAAACACCCATCTTTTCTACCACTTAATTACAATAATAACCGGACCAAAACGTGTATTTTATGTCTTTTATGTCGGAATTATGCGTGGTTTGTGTTTTTGTTGTGATTTAGGATGAAAAGGTGAAAAGTGGAGAAAACACGGACATTCACGTGCATTTACGGACTTTTATTGAAGAAAAGGATGAAAGACGAAGTCAAGAAGTCAAGAGTGCAAAAAGAACGGAAGTCCACGACCAATTCTGAAGATTTATCGGAGAAAAAGTCAAAAGACGGAAGTTTATCAAAAGCCAAAGAATTCAAGTCTATTTTATTGAAGAATTTAAAGACGAGTTCGAAGAAATCCCGAAGCCAAAAGTCCCTTAAGTCCAAGTTTAAAGAAGATTAGAAGAAAAGGACTAATGACGCAATTAATGAAGATTAATAAAAGGAGGGACTTAAGCTTGTAATTAAGAAGAAAGGAAAGAGGGGAGGAAGCTTCCTTAATCCTCCCCTATATATAGATTAGGATTGTTTACATTTCACTCTTGTTGGCTAATAGTGACAATTAGACCTTCCACCATTTACTTATCTTGTCATTTACATATCTTGTCAATTTAAATTCATGTTATGCACCTTAATTACCATTTAATTCCAAGTAAGTTTTCATTTTAATTCTTGTCAAATCTTTACTTTATTTTGTTAACCTATCATCTACCTTTCTTTATCTTTGATTTGTTGTGTTTATGTTTATGTTCATGTTCATGTTCATGCTTTTATTTTGATCCAAATTGGTTTTTGATTATTGTGGTTAAAGTTGTTTGATTTCTTAAATTTAATTGTTTGTTTATGTTTACTGTTGATCCGTTGGTAGCTTCATTAATTTGTTTGTGTTGATTGTGGTTAAATTTGTCATTATACCTGCTGTTACTGTATCCCTTGTTCTTCGGGATAGTTGGTTTGTGTTTCTGATCTTCCAGGAAATCTTCCAAATCAAGTGAGGGAGTTTGTTCATTCGGAACTTTCAAAGTTCCGAACCAAGGGATTCATCCGGAAGTCTCAAACTTCCGGATCAAGGAAAGAAGTATTGTTCATTCGGAACTCAAGAAGTTCCGAGTAAAGACCTTCATTCCGAACTTAAAAAGTTCCGGATCAAGCAATTCATTCGGAACTTTATAAAGTTCCGGATCAATACTTCCGGACGAAGGAAAAAGTTCCGAACCAACCAAATCTTCCGAACAAAGTTCCGGATCAAGAGTGTTCATCCGGAAGTCTGAAACTTCCGAGTCAAGAAGGCTTCATCCGGAAGTCTTCCGAATCAAGGAGTTCCGGATCAAGGAGAACTCATTCGGAACTTAAAAAGTTCCGAGTCAGGGTTGTTCATTCGGAAGTTTTGAACTTCCGAATCAAAGGTTCTGTAAGTTTTTCTTTTCTTCAGTCTTTCTTCTTAATTCCAGTCTTTTATTTTCAAGATTATTTTTTCCATCTTTTACATTTGTTGAATTTTAAGTTCATTTGTCTTAGTTTAATTTTACCCTTGCCTTAGTTTAAGTTTAGTCGCATTTTTAAGATTGCCTTAGTTAGATTTAAGTTTACGCCTTTACTTTAGTGCCCTTTAATTTAAGTCACGTTTTTAAATACTTGCACTTTACTTTAATTAGACTTAGATTTACTTTAAGAGCACCTTTACTTTAAAGTTTCGCACTTTTATTTTAAAAAACTCTACAAAAATATTTGTTTTACCAAAGAGCGACTGAGTCACTCATAGGACCTAGATCAATTCGATTAGACATACTTAAACGAATCTTTTTAATTAGGTAAAAACTAGTTATCAAATGGCGCCGCTGCCGGCTCTTTTCGTTAAGATCAACAGTTTTCTGTGAGAGACACGTTGCTTTTTGGGATCCGCTCACTTGTGAACGTTATTTTTCTTGCATTAAAAATTTTAAAAAAAATCATCATAAAAAATAAAAAATTGATAAAAAACCATAAAAATTAAAAATTTCAAAAATACAAAAAGATTTGATCTTTATTGTGTATATATATTGTTTTTGCGTTTGGTTTTTTTTCTTTTGCATTTTCAGGTGTATGCGTACTAGATCTTCTAATTATCAAGAGCCCGAGCCTCAAGAAGATTTAGATATGGCAGGTGTTAACAACAACATTCCACCGAACCTCAATAATAATAATAATAACAACAATGTTCTCCCACAACCCGATCTTCGGACCATGGAGGAACTTTGTCAACCAAAAATGTTTGGACGAGGAGGACCGATTGCGCCGATGCAAATCAACGCTCCTGAGTTTTCGTTGAAGCACCACATGATTCAGCAAGTACAAACAAACCCATTTAGAGGATTGCCTGATGATGATGCCAACAAACACCTCGACAAGTTCATTACAATCACCCAAAGCATGAAGTTGCCTGGGGCCACAATGGATGTTCTCCGCCTACAACTCTTTCCACATACTTTATCGCATCATGCCGAGAAATGGTTTGATCGTCTCCCGAAGAATTCTATTCACACTTGGGATGACATGACTCAACGCTTTTTGTCGCGCTACTTTCCACCATCCATGGTCACAAGCCTTCGCAATCAGATCAGCGGTTTCATGCAAGACCCTGATGAATCTCTTTTTGACGCTTGGGAGAGATATAATGTCTTGATCGATAGATGTCCAAACCACAACATGCTCCCTGTGACCTTAATCGATACTTTCTACACACGGATTGACTTTTCGAGATCGTGATACGATTAATGCAGCCGCCGGTGGCACATTCATGAAAAGGAGACCCGAGGAGTGTAGAGAGTTAATAGAGAACATGACTACTCACCACAAGAACTGGGATTCCTCTGCTTCTTCTAGGAACAACCCGAGAGTCAATGTTTCCTCAACCTCAGCAAACCCTGAGATGACCGAACTCATCCGCATGATGGCCGAAATGAGCAAAAGTATTACGCTTCTCGCTTCAAACCAACAACAACAACAAGTTAAAGCGGTTGCTAATCCTTGTGAAACATGTGGTGGTCCTCACTCATACACCGATTGTCCTTCGACACAAGGAAATCCGGAAAATGTGTATGCTGCTTACGGTAATTATTCACTGGAAAATTACCAAGCTAGACAACAAGGGGATAGAAATCTGCTGAGCTACCGATCCAACAATTACCTTTCACCCGGTTTTTCTCCTCAAAACCAAAACCCCGCCAACAACTACAATAGAAGCAACCAAATCCCACCTCGTGCTTCTAACCCTTATCAACCACCCACCCAACAACACCCACCCATTAATCCCGATGTTGACACCATCATGAGAACTCAAGGTGAGCAAATCAAGAATCTACAGAGCCAAATAATCAATTTGAAAGGAGATATCTTGAAGCAAGGTAATGACATCAGAACCGAGGTTCGTGATAATCTTCAATCCTCCTTCATCACTCAAACAACTGAATTAAAGAATCTGTTGGCTAGTTTCTTGCCCGAAGCTCAACCTTCTTCTTCTTCGGGTTCTCTACCTTCAAACACCGTCACTAATCCGCGAGCTAATGTGAGTGCTATAACTACGCGTAGTGGAATTACCATTGTCGATCCACCTATCCCACCACCATCATCTACACCTCCTCCACCACCATGTATCCCTACTCCTCCTACACCTAGTAGTAGTGCACCATTACCGTCTCCGCCTCGTCATGACGATGTATCTCGGAAGGACCCTTCAACATCACAAACTTCACCAACTACACCTTCACCGTCTCCCTATCAACCCAGAATCCCATACCCTTCTCGCATAGGCAAGACCAACGAGCTAACCAAGATTGATTGTCAAGTATCGAAATATGTGGATATGCTATCTAAAATGACCATCAACATTAGCCTTGTTGAAGCACTTTGCCACATGCCGAAATTTGTCAAAGCATTCAAGGAATTGCTTAGCAAGAAGGAGAAGCTGATTGATCTCGCCAACACACGCTTAAATGAAAACTGCTCTACAGTTCTTCTTAGAGAACTTCCGGAAAAGCTTAGAGATCCCGGTCGTTTTGTGTTGCCTTGCGTGTTCAACAAAACTGAAGAATTTACTGCCCTCACCGATCTCGGGGCTAGTATTAATTTGATGCCACTGAGTGTTTGGAAAACACTATCATTGCCCGATCTCATTCCAACAAAGATGACTCTCGAACTTGCAAATCGCACTCTCGCTTACCCCGTTGGTATAGCCGAAGACGTGTTCATCAAAGTTGGCACATTTACTTTCCCGGTCGATTTTGTCGTAGTTGATTATGAAATGGACCCTCGTATTCCTTTAATACTTGGTCGGCCATTTTTGAGAACCAGACGAGCTTTAGTGGATGTGGCCGAAGGTGAGTTAATCTTACGAGTCGGGGATGATTCAAAAGTTTTTAAAATGGGGAAGCTTACAGGCAAATCCTTTGGAGGACGAGAATCAGTAAATATGATAAATGTGCTCGATGACTTTACCGTCTACGACAATCCTCTATTCGACTCTTGCATCGATAATCCACTTTTTCAAGATGATGTGGATGATTCTCTCCCTACTTTGGAACCTTCTACCATTTATGATTCTCCACCGGTCTTTGATGCTTATGATGATAATGATTCTAGCTCAGATTCGGATGATTTTGATTGTACTTCTGAGTATCCCGAGCTGCCCACTTTCGATGATTTTGATGAGGCTGATACTCTCTCGAGCGATTCTTCACATGATGAAGATCCTCCGCCATCACTCGATCCTACTTTGGACGATTATTCATTTGAGGAAGATTTCTCTGAATTTCTCAACACATACTTCCCTCATGAGAGTGATGCTCCTCCTTTGGACTTTGAAGATTATCGCCTTGATCCTACTTTGGATTTGAAGAGCATTCTGTCCAAGGAGAAGAAACCGGTCAACACCGAAATCCGTTGCACTTATGATTTGACACCTCTTTGTCTCACTTCTGAGGACGAGGTTGTGCTTCTTTGCGGATCTTCTTCACACTCGGCTGAGCCTGAGTGCTACTTTCCCTTAAAGGAAAAGGTGTTCGACCCTGGTATTGAAGTCTTTAAGCCATCTCAGTATCCACCTGATGAAAGAAAAGGAAAAATCTTTGTAAATCTTGAAGACATGCTTGCATCACTTCACCCTTGCTTCCACCGTGCTCCATCACTGCTTAAGGGAACCCTGCCACTTCTTCTTTGGCTTGCCTTGTTCGCCTTAAGCTCGTGCTTATTGATGGATGAAAACTATGTCTTTGATCCTGGTGGATATGTTTCACGCTTCTTCCGTTGATGATCAAGGTCGAGTCAGGCTCACGACTCGGTTAACAAAAATCAAGCGCTTCTTGGGAGGCAACCCATGCATCTATCTTTTCGCTTTCTTTATCATAAGTGTAGGGGGGACCCTTTGGTTTGCTATTTCCTCTCCTCACTTCTTAATCAGGGATTCGAGCTTCAATGATCCACTCTTGATGATTCTTGCCGACCCGTGATTCCGTGTTCTACTTCTTCCCGGTTCTATCCTAAACTCTTTTCGATTCACTATTTTATATTTTCTCAATATTAAAACAGGAATCTCTTTAGTTGTCTTTTCCTTAGCGAGATTTAAACAACGTGCACAATGTCCTAAGTGTAGGGGAGTTTACTCCCACATGCTTAAACATTGAGGACAATGTTTATCTTAAGTGTAGGGGGACTTCTATCGAAGTTAAGTGGTCTTTTCCTTGTAATTGTCCTTATTTTAACCGGAAAATCAATTTTTCGACATTTTTCAAAATTTTTGATCTATTTTGGCCTATTAGTTTTTATTTTTGTATAGTTATTTTCTTTCCTTATTAGAATAAATGTTTAATAAGTGGTTTTAATTTTCAAACGTTGTGAATCTTTTGACTCAATCCGAGTTTACTCTAGCTAGTATCCTTAACATGTTTAAGTCAAGTTTTGCTAGGCTTTTATATAGGGAGCTATAAAACGCGAAAGTCTTAACTCTCACGGGTTAAGAACAAGAACTTTTCGCAAGTTCCTATAATTGATCCTAGAGAGTCGTTTATCAAGGGAACTTTAAAATGCGATTTCTAAACTTGAAAAAGTCTAAGAATTTGCAAGATCCTATAGGCGACTCGAAAACCCAAAATTTTGATTTAATAGGCTAAGTATCCACGAGTCTCATTACTTGAGATTTTAAACTGTGGAGAACGAGAGATGATAGAGCCAATTATAAGTTCGGTATTCTTTCGTGAATTTATGTGAGTTAATTATAAGCCTATTCTCCCATCGCTTGCTAATAAATTTATCTGCTAATAAATAAGGTTGTACGATTTGAAAAGTTACTTAGCTTCTAGCCCCAGATCATTTAAAAGTTGCTCGGTATGGATTAGAGTTCATAGCCAAGGCATAACTTATTGAAGCAGGACGCGAAGATTGGCGAGTCCGAAAAGGCCCTAACAAGGCATGACGGCTATATTTTGTTGCTAAAGATCCAAAGTGATGTGAAGAATCATTTATCGAAAATCAATATGAAGGATCGAGACACACGACGTAAAGCAAAACTCCCCAAAAGTCATGGAGAAGTGTATCCGAAAAGACCCTAACAAGGTATGAGGATAAATAGATCCAAGTCATAAAAGGAGGCGGATCGTTGTATATCAAAGTCCAAAATAAAGATTGGAGAAAAATGAAGAAGTCGTGGTCCAAGTATGAATCTCTCAAAACTTCAAAGTGAAGAATTCCTATTATGAAGAGAAGACCATTATTTCATGAACGTCTCTCAAGATTTGAAGTATGAAGTCGCTGCCAAATATCGGTCCGAGAAAGGTCTCAAATCGCGAAGCGAGTTATGCCAAGATATGAACTTTATGAGGTCCCGAGAAGCAGTTTTAAAAGATTTGGTCCTTTAGCTAACTATTGATTAAATCGTTCACTTTATTTTCGGACTAAATAACTATAAGTCAAAAATGCATCCTCGTGATCATTCAAGACAATAATAAAATATAAGAGATACCCCTAGGAATAAGGGAGTCTAAGTGAGTAATTGGCCCACATGAATTCGTGATAGTTTACTAACTTATAATAACAATGATCTTGTTTTTAAGCTTGGTTTGGAGAAAATGAAAGCTTGAGGGTGACGATTATTCATAACATTTCCAAAACCCAAGGTATGCTTTTGATTTCTTTATTTTGTATGATTTTAATTTTCTATCTCTTTAATAAAGGCCAACGTGGATTGATTATGATGAAAAGTGTAACCTTGCTTTGTAACTAATGCATTGTATGAGGACATTGCAATGGTCAAGTGTAGGGGATTTGATAGGTGTGTAAACACCCATCTTTTCTACCACTTAATTACAATAATAACCGGACCAAAACGTGTATTTTATGTCTTTTATGTCGGAATTATGCGTGGTTTGTGTTTTTGTTGTGATTTAGGATGAAAAGGTGAAAAGTGGAGAAAACACGGACATTCACGGGCATTTACGGACTTTTATTGAAGAAAAGGATGAAAGACGAAGTCAAGAAGTCAAGAGTGCAAAAAGAACGGAAGTCCACGACCAATTCTGAAGATTTATCGGAGAAAAAGTCAAAAGACGGAAGTTTATCAAAAGCCGAAGAATTCAAGTCTATTTTATTGTAGAATTTAAAGACGAGTTCGAAGAAATCCCGAAGCCAAAAGTCCCTTAAGTCCAAGTTTAAAGAAGATTAGAAGAAAAGGACTAATGACGCAATTAATGAAGATTAATAAAAGGAGGGACTTAAGCTTGTAATTAAGAAGAAAGGAAAGAGGGGAGGAAACTTCCTTAATCCTCCCCTATATATAGATTAGGATTGTTTACATTTCACTCTTGTTGGCTAATAGTGACAATTAGACCTTCCACCATTTACTTATCTTGTCATTTACATATCTTGTCAATTTAAATTCATGTTATGCACCTTAATTACCATTTAATTCCAAGTAAGTTTTCATTTTAATTCTTGTCAAATCTTTACTTTATTTTGTTAATCTATCATCTACCTTTCTTTATCTTTGATTTGTTGTGTTTATGTTTATGTTCATGTTCATGCTTTTATTTTGATCCAAATTGGTTTTTGATTATTGTGGTTAAAGTTGTTTGATTTCTTGAATTTAATTGTTTGTTTATGTTTACTGTTGATCCGTTGGTAGCTTCATTAATTTGTTTGTGTTGATTGTGGTTAAATTTGTCATTATACCTGCTGTTACTGTATCCCTTGTTCTTCGGGATAGTTGGTTTGTGTTTCTGATCTTCCAGGAAATCTTCCGAATCAAGTGAGGGAGTTTGTTCATTCGGAACTTTCAAAGTTCCGAACCAAGGGATTCATCCGGAAGTCTCAAACTTCCGGATCAAGGAAAGAAGTATTGTTCATTCGGAACTCAAGAAGTTCCGAGTAAAGACCTTCATTCGGAACTTAAAAAGTTCCGGATCAAGCAATTCATTCGGAACTTTAAAAAGTTCCGGATCAATACTTCCGGACGAAGTTCCGGACGAAGGAAAAAGTTCCGAACCAACCAAATCTTCCGAACAAAGTTCCGGATCAAGAGTGTTCATCCGGAAGTCTGAAACTTCCGAGTCAAGAAGGCTTCATCCGAAAGTCTTCCGAATCAAGGAGTTCCGGATCAAGGAGAACTCATTCGGAACTTAAAAAGTTCCGAGTCAGGGTTGTTCATTCGGAAGTTTTGAACTTCCGAATCAAAGGTTCTATAAGTTTTTCTTTTCTTCAGTCTTTCTTCTTAATTCCAGTCTTTTATTTTCAAGATTATTTTTTCCATCTTTTACATTTGTTGAATTTTAAGTTCATTTGTCTTAGTTTAATTTTACCCTTGCCTTAGTTTAAGTTTAGTCGCATTTTTAAGATTGCCTTAGTTAGATTTAAGTTTACGCCTTTACTTTAGTGCCCTTTAATTTAAGTCACGTTTTTAAATACTTGCACTTTACTTTAATTAGACTTAGATTTACTTTAAGAGCACCTTTACTTTAAAGTTTCGCACTTTTATTTTAAAAAACAACCAAAAATATTCCTTTTCACCAAAGATCAACTGAGTCACATAGAGAGCCTAGATCAATTCGTTAAGATACCGAGAACACGAACTTGAACTTTAATTTTTATACGGGCAAAAGCCGCGTATCATCAATCATCGCACCTTTCGGAGGATTCTTTGCTAGTGGATTCAAAAGAGCCTTTAAGATCAAGGTGCTGCAGCGTGTCTACATTTATAAGCTTTGTGATTCGTGCCATAATTGCACATGGTCTTAATTTGTTTCATTTGTCTTTGCTGTAGGATTTTGGGGATAGCATTCCTGGACATGGTGGGATGATGGACAGAATCGATTGTCAGGTGCGTGAGGATTTTATATATGATAAATGATCTGTACACCACTAGAATTACTTCACACACCATGATGCTTGTTGTGTATTGTTGGACACTGCTGTTATGATCGGGCATATGAGAAATTTGTAAATCTGTCTAGTCAATAGAAGGAACTATTTGCCCACTGTATTTGACAGTCATTTTAGGTTGTTGCATGTGGTCATGGCTTATTGTGTAGCCTCTTCCTGTCATTTAGTTATTGTCTTTCCTTTTAAACATGCAGATGTAGGAAGAAATTGCAATCGAAAATGGTGAAGCTTTTGTTGGAGCCTTGAGGGCGAGCTCAGTGCTACTGCATTTGTTTCTAGCTTAAGTATTACAGCAGGTTGAACAAGTTTTAGAGTCAAGTTTAGAGATTTGATATACTGTAGTTGTAGTTGGTTATATTGGCATGTATAAGACTTTTTCACTTTAGTTAAGTTGTATTTTCAGGCATTATAATGTTTTTTTTATATTTTTTGCAAAAGCAAAAATCATTTTTTTTAATAAAAAAATTATCAACAAGACTGGTTCTTATATAATAACAGGTCTTCTTACTCTATAATAGAGACTTGCAGACATCTTTTAAGGCACCGGTTTTTACTAGCAAACCGGTTATGGTGCTCATAATAAACACCGGTTGTGAAACCGGTTTCTATATATTTTGGGTATAGAAATACACCCCCCCCCCCCCCGCCTAGATTGGTTCATAAACCACTCTCTATGAGCCGTTTTAACCAGTTTCCATGAGTTTTTTTGTAGTAGTGGCGATGTCTCGACTACTTGACATCCACATCACCCACCGTACCATTGGGGCCCGGATGAGGCAACAACAGTTCTACGTGACGCAAGTGATGTTTGATGTCATCATTTCATCTACCTCATACTGATCATGACTCATCCTTTACTTGGACTAAGAGAAGTTGTGAGAGCTTGTAGCAACAACTTTGCAGCAATGGCGGGGTCATAAAATCCAAGTCATTTTCTGATAGAAAACAGTTTATAGACATAGAGAAGCAGCTTATGATATTTACATCTTTCACAGTATTCGATTTATAAAACAAAACTCAAGAAAACAGTTTATTCAACCAACCTCCCTTTTATTTTTCTATAACTGCGTTAGGCTATCACTTCAAATGTGATACCTAATTTTTTGATCGTAGTTACAAACCAGAAAGAAAAGAAAACAAGTGTATGATTGATCTTACAAACCAGGATCAATACATATACAAGATCAAGAACACAGCTTAAAATATCAATGGCGGAACTAACAATGTGAGAGATGAAACAAAACAGAATGAATAACTACGCAACAAGAAGTGATGAATATATAGCCCAAGACTAGGGTTGACTCAACTTTCATCAGCTTGCCACATTTAGCCCTTTATCCTTTTGCAACCTGTCAAACTAAGACACAAAAATAGAAACCAAAATATATAAAAGAAAATATTTACCTTTCTTACCCTCCAACTATGAAATACTTTTCAACTTACTCGTTAATACACAGTATAACATTCTCTCTTTACGGCTTGCTTGTCTAACCTCAACAGAGGTGATATACGGATGCAACCATGTCTTAGGACTTGCAAAGCTACCTGCTAACAGGGTGATGTCACTATTGTTACGCCTACTACCTACCTTAGCTAATGTTTTAAAATATCCTAGATGTCAGTAAGCAAGCATCTCAAAAAAAATTACGTTCGGTTTGATATCTAGTTATGATTAAAAATATGCAATTACATGTTCTTATTTTGTCCCCAAACGTTAGTCTTTAGCCAACTAAACTTTGGTGATTGAACTATTTTTTACTTGTTCGACCCAGTACTTGTAAGGAATCGGTTCGGGTCGCAAATATTGACATCCCTAGTTGTAACCCACAAATTTTTAACATGTGTAGGCTTACGGTACCTACTACTCATGGCTAGCTAGCCAACATGGTCCAGTTTAATGCATCCAAAATATTCCCGTCTCTAGTCTCAACCGGTTTATAAAATATTTAAATTTTAATAGAAATAATAGAAGTATATTTTTTATTAGATGAAAAAAGTAGATAAATGAGATTGATTAATTGATTGATTGGATTAAAAAAGTTGTACATTGAATTTTTACCATCTTGAGTAACATTAAGATCCTATTACGGTTCTTCTATTTTTTATATTCGTAAAATCATAACATCATATATTAAATACCTGATCCAACTACATTCTCAACAACCATGATGTACCACAACACTTGATGCATATCTTATAGAGAAATCTTAAATTTAGCGAACATAATAAAAATGAAAGCGTGACCTTTCAAGAAGCACTTTGAGCCATCGACTGACCTTTTCCATCTAAATAGACGCTAATTCAGGTTGAAAATAAAAAGGTCATCTTAACGTTTTTTTTAGGAGTATTAAAAGCTGGGAGCGTGTTTGTGTTTTAAAAGTGGTGTCAAATGTGTCACGTAAAATTTTAAGGCTTTTGTATTAAAATCATTTTGGCATTATATTTTTTAAGAAGCGGTTGATACCAGACAAAGTGATGACAAAATATAAAAAAGTTGTATATTGAGCCCATTTTTATTAGCAAGCTGGACGGGTTGACATAAGCCCCTTTGCGCGATGTACGAAAAGTGATATCAAACATTTATCAGCCAGGTGGTCAACCACCACTACCCGGTCTTAGTTGAATGTCGGTTTGTTGTCAGGACAGATTTGATCAAGTCTTAAAGACTTTAAGTTGCTAACTTTTTTATTTAAAAAGAGAAAGAAATTGTTTCGATAACATCATTGAAATTGAAGATGCTCCAACTTAGAACATGTCCAATGGTAAAAACCAGAAAAGACTTTTTTTCATTAAGTACATTAATTTTTTTAATAAATGACTTATAGTAAAAATAGGGGTGTGTAAGAAACCGAAAACCCGAATCTAAACCGAAAAAAACCGAGGAATCGAAACCTAAAAAACCGAAATCTAAAAAACCGAAACCGATTGAAAAACCGATGGTTCGGTTTTTGCATTTTGAAAAAACCGAAACTTTTGGTTCGGTTTGGTTTTAGCATTAAATAAAACCGATATAAAGCGAACCGATCTTTATAAACATGAGAATATATATATAAGTTCACTTCGAAGCTAATTGACGATGAATATGCTACGCTAGATTAATTCTATCATTTTTAATAACTAATCATTGTTTCATTTACTTATTGAACATGACTAAATAATAAGTTTTCTTCTCGATTGTTTTTTTAATTAGGTTTTAATCGTTGCTATTGTGTTTATTTATACACATAAATGATTTTTTTATGATTTTATATGATATTTTTTCCTTATTGTTAATGTTGTGTTTCTTGTTGTTATTGTTTATTTAAAGCTTTCAACGTGTCGGTTTATGGTATATTCAAAATCGATTTGTAAAAGCGAAGCTCGATAAATCATATAGAAACCGAAAAACCAAACCGAAAATAAATCGAAAACCGAAAAACCAAACCGACACAAAACCGAAACCGAATGGTTCTTAAAAATCAGAAACCGAAATTTGTTAGTTCGGTTGCAGTTTTATACAAAAACCGAACCAAACCGAACCATGCTCACCTCTAATAAAAAGCTATTATGTAAACTTACTCTAATGCATAACTTTTCAACAAAGACTTTTTAAAAGGAAATACATACATTCAACAAGCAAAATAATAAATCATTAAATGCAAATCTTTTGCTCAAACCACGTTTAAAATTCTAAGGTGCCGTTTGGTTCAACATATTGAAATAATAGAATTCTAATTTCTAGTAAATTAAAATTCCTAAGCATTAAAAATTCTAGAATTTTAAATGCCTAAGCATGTTTGGCTGACAACAATTTATAATATTTTGAAATGTTGATTTGTGTTGAACCAATTAACGAATAAATATTTTTTATAATTTTTTTATTGAAAAGAGTAAAAATCGAATTTTAATTATTTATAAAAAAAAAATATAAAAATCTTTATAAAATTTTTATATAAATTTTATAAAAAGTTATATAATATTTATAAATTTTTTATAAAAAGTTATATAGTTTGGTCATTTCCATCAAAATCACACAGCATAAAATTATTCTTTTTCTGATTATTCAAACCATTTTAATAACCTCGTTTCTATTATACCTATACCATTGTCGGCCTTTAATAGAAAATAGAAATACACACATAATTTGATAATTGCAATACACATCACTTTCAACAAAGTTTCCATGTGCAAACGCGGATTATTAGAAAAAAGATGGATGCCACATCGAGCACCTTAATTACCATGGTCCCCACAACAACCCAACTCCCACTCCAATCATTCACTCATTCTCAGCCGTTAGATCAAAACCATACCCATCATCTCATCCGTTGATTAATAACATCGCATTTATAAATTCATTATCAGTCCGGTTGGTTCCCTACACCATCGCGTCACTAAACGCGTTTGTTGTTGACTATTTGACCTTGACTTCCGAACCTCAGGCTCGGAGTTACCCGAACCAATAGCTCGGGATATGAACACTTGCTATAAATACCGAATCATTTTGCAACAAAGTACTACGAAACCTTTTCTTATTTTAGCATCCAGATATATTCCGCAGAATTTTCAAAGGTATTATTTGTTGCTGATTTTAGTCAATTTCTTTTGGTTTTGGTTAATCATGACTTTTAGTTTTTGATGGACTAATTTACAAGGTTCGAATTCATTGTATTAACGGGTAGAACATAAGATTGTTTGCGCTACACATACTTTTGTCGATATTTGATTTGTATTCAACTCTATTCATATTTCTAACATAAAAGCTTGATTATTATTATGTTTAAACATTAAAACTTACATGTGATTCATTGTTTATCGACAAAAAAAATCATCAATATAGTTTATCGACATACCTCCTTAATGATCATCAAATGGTTTTGGCTATTAGGTTGACTCATTGTTTGTTCAAGCTTATATCAGTTATATGTGAGCTTATCAGCTTTTTTATTCCGGCTTATATATTATAAGATCCAGTTTTGTGGCTTATTTGAAACTTATGAGCTTATATAAGCCCACAAATCTTGAAATAAGCCGGAAAACCGAGGCTCATAAAATATAAGCCGAAAAACAAATAAGCTCATTAGCAACATATAGACTTAAACAAAACCCTTTGAACATTGGAATTTGCTCAGCAAGCTGTTTAATTGCAGCTGTTAGTTTGATCCTGCAGCTTTGAATTCGATCATCCAGTTGATTTTGATCTTTATTCTGACAGCACAAATGTTCTGGACAACTTCCAGCCAGTTACCAATTGTTATTTAAGTATCTAACTATAATGTTACCTTTTTGATTGCCAGGTAACTTTACCAAAACCGTGACAGTAAGAGAACAAGGATCATTTGGAAGTAAGAATGGCATTGGTAAAGCAAGGAAGTTCTACTCTTAATCCAAACGCCCCATTGTTTGTTCCAGCGGCAGTTCGTCAAGTTGAGGATTTCTCGCCAGAATGGTGGCAGTTGGTCACAACTTCGACTTGGTTTCATGACTACTGGCTTAGCCAGCAGCAGGCTGAGGGCGGGTTCTTTGCAAACAACGCAACAGATGGTTTGGATAGCTCCGACATTGCTGATATGTTGCCTGACTCTATTGATGACGATCTTGTATCCATGGAAGGCCAATATGAGCAGTTTCTGCTAGCGTCTGAAATGGAAAAAGTTGACACTTCGTCCCGCTTGGGTAATTAGTTCTGAAGGCTGTCATAGGTTCCGAGTTATGTATGTATAAGTATTCGTAAGAGAACTTTAGTAGTACTATCTGTTTGTTGTAAGTTTATGTATAGAGCAAGGTTTTAACTTTGTTAGAGTCCTTAACGTCTGGCCTTGTTCATACCTTGTAAAACCGGCTATTTCGACAAGCCAGGGAAACTAAATGTATAAGAAGTAATTCAAGCAACTGTTCTGTCTGTCTTCTTTAAGAGGGTATGTTGGATTGCTTATTTAAGTCCTTATACGCAAAATAAGTAGACAAGCAGTTTTTAGTGTCTGGATAGAACTATTTATTTGCTTAGTTTACAACATAAGCAGGTACACAATCTAAACACCTCCTAACTGCGTAAGGGTCAAGTCTATAATGTTTTTGGGAACCTGTATAGGACATTCTAATGTGTAGACGACTGCGAAGATATTTACACTCACATTTACTTACGGAAGTCGACAATAAAGAGTTTGGGAATCAATTGGATAGGAAAATCAATTCAATCCATAAGAATGAGACATACAAACCTTCAAGAAATTATTCTAAAATACAACAAACCTATGTAACACAAAATTTTCAAAGAATGCATTATGTTATATGACTATATGCTAACCAAGTTACCAAACACTATATAGATAAATAAAGCTCACATACTCGTGGTCGAGAAAAAGGCAAGGCAACATTGGATGCCTTTGGTGTAGCCAGAAGAACAAGCATGGATATCAGATCAGTACAGGGTCAAGATCAGATCAATGCGTCTTCGCTTTGGGGCTGAGTTTTGTTTTGGTTGTTAAGGGCTTCTGATATAGCCTTTGGCAGCAAAAAGCCAGGTCTCTCGAGAGATGGTGCACGATCAAGTACCAAAGGTTCTCGAGATGTTATTTCAATTCCATCAAAAGTCCACAATGTCAAAGTTGCTTCGCCTTTTAAACCCAAAGAAACCCAACCAAGGCCTGCAGCCGCTAGGTCGATGCTGTTAACATCCCAACTCGTTCCAGACACTTTGAATTCCCTTGACTCCCACATCCCCAGTTCAGACACTCGATCTACACCATTGGGAGGCTGAAAGAAATTTAAACATTTTTTTTAATCAATGCATAAAAGCTGGTATAGTGGAAGTTGCTAAGAAAATAAGTATCTAACGCCACTTGGGGTGCGTCAAATTAGGCCAGCATCGTACCTGCAATCTAACACCAGCATGCTTATTCCAAATTTCTTCTGCATTTTCAATCTTGCCAAGATGTAAAGAAACATTTGGTGAGGCCCAAATTGTAACATAAATTGTCTGAACAGATGCTTCATTAAGGTCTAGTCTCATCAGACCACCGACATGTATTGTCTGCCCTTGCTGCAAAATCAAAATACCAACAAATAGCATCAGATACTATATATATATGGTCTGATTCTTTATAGGTGCGACATTTAACGTTTCAACCTCAAAGCTAGTACTTCAAGTCTAATGTGAATATTGACTTTTAAGTACAATAATACAGTACATTCATATCCGTTTAGACACTGGAAACAGTCATGGATCCAGGATTTTGACTAGTGTATATACACTATGATGACAAGTATATATTTTCTATAACATTAGTCCACAAGAAGATCGTTAAGGGATTCAGGGCCATGGTTGATAACCAGTCTTGTTTGACAAGTAAAAGTCAACATGTCCAATTAAGAAATTGACACTAGTTCTTGAGGTAGCAATTTCGACTTATTGAACGACTACAAAGTTCAAACTGCAAAGTAAACCAACAGAACAACATAACACGAAGATATAAAAACAACAAAAAGAAATAATTACCTTAATTCTATACGTTCGGGGACGTAATTCCTTTCGTAGTTCGACCATCTTTTGCTCCTCTCTGTTCAATCTCATGGACATCAGATATGGATGCAATAAACCCGGTGTATCATACATTTTCGCTTTAGCGGACAATATACCTCCAATTCTCAAGATACCAAGTGTCGTCCCAGGAACCGCCGCTTCAGTTAGCTTACTAACTTTCACCCCACCTTTCTTAGCTAGAGCATTAATCAACGTGGACTTACCAGCATTTTGTGCACCTATAACCCACACATGCCCTCTTGGCCCAGCCAAATCCTTAACAAAAGTTAACAAGTTTCTAACACCTAAATCCTTTTTAGAACTAACCAAATACACCCCATTTAGCCTAGGTGCACCGTGAGCCTTAGCCCTATGTCTAACCCATCTATCTAACCTAGTGGGACTAATTTGTGAAGGCAAGAGATCAACTTTCGTAGCCACAAGAATCAACTTAGGCAACTTTTTACTACGCTGCACACTATCACGACCTCCTTCCAATGCTGCAAACAAAGACTTAGCAGCTCGTTTCGGAAACGAGCCATCAAAATCAACACAATCAACAACCATGATCACGACAGTGGAATCAGCAGTTCCAGTCGGCCTCATCAACCTAGTACTAATCAATTTATCAAAATCAAAATCAGGTATTAAATTCTCAGCAGTCTGATTCTTTACCTGTCCATAGTTCCTTAACGAATGACACCTTGCACAAACCGTAACCTCCTCTTTCTCCACTTTCGTTTCACGAGCCAGCTTCTTTCTTTCACTTTTCGACACCCTTTTCCTTTTACCCTTCTCCAAAACTTCCTCAGTTATATTCCCATACCCCACTCCAGGCGCGGTAAACCCGTCTAATTCCTTCAAATCCTCTTCCTCCTCATCAAAATCTTCCCATTCACTGTCCCACTCAAGTTCATTTTCCATATCCAAATCATCATCATTTTCGCTCTCATTTTCGCCTTCCCCTTCCTCCTCATTTTCATCCAATTCGCCTTCGCCTTCGATATCGAAATCGTCTAAAACAAGCTCATTGTCAAGTTTCTTTTGTTGGTAGTACCCAGGTTGAGTAATGTCAGAATCCTGCATAAAGACACCACAACCAGGACAAACAAGTCCTATGTTATCATCATCGTCTCTTCCTTCACTTAAAAGAGGTTGTTTTCGAAATCTTTTTTTTGGGTTAACTGTTTGTGTTGATGTTTGGTTAGTGTTGGTTGATAAAGTAACATGTGACTGTTTGTTCTTGAAGTTTATACAAGTGTTTTGTTTGTAATTGTGGGGGTTTAAGAATAGGGTTTTAGGTGTTGAGAATAGCAGAGATGATGAAGAAGAAGATAACAAAATTGACATTTTGTTTTTGGTTTCGTTTTTGTTTTGGGTTTTGCTCAACCTGAATTTCCTTTTCTTTTTGCTTTTCGGAAATACTCTTTTCTTCTCAGATTTTCACGATTTAAAAAAAATATAATTTAATTGTTAATTACCAGAAATTTCAAATTGATAAAAAATTTAATCAAATTTATTATAGTATTATTTTTCTTTAAATTACTATTACAAATTAAAAAAATAATTAATAAATTAGTCAAAAGTAAGAGAGTTTATTTTTGCTATAAATGCTAGTAATAAAAATTAATAAAGAAAACAATTTTTTTTTATTAATGGATAATAATTTTGAGACAAAAATATAATATAAAATATATCAAAATGATTGATAGTTTGATACGCGGTGAAAAAAGATGATTACCGGTGTGTTTGGTTACACTAGCCCTTCACAGAAGCAGTATTAGTTAGCGGTAGCAGTTACCAATAACAATTAATTTATAAAAATATTTAGTGGATTAGCAGTGCTGTAATTTAAATGTGTAAAAAAACATAAAATGACATATATATATATATATGATAGATTTTTTTTAAAATTAAATGCGTTATATTAATAAGGGTATTTAAATAATTTATTAAGTCTAAAACTATTTTATTAATAATGTTTATCTAAAAATACTCTTTGAAAGAACACATAAAAAATAGCAATTTTATAAGAAATATTAATGCTCATTGTTCTAAACAAACAATATTTTTTTTAACAATTATACTAAATAGTAATACTAATTAGTAAAATCGCTCTTAAAAAAACTGTTACCAAACAGTGCCTACTTCATCCGTCTCAATTTATTTGTTTATTATTTATTTATTTTTTACTGTAAATTATTTTGTGTGTGACATATAGCAAAACATATGTATAGAATGAGTTTTAAATATATTTTTATTGGTATAATTCTCATTAATTATTAGGGAAAATCACTTAAAAATGTAGTAAACTTATCACTTTTTATGGTTGTGTGTACTAAACTATTTTTTTCTCATTGTGTGTATTAAACATTCAAATTCGTATCATTGTATGTATTTTGTGACTATTTTACCCTTACATTTTTCAAAATTTTAAGGGTAAAATGGTAATTTTGCAAGGAAAAAATCGTCTCAAAATACACACAATGGTCGAAATTAAAAAGTTTAATACACACAATGAGAAAAAAAATAGTTTAGTATACACAATCATAAAAAGTGGTAAGTTTATTACATTTTTAAATGATTTTTTCCTAATTATTATATATAAAAAATTTACGATCAAAATTGAATAAAATAATTAATTGTGGACAAATAAATTGAGAAATAGGGAGTATTAGATTTTTAAAACTTTCGCCTTTTGTATATTACATTGATTCTACTTTTTAAGGAAAGAAAGTAAAAACTGTGATAATATTCCTCAAATATTATTCAAAAGGTTACTAAAATAAATATAATTTAGTTAATTTCAAAATAAATTATTTATTATCATTAGTTGTATTCTTAACTTTTTCACAAACATAAACTATACGGAGTATTTATTTTTTAAAATACACACTTTGTACTTTAAAATCGCACACTTAACATCAAGCGTCGAACAAGAATCAGGATCTCGCAAGTTACAATTATTTGTCAAATACATCGTCGCATTACACGAGTACGTGACTAGGTAAAAAACTTTTATCGATTAATACAATTATAACAATAATGTTTTGACACTTAAATTTACAAACAATATATTTCATAGATTTGATTTTTTATATAAAAAAAACCAACGACGCAACTTATTATCCGATTAACTACTCTTATAATTTAAATTATAATTTAAGAAATAGTACATCCACTAACAATTTACAAAAACATACTCACATAATGACATGTCAAACCAGATTAACCAATCATGTTCTATAATATTTTCTCTTTCATGTGATTCACCAACCATATTTACATGACACATGTGTATGTGGATTTTATTTTGTAAACATTTTGTAGATCTAGCATTCCTTTTATAATTTTTAGAAAAAATTTTAAGATTCGTCCATGTGGTTTACCCAAAATATCAAGTTTCGTCCCTATCTCAAAATAAGTGCAAGAATCGTCCCTATTTCTGAAACTATGATCGAATTTGATCCCTATTTTGGATGGGGTTAGTTTTGGCTGTTAACTCCAAGTAAATGAGGAGTATTTTGGTCTTTTCCTTGTTTTGGTTTCATTTAATACAAACACCCGCCATTTTCATCCCACAAGATCAAACACACACATTTTTATCCCACAAATAAACTCTTCATCACCATCTTCTTTCATACTTGTTCTAATCTCTTCTTCTACCAAACTGATTATAATAACCATCTATTCATACAAACATAAACTCTTAATCACCATCTATTCATACAAACATTTACTAGTATTATTGAAGAGAAAAAGTAGTCAATTTGCAAAGTCAAACTTTACAACCTTTTTCATTACATGCTGGATGAATGCAGTAAAAAACCACTAAAATTCTTTAAGCTTTTTTAGCTCAATGATTTGAGTACAATAAGTTTTAACTAACATTTTGAGCATTTACAGACAATCAAATTCATCATGAAATACAGTAATTTAAAGTTCAAAAAAGACAAGTAAACTCGGGGATAGGGGACAAGTTCAAGGAGCAACTTTGCTAAAATCTCATACTTGAGAGATATATCATGTCGATTCTACCTTTTTCTTCTTCTTTGTTGATTCCGTGTTGTTGAAACATATTTCTGCAGGGTTGATCACGGATGACTTCTTGAGCCATATGTCGAAGCATCAAGCCTGGAAATCAGCTGTCAAACAAGAAAGAACCCGTTAGAAGGGGTCCCAGGCCGGAGCCCGGGGAACCACCCTCCGACGGTCAAGTCAGCGCCTAGTAAAGGTCTTATATTATGCATATGGATGTTGTGATGTTGTATGTAGAGAAAGAAGTAGTTTAGAGAGAGAGTGTAAAAACCCGAGTCTTGAAAGAGAGAGATGTTGGACTATTTATAGCCCAATCTTTGCATGTTAGTCCATTATTTATTTATGTGTTGATCCTTTGCCTATTGGCCTTTTACCTTTTGACCCTTCTAGTATTATTCAGGGTATATTTTGCCATATACGTCAACATGCCCCCTAGTATAATATTATCGGCTCACGGCCAATGATGTTATACTTAAATAGTGCATCGGAGGCCTCGAAGGGGAATCTAAAAACATCCTCCAAACCACATATGTCAACATGCCCCCCCCCCCCCTCCAATATAATGTTATTAGCTAATGGGCAATGATGTTATACTTAAATAGTGCATCGGAGGTCTCGAAGGGGAATCTAAAAACATCCTTCAAACCACCTACGTCAACATGCCCCCCAGTATAATGTTATTGGCTAACGGCCAATGATGTTATACTTAAATAATAGGTCGAGGGTTTGTATGAAGGACTTAAACAATTGTGCCTTACCGAATATCAGGCCATATATATAACCCACATGGTTCCCCCAGTATAGCATTGTTGGTTATCGACCAATGATACTATACTTAAATAGCGTACTTCAAACATCGGACGAAGCACTTATACGTGATTGTACGGTGATACCCTTCCTCAATTTTCTTACGGGACTTGGTTGGTATTATGGTTCGAGATTTCGGTAGGGAAACATCGGTTGTGTGCCGCCTTTAATTTGTTTATGAACTGCCTAAACAGGCATGGCTCATTGTTACAAGAAGACATCGGCACTGAGCCGCTATTAATTTGTCTTCAGGCATCATGACCTCATTTTCGTTTAAATTTGTTGCATGATACTCTGAATTTATTTGTATGCCCCGCTTCGATGTTATCCGGAGACATGACATGCTCCTGCAATATTTATTAAATTGGAAGACATCGGCATCGGTCCACTTTTAACTCGTCTTCATATTACTCTTTTGGCGCGTCCAATACACTTACATGCTACACTTAGGAAGACATCGACACCGGGCCACTTTTAACTTGTCTTCGGACTGCCGCTTGGGCGCATCCAGCGCGATTATTCGTTAACATGTGGGAAGACGTCGACACGAGGTCACTTTTAATTTGTCTTCAGGACTGCCCCTCGGGCGCGTCCAATACTTAACGTTTTTTGTATATTTTTTGGGAGACATTAGTACTAGGTCGCTTTTAATTTGTACCTGGACTGCCTCTTGGGCGCGTCCAACACTTAACGTGTTTTCATTTATTATACGAGAGACATCGGCACCAGGTCGCTTTTAATTTATCTCCGGACTGCCTTTGGGCGCGTCCAACACTTAACTTGTTTTGTATGTTATGTGGGATATATCGGCACTGGGCCACTTTTAATTTATCTTCGAATTGCCAGTAAAGCGCGTCCAACGCAATTATGCATTATAATATGTGAAGACATCGGCACGAGGCCCTTTTTACTTTGTCTTCCGGACCAACCATCCGGCGAGTCCAACGCAATTATGCGTCATAATATGGGAAGACATCGGCACCGTGCCGCTTTTAATTTATCTTCGGAACTGACCCTAAGGCGCGTCTAATGCAATTATGTGTTATAATATGAGAAGACATCGGCACCGTACCACTTTTAATTTGTCTTCAGGACTGCCCTTAAGGCGCGTCCAACGCAATTATGTGTTATAATATGGGAAGACATCAGCACCGTGCCACTTTTAATTGTCTTCGGGACTGTCCTAAGGCGCGTCCAACGCAATTATGTGTTAAAATATGAGAAGACATCGAGACCGGGCCGCTTTTAATTTGTCTTCCGGATTGCCCCTCAGGCGCGTCCACACACTTATGTGTTATAATATGGGAAGACATCGGCACCGGGCCGCTTTTAATTTGTCTTCCGGACCTCCCATTCGGTGAGTCCAACGCAATTATGCATCATAATATGGGAAGACATCGGCACCGTGCCGCTTTTAATTTGTATTCCAGACTGCCCCTCAGGCGCGTCCAACGCAATTATGCGTTATAATATGGGAAGACATCGACACGGGGACACTTTTAATTTGTGTTCCGGGCTTCCCCTCGGGCGCGTCCAACGCAATTATGCGTTATAATATGGGAAGACATCGGCATCGGGCCGCTTTTAATTTGTCTTCCGTACTGCCCCTCGGGCGCGTCCAACGCAATTATGCGCTAAAATGTGGGAAGACATCGACGCGAGGCCGCTTTTAATTTGTCTTCTGGACTGCCCATAAGGCGCGTCCTACACAGTTACGTGTGATGTCCATCTCGGTTAACTAGACCGGAGGTTAAAAGTTTATGCCACAAGATTATGCCTCAAGATTATGTCACAAGATTATGCCTCAAAGATTATGCCACAAGATTATGCCTCAAAGATTATGTCACAAGATTATGCCTCAAAGAATATGCCTCAAGATTATGCCACAAGATTATACCTCAAGATTATGCCTCAAATATTATGCCAAAATTACGCCTCAAGATTATGCCTTAAGATTATGCCTCAAAGTTATGGCAAGATTATGATTGCTCATATAGTCAATCCTGAAACATAGAACATAAAAGCTTTTTGCTCTCTCTCGTTAGATATGACAAATATAATATTATGTCTCAACGAAAAAACGAATCACGATCAATTATGACATCCGTGACTGAGGTGTTACAATACTATACTTCCCCCCAGTTCGATGACACTGTATTTTATTAGTATCGTTTGAACTTAAGTATAACATAAACGAATTATTACTCTTCATTCACACAACGTGTTTGTGCATATATATATTTTTATGTGTCGCTAATAATACCGCTTTTGGAAGAAATAATTGCTATATAACTCGTGGATTTGTACAAAGTGAGTCTTAAATTTACATTGCCAACCGAAGGGTATGACAATAAATAATCTTGCACGTGTTATTCCAAACATTTGATGACCGCTCCAAGGTTTAAAGTGGGTATGAAACTTGGTACCATAAGATTACATGACGACATCGTTTTAGAACTTGACAACACTCACATGATTTACCTTATCCCTTTTGAATAAGAAATTGCTACCGATGGATTAAATAACAACTATTAGCATTTTATATCACATGTTACTATGTTTGTATGTTGTGCATGATTTTTTGTAAGCAATGTAAAGATATACAAAAGCTTTTGGGAGTCCCAATAAATCACGTGACTTCTACTTTCCTTGTGATTAGACAGACACACTAAAGGTTACTTTGACTTTTTGTTTGTTTATTCCAAAACGAACACGTGCCTACTTTAATAAAAGGTGTTTCATCACTTTGCTTTTACGCATCATATTAATTGTAGTCTTTTTCTTTTATCCATCATACTGCGAATTTTTATCTGTCTCATTCTTAACGGGCAAAAACTAAAACCACAAAAGCTTTACAAAATAAAATCCACATAATGATGTGTCTTGTAAACTATTGGTTACACATATGAGAGAGAATTGAAAAGTAAATATGAAACACCACTAATCATATGACACATCATTTTGTA
The DNA here is from genome assembly GCA_025667525.1 of Glebionis coronaria. NCBI lineage: Eukaryota > Viridiplantae > Streptophyta > Magnoliopsida > Asterales > Asteraceae > Glebionis > Glebionis coronaria. Next base: position 502,942,204 of record CM046876.1, read on the forward strand.
AAACTTTTTGTATGAATTTTTTTGTGGCTCTAGCATTCCTCTTCTTAATGTTTTACGCATGCGCCACATGTTACAAGAAAAGCAAGGCTAGACTATGTAGTCATCTTTTTAGTTGTACCTTAGTCAAAAGGTAAGCAACAGGCTAAGAAAAATGGGCTAAGTACAAATATGGACATAAAGTACACCCATGGTCCCCTACCCAGACTTTTTTTTTCAAAATTCCAAAAAAAGACTTGTACTTTTGATCAACTGATCAACACGCTTAGAATTTTGACACGTACATAACTGATCAACCTACTTTATTTCATATTTAATTTTTCTTTCACCCACCAATACATTTTAAATTACACATTTACCCTTATTTTTTAACTCTTTTTTATCATCCCTACCACTTTATCACCACCACCATCGTCACCGCCGCGACCACCATTGCCGCCACCACCATCGCCGCCACCACCATCGCCGCCACCACCATCGCCGATCAAATCTACCAAAGGTATATATCACGAAGATGATTTATACAATATCACATCCAAGACCAGCTTTATCAGGACAGTTCACCGTTACAACACTTGGTTCACCGCAAACCTTGTTTTCCTCAACCAACACAACATCCTCGTACGACATCACCATGCTCTGTTTTTTTTAAACGAAAATTATTTCACTTTTCACCGGCTAGTTCAATTTAAAATAAAATAAAATCAAACATAACCGGTGATAGCCAACCTAGTACGTACCTATTATGTATGTGTTTTTTAGTTCATGTTTTTTTTATAAAAAAACATAAGATAGAAATGAAAACGGTGGGTGTGTTTGAGTTTGTAGTCTTCATGTGATGATTTGTGTTTTGGTGGATGGTGGCAGGTGGCGATGTCTCATGTGGGACCCATTGGTGTGTCGTTTACACGTCAGATTGTGTACTAGCCGACAATGGAATATACTAACTTTGAGTGCTTCAGCTGTGCAATCTGGGACGGGCTAACCATTATCTTGGTGAATGAATGACTATTTACTGGCGGATTTGGTAGATCTGATCGGTGGTGGTGGTGACGGCGATGGTGGCAGCGACAGTGACGACGGTGGTGGTGATAAACTGGTAGGGATGATAAAAAAGAGTTAAAGAATAAGGGTAAATGTGTAATTTAAAATGTATTGGTGGGTGAAAGAAAAATTAAATATGAAATAAAGTAGGTTGATCAGTTGTGTACGTGTCAAAATTTTAAGTATGTTGATCAGTTGATCAAAAGTACAAGTCCTTTTTTAGAATTTTGAAAAAAAAAGTCGGGGCCATGGGTGTACTTGATGTCCATATTTATACTTAGCCCAAGAAAAATTATTTAGAGTACGTAACGTGACCCTACGCATCATAATGTTATGTTACAATTTAGTTCTGCAACAAGTTTGAGGACATAAATCAACCAAGTTTCTAGTTCGCCTTAGCTTTTTTGGGTTTATTTCACTTGTACATAATACCAAATTCATTCTAGTTTAACACATAAGAGAATTAGCAGGAAAGCTAGCTTACATACACTTCTCACAATTTTCGATGCACTTTAGCTTTCGTCTTAACGGCCTTCAATTAATCACGTAAACATAAAACTATCTCGGAATTTTGCTCAAATAAGAATTGTAACATAACCAAAAGATTACTCAAGTATTATGTGGTCCTACCCGTTTCAAAAGGTTAAAAGCACACTGCTTATTGAAAACATAATTTTAGTTTTGTATAGTTTATTGTTTGCCATACTTCAAGACTATGTAATATGGGTCAAACTTATGGTCCGTTATTAGAGTTGTATTAAAAACTTATACCACCAGCTTCAAGCTCGCTGACTTGGATTTTAGCACAAGAATTGACAGGTTAACTAACAAAAGTGAGGCCATGTAACCATAATATGTCAAGATATATACAAGTAGTAGTAGTAGGATATTAACACAAGTAACTCTTATGTAATCTGTTCGCGTATGTCTTTGGCCAAAGGTCTCCGGACTCACGATAGCCTCCGGATTGGGACCGCGGGTCCGCAATTAATGAACTGACAAAAGAGCAGTAAGCATATAATGCCATAAGCCTAGGAGATAGTGAAAAGTAAAAGTAGTCCAATGTATTACCCAGTGCGCATAGTTCGACCCAACGGACAAAACATAGCACCGCCGCCCTGGGGAACAAATCCCTCGATTTGTGGAAAATATCTTACCGTGGGTTTAGAACCTAGCCTACTGATGTGACTAGACATCCAGGTACATTTGGTGGAATAGTATAAATACTCTCCACATTTAATACACATTCAATTCAACTTATCTTATTGATCGCCATTGTTGTTCTTAACATTTCTATTCAACCTCCGGTATTCCGCACCGGATACCACCCAAGTGATAGTTACTTACTCTCACGCTGGAGCTTGGTCTCAGGGTCAAACCTAGGACGAGGCTAACGTGTGATGCCTTGTGTTCATAGGTCCATTACCAAGACGCAAGCCATACGATTATTGTGACCAAAGGGAATTCGCTCGTGTCCATCTAGCCGGGGAATTTTGCTTCAACAATTGGCGCCATCCGTGGGACCCTAAACTCGAATCTCCACAAACAGCTATTCATGGCAGGAACTTCGGGGGTTGGGTCACCTCTACAATTTTCTCCAGATCGTGAACCCGCGACTGTGGAAAAAGAGACCGAAACACCATCCAACCTACAAGAAAAAATCTTAAAAAGAATGAGTGTGCTGCAGAATTTGGTGGAGCGTCACAACGCTATATCCAAAGATTCGATCTCACCAACAAGGTTTGTGACAATCCGTCAATTTGAGGTCGTTATTTTATTCTCAAGTATTATTTATAATCATTATTTTATTGTTAGTTTATGAACTCACTCACTTTTGGGAGGAAATAAGGGTTTACGTCTTGAATTAGCAACGTCTACGTCTAAACCGGAGAGCTCTACGTGACGTATTTACGTTTACATACTCCGTTTTTGTGACAGTCTGACATTTTCAGGTATTAAATTTATTCTCGTATATTATTTTTATATTTTATTTTTGTGTTGGTACATGAACTCACATATTTACGGGATGAAATTAGGGCTTACGTGCATAATTTAATGTCTATTACGATTAAACCGGGAACCCTAGGTTTACGTATTTACGCTTTTGTGCTCCGTCTTTGATGAGACAATTTTTATTAGAATCGTTTTGTGCCGTAGTTTCACAATTTGCAAAAACGTTTTTCGTAAATCGACCCGATGGCACGTAAATCGAGGAAACTAGAATCGAGGAGTACCCGTAAATTATTAGGGATGAGACAAGTTTAACACTTGTCCCACCCCTAACAGGGGCGGATTTAACAAAGGCATAACACCCCTTTGTTGTCAAAATTTTACCTTATGTGAGACACTTGTCTCATAAGCTCATAAGATACTTGAACCTCATTTTTTCTCACACATCTCACACACATGCAAGTGTAACCAAGAAGTTTTCACAAATCCTCTCCCTCTCTCCCTCTTTGGCCATCCACCACCATCATCACATCACCATCTTCATCAAAATTTAACCTACAACTTAATCTACAATCAACATATGTTGATAACTACTTAAAAGGAGGTTGTTTTGAGGTGATTACTACTTGTGAAAGGAAGCTTTCATGGAGTCCTAGGGCTGATTTTCAAGAAGGAGTTCATATACTTGAAGATTTCAAAATTTTGTTTTGCAAAGCTAAAGATTTGGTTACAAGATCAAGCCTTGTTCATCCAAAATCTCAACCTTTTCATCACTTTGGTTGGTATAGAGATTGTTTTCTTTCTATCATCCTATTAATTTTGTAAATGTATTTATATATTTACTTCAAAATGTATATGTAAGAGATCTATGAATGATGATCAAGTGATTGCATGAGGATTTTATGTCATTAGATTAAGTTGATGAGGCTAAATCTATAAGTAAAAGATGTTAAAATCATCACTAGATGAGTAGGCAGTTAAAAACAGTAAGTTTCAATATTTTTACTTGATTAAATGGATTATATTATTTGATATAATGATAGATAAATGATTTTTACACATGTGTTTAATTGGCTACACAATGGGATGTTAAAAATTAGCAAGATATGGTCAAAACACTTTTGAGGTACTAATCTGAGTGATCTGTTTTGAACGAATTATTACTAATATTTAGAAGGTGTTTGAGAATAAGCCATAGAAGAGTTATTTGTAAAGCATATCATGTAGTTTCTACAGTAAAATTTGGGGTTATAACTCCTTGTAGAACTCAAGATATGATCAAAATGGTGAACTTGACTTTTGACATCAGATTTCACTATAAAGTATATAATATTAAAAGGCCACTTGAAGTAAATTAATATATAAAATAAGCATATAAAAGGAAATAAATGATAATAACTACTATAAAATATTTTTATATACTATAATAAGTAAGTATTACATTTTATAAAAATAAAACTCAAATGGTTTTCTAACTACGAACTATACATATGATTTTTACGTCTTTTTGGCTAAAACCGAAAGAATGACGTCTTCGTCAAATAAAACTTAGATGGTCAATGTAGAGATTTTACTAGTTGAAAGTTCGTTTTCTCGGAATCTAATCGAATTGATCTCCGGTTAATTGTGCGACTCAGTTGTTCTTGGTGAATCAAATAAAAGAGTTGTTGTTGTCTAAAACTAATAAAAAATGAAAACTTGAAACAAATAAAAAATAAAGTAAAGACAGTAAAAAGAAACAACGAAAGATAAAATCTTGTCGAAAAGTAAATTGCGAGAAAATTAAAAGGTAAATAAAGTAAATGATGCAAATCAAAACTTAAACCAAAAGGAAAGCAAATAAAAATTCAAGTAAAGAAAAAGGCGGGAAAGATAAAGCTTGAAAATAAAAGATAAAAACTTAAAAAAGAAAAACCAAAATGAATCTTGACAGAAACCTTCATTCGGAAGTTTAAAACTTCCGAATGAACAGGCTTGATCCGGAACTTTCAAAGTTCCGAATGAAACAATCTTGATCCGGAAGTTTATAGACTTCCGAATGAAGCATTTGATCCGGAACTTCAAGACTTTCGAATGAAGAACCCTTGATTCGGAACTTCAAGACTTTCGAATGAAGCACCCTTGATCCAGAACTTCTAGACTTCCGAATGAAGAACCCTTGATCCGGAACTTCAAGACTTCCGAATGAAGCACCCTTGATCCGGAACTTCTAGACTTCCGAATGAATCACCCTTGATCCGGAACTTTCAAAGTTCCGAATGAAGAACCATTGATCCGGAACTTCTGGGAATACAGTAACAGAAACTAACAAACCGAAGAACAAGGACATACAGTAACAAAGAATCGATCCACAAGTTAATCAAATTCAACAAAAGATTAAACCAAAACAACCAATAAGCATCAACTAACTATAATCAATCAAAACAAATCATCAAAACTAACAAACATAACCAAATCAATCAAAACCCAATTGATCAAAATCATAAAAATTCAAGAACATGAACAATGAAGATAAAGAACAAATCAAACAAGAAAGGAAGAAGATGATAAATTAAAAGCTTAATCAAAAAGTAAGGATTCAATGACAAAAGCTTAAACGCAAATTAATCTAGAGAGAGAAAGCATGAATCTAGAGAGAGAAACTACACTACTCCTAATCTAATCCTAAAACTAACCACCCCTCTCACAAGTGAGGGTGGTATTTATAGGAGAGGGGAGTGGTTGGTGGCTTCCTCTTTCTTTCTTTCTTTCTTGGTTCTCAGTCTTTCAGTCTTCTTAAATTCTTCGACTTTTAAGACTTCGTCTCGGGATTTCTTTGAACTCGTCTTGTAATTTCTTCATAAATTAGACTTGAGTTCTTCGGCTTTATTAAACTTTCGTCTTTGGACATTTTCTTTGATAAATCTTCAAAATAAGCCTTGGACTTCCGTTCTTTTTGCATTCTTGATCTTTTGACTTCGTCTTTTGTCTTTTTCTTCAATAAACGCCCGTGAAAGACCGTGTTTTCTTCCCTTTTCACATTTTGACCCTGAAATACAAATAAAAACACAAACCACGCATAATTCCGCCATTTACGACATAAAATATACGTTTAGGTCCCGTTTTAATGTAATTAAGTGGTAGAAAAGATGGGTGTTTTCACACCTATCACTCGTCTAATGTAACATTTTTATGAAACATATATTGATATATAAACACATCTAACAAGTAAAAACCGACAAAACCGAGCTTGTAACTTGTGGACCATAATGGACCAAAACTAGCCTTGTTGGACCACTAGGCCCAACTTGTTTTGTTTAGCACTATTGGACTTACTCATGGGCTCAACCCACTTGGGCCCAACATATGAGTATAAGCCTGGTCCTAAATGAATAAATGGACTAATATAATGTATTGGACTTTTAATGGGCCTATTGGGCCTTAACCTATACTTGGGCTAAAACTAGTATAATTGGACTAAATTAACAAAATACTTAACAACTAATAATGTTGTATAAGGTGATAAAACCCCACTTGATCATCATGATTATGAGTTGATTACATGTACATAATAACTTTTTATAAATATTATTCTATATAGTCTAAGATCGAGTATTATTTGTTTAGGTTTCTCGTGAACGAGGCACGCTCCATACGTCTTAATTGTCGATAACCCGCATTCCCAAACCAACGTGAATTCATAGCCTCGCACTCTTTTAAATGTTTTATGAAGTGTTTTATAAACCCGCGAGGGAGATAACATGTTAGTTTTAATATAACACAAGTGGTCCCGATTGTATGCTTATTGATATGGACCCGATTGATTGGATGACCCAATGAATGATTGAAATGGATTATTATTAGTTAGATTATGTCACTGTAAGTCCCATTAGCATGAATTGTGAACTACCGGAAGTGGGTAGACGCTTATGCATATAACAGTACTATTTGGGGAAGGTCACCCCAGTTCGCGTCTGACGGCTGATCCCCGTTATGTCACATTGATTGGTAAGCGAAGTTATGTATGAGAGGGATATATTTAGCGTGATTTTTTTGACGACACGTTGTTTTAAATGGGCAAATTAATTCCGGTCTAGCTACCCGATATATATTATAGAAAGGTAACAATATCATGCGGCTTATAATAATCCGATAATGATAATAATGATAATGGTAACACTGAGGCTGCGGTCTCATGAATAGTGTATGGTATATGATTTGAATTATAATATATTGTCTGACTAGGAATATGGGGTCTTATTTATTATTATACTTGTGTTCTGATTTTACATAATTGTTTTGTATAACGGTTTTTATTATACTGTAAACAAAGTTATAAAATGTATTGTATGGTGCTGTTACGATAATGGTTCGTATAATGGTTTTGACGACAAAGGCCTATGTTATGATTTACGACAAGGATTCGTATAAAATGTTTTTAGCCTATGTTATGGTCTATGACAAAGAATTGTACAAAATGCTTTTCGTTAATGATTATATACCGGTTTTATGTTAATGGTTATTATTAAACTCTATGGACTCGCTCAGCGTTTCACTGACTTTTAACATGTTTTATCTCAGGTACTTGAAGGTAATTCTCGGGAAGACGGCAAGAGTTTATGGCCCGCATTTAAATAAAAAATTTCCATTCGAATGTTTTGTAAATTTGCAATACATACTTGACCCGAGGACCTATGTAATTTGATATTTATGAATGGAGAATCTTTGTTATTAAACGACGTGATTTTTAAGCGTTGTCTATGATTTGAGTAATGTGCTATCTCGTAACACCAACGACTCTTCCGCTGATTCGAAACATGAATATTTGAGGGTGTTATAGTTTGGTATCAGAGCTCTCGTTATAGAGAATGAAATATTTTTAAAACCAAGGTTTTGAATAAAACATTTCAAAAATCTTTTAACTATAAATATTTTTAAATAAATATTTTGAGTAAAATGTTTAAAAATCTTTTGACTATAAGGTGTCGAAGAATTTCCGAGTTACCGACAAGGTCAGACTGAGAAGTGTTATTTTAATATATATATATATATATATATATATATATATATATATATATATATATATATATATATATATATATAAAACTTGGATTATATATATGTTGTAATTTGATTACATGATTGTTTAATGATTATTCTAATACTTATACGAGATATTTACACGACGTAGATTGTCACAAGGAACCCTAACTCTTCTAGCAAATCAATCGAAGCTATTTCTGTAGGAATTCTAGCTATTCCAGATCTAAACCAAGTTGTGGATGTTTATGATCCCAACGAAATGGTTGATATTCCAAGAAATGTCAGTATTAGTTGATTATGATATTGAAGATGAATTGTCGAGATTAAATCTGATATCGATGTCATGACGATCTTTCCTTATAGAGTGGAGTTTGACAAAACCTCACCACCTAGAAATGTGTCATCTGATTCGGTGTCACCCAATTCTTAAATTTGAAATCGAAAAGGTAAATTTTGCACTTGAGGCTGTCATTGGAACCCTTACCCAAAAGTCTCATGCCACTTGTACCTTTCCGAGAAGTCTAATTGAATATGTGAGTCATTTCCTACTCGTGACTCATTTAATAATTGTTGCTATAGGAGCTATAGAATTGGAAATTTAGTGGTGTTCATGTCAAGCTTTTATTGCCCTTTCAAGGTCTAGGAATAATGTTGAAAGTATTGGAGAATGAGGTAGAATGTCGCGTTGAGTATAAGTTGGTTGAAGCTCGGATAAAGTTAGAATTAACTCGTATGGAATACGAGATTGTTAAGGAGAAGTCGTTAAGTCCTGTGGTTGAATTATAAGGTTTTAAATGATTGTTGGTTCGTGTTAAGGGTTGTTCCTAGGCCATTGTCCAATGACGAGGATGCCCAGTGTCCAAGAAGGAAATCGAAGAAATCTTCTTCTGGTTTGGAACCGATGGATCTTCCAGGACACGTGGAACACCTAATGACTTTTGTAGATTAGTATTCATTATAGTATCTTTTAAAATCATTAACTTAACTGAGACATCAGTTGGTAGGACGAGTCCTTCGAATTGTATAACATTACATGATGACATGTAATGTGTGACGATACAAATTTTGACTTGTTTGTGATTAATGAAAAGACTATCCTCGATTGCTAAACTCTACATGTATCGATGTTATCTATCTTTTCTTGCTTCTTCCTAATGTTCGCATTAGTGATGGGACCATTGAACGAGTACTCATCTCGATTTGAGTTGCGTTGTGAAATATTCTTTCGTATTCCTGAGTGCCATAGATGTCATGAACCTCATGATTATTTGGCTAAGATCATTTCCTATCATATCATAATTAGTTCTTGGTGAACAACTCTTCATCACTCTTTTGCAGATCACTCATTGTTTTTATAAGTAATGCAATACCATCTGGGGAAAATATGAAATTCTTATTTTCGTATGAGTTATTTAAATCGGTACTATTATGTAATTACTATGTAAAGTTTTTATTAAACATCTTGTAAATGAAATGCTTTCATAATGATAAACATTTCGGTAAAATCATTTTTATTCTTATTTCATAATTAAATATGAATATATATTTTAAACATGATGGCAAAATTTTGACGAACTGAGTATTGCATCGTTAATCCTAAGTTGTACACAGAGCGCACCTACGTACAATTTGGAAGGGACCGTGCAAGGCTGATTAGTAGTCACCATGAAATTGTTAATAAACACAACATTTTTCTTTGTAATTGTGAAAGATTAAAATTTTTATGAGATCTACAAGAAGTGCAAAATAGGGACATACTGTTAGGGACACCTACATATGTGCCCGTACCATTTTTCCAAATTGAATTTACTCATCTGTGGATATTGTCTTATTGACAATTGACATCCCCTTCTGGTTCAATTCTCTCATGTAAGATTCTTTGGAAAATTTTCTAATTATCGAGTGTTGATACCCGACTGGGTATATCGACATTCTTATCATTTCTTTTGATTAGATTTCATTTGAATGACGTGGGTAACGATCCGAAGTGCTATCGGATGCATACACAAATCATGAAAACATGGAATATATCCATATTCGTTAATGTTTTCGTCTTTATCTGATTTGAAATTCTCTCGCGTAAATCATGCGTTGACCTTACTCTTTTAATGTTAGCTTCGTCTCCAGATATCCTTGATTTGTGAGGGGTTACGAGATACTCTTAGTCTTTTGAAAAGTTATCATCTTATCAACGGTAATGAAACTGGAATGTTGGTGGTGTCAATTAGGATGGAATCATTGTTATGACATGATGTCATTGTCTTAATTGATGGAACACGAGTAGAATTCCCCTAAAAGATAAGATGTCGATTATCAAAGATGATCTAAATAATTCCCGATGGGTGACCGTATCCTGCATTTAGGCTTGAAATTATACCATGAATGATTGTGAACTAGTCATAGATCTAGCAATCTAGAAAGTACCTAACGTGAATTAAATGAGAAAATGTTCATGTTATTTGAGACTTTCTGAGATATTCCTGATGAATTACCTAGACTTCCACCATTAAGGCAAGTTGAATTTGGTATTGATTATATTCCCGGTGTTGCACCTGTGGCATGTGCACCATACGTCAGCACCATCTGAATCAAAAGAGTGACCGTGCAACTGAGAGAGTGTCGGAGAAAGCTTTTATTCTACCGAGCTCGTCATCATGAAGAGCTATGGTATTATCAGTCCATATATTTATTGTTGATTACCGTAAACTGAATAAATTGACGATCAGAATTGATACCCATTACCCAAGATGAAAGATTTGTTCGATCATTTACCAGGCTCTATCGTATATTCAAAAATTTGATCTACGACATGGTTATCATCAAATTCGCGTCCGCAAAGAAGATTATCTATTCCAATCACTACATCCAGAACTCGTAATGAACATTATGAGTTTCATGTGATGTCGTTTGGATTGACCAATGCACATGTAGCATTCATGAATTTGATGAATCGCGTGTGTAAGTTGTATTTTGATAAGTTCATGCTTGTGATCATTAAGGACCATCTGGTTATTTCCAAGAATAAGAAGGAGCTTGGTAATCATTTGTAGACTACCTTGATCTAGCTGAGGTGTGAAACATTGTGCGTTAAATATTTAAAGTGGGATTTTAGGCCTGATCCCTTACATTCTTTGATCATGTGATTAATGGTAGTGGAATCGATGTTGACTCTTCAAAGATCGGAGCCATTAAGGCATTGGGTTATACCAAAAAGGAAGTGTGAATATGTTTTAATAGATATTTATCGAAGGATTATTAAGGAATTATTCCCTCATACCCAGATCATTTAACTAAACTCCCTTAGGAGTAGATGTTTGTGTATACCTCAAGACAACCTAGGAGAAATTGAGGAAACCATATAACTCATGACTTGGAATTTGGAGCGGCAGTTTTTGCTCTTCAACTAAGAAAATTTTGACCAAAGTTTAAACAAAGGTTTTTCGAACATTTACGGATCTTATTAATTATTTTCGATAAATCAATGAAGATCGTGTTAACTATATTCAAATTTATTTTGAACATTTTTCTATAATTGGACGAACTGAGAAATTTAAAATTTTTACGTTACGTTTCATAAATTAAATATTTATTATTTAATTACTTGTAATATTTATCGACGTTTTAAACGTCAGACTGGGCAAAACTAATAAAGATAATATTTGAGACGAAACTAAAACTTAGAAAATATGAAGAAAGAATTTCTGAGTGATTATGGTCATGATATTTATTTCATCGGGGAAGGTGAATGTAGTTGCTGACGCATTATGTAGAAAGGATAAAGAACCAATTAGGATGTGTTCCTTAGTAATAACCGTGCAGAATAATTTGCCCGAGCAATTTAGGAATTGTCGATGCTTGTAAGAAGGATAATATAGATGATGAAGGGTTTTGCGGCTAATGAGAACCATTAGAGATAGGAGCCGATGGAGTTAAGTGTTAAAAGGTTGTTCGTGGTTTCCTAAATATGGAGGATTTCGAGATTTAGTCATGATGGAATCTCATAAGTCTAAGTATTCTAATCATTCCGTTTCTGATACAACGTATCTTTATCTGAAGAAATTATACTGTAGGATGAACATGAAAGCTGACATCGCCACATACGTTAGTAAATATCTAACGTTTGCGAAGGTCAAGGCTGAACACCAAAATCCATCAGGATTACTTCTACAGCTTGTTATTCCTGTTTGGAAGTGGGATATAATCACCATGGATTTTATCACAAATCTTCCAAGGACATCATCTGGATTTGATTCGATTTGGATCATCGTCTACAGACTGACCAAATCTGCTCATATCATTCCCGTTAATGATAGGTTCTCGATGGAGAAGTTGGCTCATTGGTATTTAAAGGAGTTGTGTAATCGTGGTGTGCCTATATCAATCATCTCTATCAAGATCCTCGCTTCGCATCGAATTTCGGGAGATCCCTTCGGAAGTCATTGGGAACGAATCTTGATAAGAGTACTGCTTACCACCCACAATCGGATGGACAAGGTAAATAAACGTTACAAACACTAGAAGTCTTGTTTTGTTCTTGTATGATTGACCTTTGGTAATGTCTAGGATGAGCATTTACCTTTGGATGGATTATCACTGATAATTATCGCATTAGGATTGAGATTGAATCTTGTGAGGATCTATATAAAGAGCACCTTTAGGTGGGAGTTGGGATGAAGATACCCGACCCGCAAGACCTGAAATGATTATGGAAATTGAAAGCTGATTATTGACTGCCGGTAGTGGGCAGGAGGTTATGTGAATATGAAATGTAGATCTTGAAGTGAAGGATGGGTAGCAAAGTTATGCCGAGAATTTTCATCGTGGAAAGATGAATTGATGATCTGAAAGATCGTGGGAAGCTAAGTCCCCGTTGTATGGGAGCAATGAGATAATGTAAAGATTTGGTCCGTGAGGCATATAAGCTAGACTATCCTAAGACTTAAAGGGCTGCATGAAATATGTTCCGTATATCGAACTTGATAAAATGTCTATCAAGTGAAAGTCTGATTATTTCTTAATGAAGTTCGGGTCGGCGAAAAGTTGCATTCATCGAAAACCCGTGGACATCATGGAAAGAGAAAGTAAGTCAACTTAAGCATGATCGTATTTCCATAGTTATGTTTGATGAAACTCGCGTATTGAATGAATTACGCTTGAGAGAAAAGACCGAATGTGGAGGAAATGCCCACATGTATTTGACTCTATGAGAAGCGAGTAGTAAGATGAATTGATCTTTGAGGACAAAGATCCTCTTTATGGGGAAATGTTGTGACAATCCGTCAATTTGAGGTCGTTATTTTATTCTCAAGTATTATTTATAATCATTATTTTATTGTTAGTTTATGAACTCACTCACTTTTGGGAGGAAATAAGGGTTTACGTCTTGAATTAGCATTGTCTACGTCTAAACCGAAGAGCTCTACGTGACGTGTTTACGTTTACATACTCCGTTTTTGTGACAGTCTACATTTTCAGGTAGTAAATTTATTCTCGTATATTATTTTTATATTTTATTTTTGTGTTGGTACATGAACTCACATATTTACGCGATGAAATTAGGGCTTACGTGCATACTTTAACGTCTTTTACGATTAAACCGGGAACCCTAGGTTTACGTATTTACGCTTTTGTGCTCCATTTTTTATGAGACAATTTTTATTAGAATCGTTTTGTGCCGTACTCTCATAATTTGCAAAAACATTTTTCGTAAATCGACCCGAGGGCACGTAAATCGAGGAAACTAGAATCGAGGAGTACCCGTAAATTAATAGGGATGAGACAAGTTTAACACTTGTCCCACCCCTAATAGGGACGGATTTAACAAAGGCATAACACCCTTTTGTTGTCAAAATTTTAGCTTATGTGTGACACTTGACTCATAAGCTCATAAGATACTTAAACCTCATTTTTTCTCACACATCTCACACACATGCAAGTGTAACCAATAAGTTTTCACAAATCCTCTCCCTCTCTTCCTCTTTGGCCGTCCACCACCATCATCACACCACCATCTTCATCAAAATTTAACCTACAACTTAATCTACAATCAACATATGTTGATAACTAATTAAAAGGAGGTTGTTTCGAGGTGATTACTACTTGTGAAAGGAAGTTTTCATGGAGTCCTAGGGCTGATTTTCAAGAAGGAGTTCATATACTTGAATATTTCAAAATTTTGTTTTGCAAAGCTAAAGATTTGGTTACAAGATCAAGCCTTGTTCATCCAAAATCTCAACCTTTTCATCACTTTGGTTGGTATAGAGATTGTTTTCTTTCTATCATCCTATTAATTTTGTAAATGTATTTATCTATTTACTTCAAAATGTATATGTAAGAGACCTATGAATGATGATCAAGTGATTGCATGGGGATTTTATGTCATTAGATTAAGTTGATGAGGCTAAATCTATAAGTAAAAGATGTTAAAATCATCACTAGATGAGTAGGCAGTTAAAAACAGTAAGTTTCAATGTTTTTACTTGATTAAATGGATTATATTATTTGATATAATGATAGGATAAATGATTCTTACACATGTGGTTAATTGGCTACACAACAGGATGTTAAAAATGAGCAAAATATGACCAAAACACTTGTGAGGTACTAATCTGAGTGATCTGTTTTGGACGAATTATTACTAATATTTAGGAGCTGTTTGAAAAGGAGCCATAGAAGAGTTATTTGTAGAGCATATCATGTAGTTTCTACAGTAATATTTTGGGGTTATAACTCCTTGTAGAACTCAAGATATGATCAAAATGGTGAACTTGACTTTTGACATCAGATTTCACTATAAAGTATATAATATTAAAATGCCACTTGAAGTAAATTAATATATAAAATAAGTATATAAAAGTAAATAAATGATAATAACTACTATAAAATATGTTTATATACTATAATAAGTAAGTATTACATTTTATAAAAATAAAACTCAAATAGTTTTCTAACTACAAACTATACATATGATTTTTACCTCTTTCGGCTAAAACCGAAAGAATGACGTTTTCGCCAAATAAAACTTAGATGGTCAGACCCGTCTAATGTAACATTTTTATAAAATATATACTGATATATAAACACATCTAACAAGTAAAAACCGACAAAACCGAGCTTTGTAACTTATGGACCATAATGGACCAAACTAGCCTTGTTGGACCACTAGGCCCAACTAGTTTTGTTTAGCACTATTGGACTTACTCATGGGCTCAACCCACTTGGGCCTAACATATTATTATAAGCCTGGTGCTAAATGAATAAATGGACTAATATAATGTATTGGACTCTTAATGGGCCTATTAGGCCTTAACCTATACTTGGGCTAAAACTAGTATAACTGGACTAAGTTAACAAAATACTTAACAACTAATAATGTTGTATAAGGTGATAAAACCCCACTTGATCATCATGATTATGACTTGATTACATGTACATAATAACTTTTTATAAATCTTATTCGATATAGTCTAAGATCGAGTATTATTTGTTTAGGTTTCCCGTGAACGAGGCACGCGCCATACGTCTTAATTGCCGATAGCCCGCCTTACCAAACCAACGTGAGTTCATAGCCTAGTACTCTTTTAAATGTTTTATGAAGTGTTTTATAAACCTGGGAGGGAAATAACATGCTAGTTTTAATAGAACACAAGTGGTCCCGATTGTATGCTTATTGATATGGACCCGATTGATTGGATGACCCAATGAATGATTGAAATGGATTATTATTAGTTAGATTATGTCACTATACATCCCATTAGCATGAATTGTGAACTACTGGGAGTGGGTAGACGCTTATGCATATAATAATACTATTTGGGGAAGATCACCCAAGTTTGCGTCATGACGGCTGATCTCCGTTATGTCACATTGATTGGTAAGCGAATTTATGTATGAGAGGGATATATTTAGCGTGATTTTTGCGACGACGCGTTGTTTTAAATGGGAAAATGAATTCCGGGCTAGCTACTCGATATATATTATAGAAAGGTAACAATGTCATGCGGCTTATAATAATCCGATAATAATAATAATGATAATGGTAACATTGAGGCTGCGGTCTCAGGAATAGTGATTGATATATTATTTGAATTATAATATATTGCCTGACTAGCAATATGGGGTCTTATTTATTATTATACATGTGTTCTGGTTTTACATAACTGTTTTGTATAACGGTTTTTATTATACTGTAACAACGTTATAAAACGTATTGTATGGTGCTGTTACGACAATGGTTCGTATAATGGTTTTGACGGCAAAGGCCTATGTTATGATTTACGACAAGGATTCATATAAAATGTTTTTGGCCTATGTTATGGTCTATGACAAAGAATTGTACAAAATGCTTTTCGGTATTGATTATATACCGGTTTTATGTTAATGGTTATTATTAAACTCTATGGACTCGCTCAACGTTTCGCTGACTATTAACATGTTTTATCTTAGGTACTTGAAGGTAATTCTCGGGAAGACGGCAAGAGTTTATGGCTCGCATTTAAATAAAAAATTTCCATTCGAATGTTTTGTAAATTTGCAATACATACTTGACCTGAGGACCTATGTAATTTGATATTTATGAATGGAAAATGCTTTGTTATTTAACGACGCGATTTTTAAGCGTTGTCAATAATTTGAGTAATGTGCTATCCCGTAACACCAACGACTCTTCCGCTGATTCGAAACGTGAATATTTGGGGGTGTTACAAGGTTGGTCTTCGAAGACGAGGCACATGATGCACAGAAAGACAAAAATTAATCACAAAAGGCTCGAAAGGAAACTAATGTTCCGGTTGATGATTTACAACAACCTTTCAAGGATGTTATCGCCTCACCCTTCACCAAGAGAATCATAGAATTCTCCTCACCGAAACACATATTACCTGCAACCATCAAGCTATACACAGGCGCCACTGATCCTAAGATCACATCACTCATTTCGTCGGAGCAGCCAATTCGGGGGAATGGCCAATGCAGGTGTGGTGTAGAAGTTTTTAGCAGACGTTGGACAAGGCTGCAGGAGGCTGGTTTGAAAGGTTACCAAGGGGAAGCATTGATAACTGGGATGATTTGAATGATCAATTCCTGGAAAGGTTCTATCTAAGAAGATAAAGCCTCAAGAATCCAATGGAGATCACCACTATCATCCGGAAGGCACACGAGTCTCTGGCAGTGTTCAAGGAGAGGTGGAAAAATGAAGCATGTTACATCCAGGGAGCCCCCGAAGTGATGAAAATATCATCCTTCGTAAATGGAGCTAAGTGTCGAGAGTTATCCCGCTGATTCTCCGATGAGACTCCAGAAACGGTAGCTAAAATGATGCGAAGAGTGGAAGACTTCATTAAGTCCGAAGAAGCCTTCAGAAATACGGAATTACCATAAGGATAAGTTGGTGACAGGAACACCAAATTTCACAAGGAGGAAAAATACATCTCTTCCGGATCGCGTGGACACAACAGAAGCCGACAAAGAAACGATTACAGGTCCAAGCCTGCATTCTCTCCATACGTGCCACCAACGAACCAAAACTCTACAAGGAGCAGTCCATATCAACGTCCTGGACTGGAGTCGTTAACTAAATTTCCCAAAGAGATCTTAGCAACCGAATTGCAATTACAATTGCCGCAACCTCCCCCGACTAGGGGCATCGTAAGACCAGAAAATATGGACAAGTACTGTGACTATCATAATGAGAAAGGTCACCTCACTAATGACTGCCATCAATTAAGGAAGCAATTAGAAGCAGCCCTGGAATCCGGTAAGTTGAATCACTTGGTCAAGGATATACGAGGTCGTGTAAACAAAGGCAATCAAAGAATGGGAAATGGGGATTGCAAGGGAAAGACAATAAACATGTTGGAAAGTAGATATAGTGGGTCGAAGAGAAAGGAGGTATGCAAGATCGAGGTAGATTGGATGAACGATCCAATCACATTTCCGCCATTATTCGACGCGGAAGCTTCAGAGGACCCTCTGATATTTGAAGCCGAGGTGGAAGGATATTGGGTGAAAAGAGTGTTTGTCGACGAGGGGGCTGCAATGCAAGTCATGTTCGAACACTGCTTCTTAAGCTTGGAATCGTCCATTCGACAAAGATTGACCCCAGACCACGCAAAGGTTTGAAGTTTTTCCGGGGAGGAAACCAAACCCCTAGGAAAATTGGTTTGGAAGTAACTTTTGGGTCGCACGACTTGACAAAAAGAACGATAATGAGCTTCACGGTGATTAAGGCACCGTCACCATATAACATCATACTAGGAAGGACCGAAATCCGGGAATTAAGGGCTATAACTTCCACAATACACTCAACTATGAAGTTACCCACCCCTAATGGAGTAGCTACTATGAGAACAAAAGCTTGGACAATATATGAGTGCAGAGTGATTGAAGACGGACAGAACATTTAACAAGAGAAAGCAACAACTGTGGGAAAAGAATTAGACAAGTGGCACATCCACGAAAAGTTTAACCAACAACAAAGAAAAGCAAGGGGTATGACGAAACAAATCATAGTCCATCCCGGATACCCTGAACAGTTAGTCACCATCGGAAGGCTATTTACTAAGAGATGTCGGCTGCAGCTCATAGATTTGTTAAAAAACAACTTCGATATATTCGCATAGGAACCTTCGGATATGACCGGAGTACCTAGAAGAATCATTAAACACTCTTTGAATGTCGATGTAGCAGCCAACCCGATCGCGCAGAAGAGAAGGACGTTGGGGGAAGAGAAAAGCCAAGCGGTCAAAAGAGATGTGGTAGAACTAACAAAGGCTGGCATTGTACGACCGGTGAGATATCCTACGTAGATTTCGAACACGGTCTTGGTAAAGAAACCAGATGGTGATTGGCGAATGTGTATAGATTTCAAGAACCTCAATTATGCATGCCCAAAGGATTACTACCCATTGCTAGACATAGACGTCAAAATAGGAGCAGTTATGAAGTATAAATTCAAATGCTTCTTGGACGCGTACAAAGGATACCACCAAGTGCTCATGGATGAAGCAGACGAAGAAAAAACGACATTCTACACCGATGAAGGTACATATTGCTACACAAAAATGCCCTTCGGCCTGAAAAATGTCGGGGCCACATATCAAAGGTTGGTGGATTCAACATTTCGTTCACAAATAGGGATAAACCTAGAAGCATATGTAGATTACTTAATGATCAAGAGCAAAACCGAAGAAGAAATGCTTGCGGATATTCAAGAAACCTTTGATAACTTAAAGAGGATTAACATGAAACTAAACCCAAAGAAATGTTTGTTCGGTGTCGAAGAGGGGAAGTTCCTCGGTTATATGGTAACCTCGGAAGGCATCAGAGCTAACCCGGAGAAAATAAAGGTAATCACCGAAATGAGATCTCCTAAAACATGGAAAGAAATGCAATCCTTGAGTGGGAAGTTGGTAGCGTTGAACTGGTTCCTATCTCGGTCAACTGAACGATCAATGCCATATTTCGAAACGCTGAAAAACATCACCAAGGACAACAAAGAAGAATTCCGCTGAACCGAAAAGGTCGAAGAAGCCTTTCAACAACTCAAGAAAGTAATCTTGGAACTCCCATCACTTAGCTCCCCGATCAAAAGAGAAATATTATATGTATATTTGGCCGCATCAAAAGAAGCAGTCAGCGGTGTGCTCTTGGTCGAGCGAAACGGAACACAAATGCCGGTGAGATATGTAAGCCGAACGCTTCACAATGCTGAAAGAAGATATGCTACTCTAGAGAAGTTAGCCCTAGGCTTGCTGCATTTATCACGAAGGTTAAGAAGGTATTTCGAAGCTCATGACATCCACGTCATAACGGACCAGCCTCTAAAGCAAATACTAAGCAAGTCCGAAGCCTCAGGAAGACTAGCAAAATACGCAGTCGAATTAGGAACATATGAAATCCATTATGTGTCCTGGAATTCAGTCAAGGGGAAAGTTTTAGTAGACTTCCTGAACGAAGCCCCGTTAGAACACCAAGAGGCCGCAACAATTCATGAAATATCCGAAGAAGAACCCGAAAGCCAATGGACGCTATTTACAGACGGGGCAGCAAACAATAAAGGTGTCAGTGCCGGACTAGTTTTGATCAACCAGAAGATGTGGAATTCACATATGCTTTGAGATTCAACTTTAACTGCTCAAACAATGAGGCCGAATATGAGGCACTATTAGTAGGTCTCCGGTTAGCTGAAAAGATGGGAGTAAAGAAATTGCAAGTCAAGGTAGACTCGAAGTTAGTTGATTGCCAAATCAAAGGAGAATTCGAAGCAAATGATGACCGGATGATTAAATATCTGGCTAAAGTCAAGGAACGACTACCTGCCTTCATAGAGTTCAACATTGAACACATACTAAGGAGCAAGAACCAGAAAGCCGATGTACTAAGTAAACTCGCTTCGGTCGCATTCAATCACCTCACCAAAGAGGTGTTGGTAGAATCCTTAGAGGCAAGATCATTCGACGTGCAAGAAGTCAATGACATAGTCGAAGAAGAGGGAGAGTGTTGGATGACTCCGATCAAGAGATGTCTGGAGGAAGGAATATGGCCGTAGAATCCAGACGAAGCCAGAAATCGGAGGATGAAAATACCCAAGTATACCATTGAGAGTGGAGTCCTATTCAAAAAATCATATTTATCACCAATGTTAAGATGCGTGGGACCACTTCAAGCAAACTACATCATCCGGGAGGTTCACGAAGGAGCCTGCGGTATGTATTCCGGGTCAAGGACGGTCGTGGAAAAGATCATGCGTCAAGGATTCTTTTGGCCAACAATGCATCAAGATGCATGAGATGAAATATCTAGGTGTGATTCTTGCAAAATACATGGTCCCATACCGAGGCTGCCAAAGACGAAGCTAACTTCGATAACATTACCATGGCCCTTCTATCAATGGGGAATGAATATCTTGGGACCCATCTCCGAAAATGCTGGTAACATCAAATTCGTGATTGTAGCCATTGACTACTTCACAAGTGGATTGAAGCCAAACCAGTGGCCAAAATAACCGGCAAGGAGGTCAAGAAGTTTGCTTGGGAAAACATCATCTGCAGGTTTGGATTGCCCGGGATCATAGTAACCGTGTAAAACCCGCATGCTTTTACCATGAATAGTACCCTTAAGATCGTACGTACTAGATTAAAACTTTCCTTTTATAGTACGATTATGTTTACGTGTTAGGATTTTACGTATCACGTACGTGTTAGAACACGATAAGTATTTATTACCCACGAACACGCAATAATTATTTAAACAATAATTAATCACGAACATGCGATCATGAAATCATGAACGTAATTAAATCACGAGCTAATATTAATTACGTATATATATTTATTACGAACACGAATAAATATATTAAGTCACGATCGATAACTAATTAAAACACGTAAATTACGAACACGAGAACACACGAGAACGCACTATAATATTTAGACTCAGGAAATGTATGGGTTACCCCATGTGGGCCCCATACCACGAAATTAGGGAGGGAAGATGGGCTTAGCCCATCAATTTTTACTAAAACAAGGAATTATGAAAAGATCACTATTCATTTTCACTTTACAGAGGATTTTCACAAAAACCTAAAAGTTCTCCTCCTCCTTCTTTTTCTATTTTGGCCGCCACCTTCAAACACACCAAAGGAGGTGTTTATTGATCTTTGATCTTGGATTTATTGCTAGTGTTCGTGTTTATTCATCGTTGTTTAGATCCACGCATTCGGTAATTCTTTTAACCCTTTTCTTTTGATTTAATCTTTTTAATAATTAAGAACATGATATGTTTTTTCTTAAAAACCTAATTAAATCATAGATCTAACATGGAATTGGTTTTGGAATAAATCAAAAGGGATGTTTTAGGGGTGTTGTTCTTGGCCGCCGCCTAAACCGAACCCGAGAGGGTCTCGGTTTGGCTATTTGACCACCACCGAGACCATATGGTCCCGGTTGGTTGGTGTGGGTCCCACGGCAGCAACAAGACAAGGGTAACCCCGATTTGGTTCGGGGTATGGTGTCGATTTCATGTCCGGTTCATGGTTCTTAGTCGAGATCCGGTTCACGGTGTATGTTAAGATTATTTTTCTTTTATAATCTTATGTTAAAATTAAATTAATGAACATGACATAATTAATTTAATAACATGACTTAGGTTATATTAATTATTAAAATCATGAAATTATTAACCTAAGTATTTTATATTTTTAAGACTTATAATTAATTAATTATTTAAAAACCATGGTTATAATTAATTAATTAACATGACTTAGGTTATATTATTAATAAATAATAATACATGTTTTAACCTAAGTATTTAACTTTATTTAATTAAAAACATGATATACTTTAATTAAATATTTTAACCTATAATTTATTTTAATTACATGAAATAATTAATAAACTATATATTATATCATATGACTTAGAAAATAATCATGAAAACACTTAGGCTTATATACTTAGCTTATTTAACCAGCTAATCTATTTATGGAAACGTTCTATTTTTAGAAACTTATTTATTTCAGGCAGCTAATCTATTTATGGAAACTTATTTAAATAAGGCAGCTAATCTATTTATGGAAACTTTCTATTTTTAGAAACTTATCTATTTTAAGCAGTAATTCTATTTTTGGAAACTTTCTATTTTTGGAAACTTTCTATTTTTGGAAAATTTCTATTTTTGAAAAATTTCTATTTTTGGAAACTTTCTATTTTGGTAACTTTCTTTTTTTGGAAACTTTCTATTTTTGGAAACTTTGTATTTTAGGAAACCTGCTATTTTTGGAAAGTTACTTATTATTACACAGTAAGTATAATAATACATGAAATACCAGAAATACTTAATCAGATTAAACAGAATATAAGATAAACACAGTTTAAGGCTTTAAACAGTAAAACATAATAAGAACATATAAAATAAGCTAAGACATGACATAAAACCAGCTACGTATTTAGTAAGCAGATACTTATTCATGTATGTATTTATGTAGCATTAGTGATACGGAAGTAGGATTCCTCTTAGTTCATCTTCTTCGTTCACTGGACATAAGGTACGGATTCCCGTCCTTTGAGTATGGACATTCTTTCCTTATTAGGATTCCCCGTATGCAGCCAAATGTTTTCCCGTAGTATAAGTATGTGTTTGAATTGCTTATGTTTAATTTAGAATACCTATAACCATATACATGCATGACCAGTTTCACCTAGTTATGGAGGTACCATAACCATAACATTAGAGGCACTGATGTTATGACTTCACCACGGCGGAGTGATTGCTCGTGGCGTCCCTTCATCTTTTGGCTATTTATATTATATTTATCATGTGGGCCGTATGGGTGCATCCTAGTTACATGTTTTCAGTCAGGATTTCATGGTGAATGTGGTGTGTGCCTTGCATCCTTCACAAGGAGTTGATCCCTCCTACCCAGAACCAGTATATTAAATTAGAGGCAGCCCCTCTAATTTACATGATGAGGTCACCCCTCCAAGTATTCATGCAAGGTGGATTTTGATGACCTATATTGGCTAATGGTAAAATATGTTAAACAGTTTTCATAAGATAAACCTAAGGCTTTTCAAACTATAAAACCAGTTTTATGAACATGTTCCAGGTTTTCCAAGACTTATACATTTCCGCTGCTATGAAGTCTTTATTATGCATAGTCATTCATACTATGTCTATATCCGTGCACTGAGCGTTTTGCTCAGCCGTTACTTTCCTTTCCATGTCCCAAAACGGCAAGTACCCTAGGGAAGACTCGAGCATTTGGAGGACGTGCATAGGATGGAAGCTGCTAGAGACTTCTTTTCCTTCTTGCCTTCATATACTTATGCTTGCTTAGTCTTTCATTCATTTCTTTTACTTTTTTTATGTTTTGGGCTTATGTTTGGGAACCGGTGTTTGATTCCGGTTATCCCTATGGTCATGTAATGTTTCAGACATTTTTCCTTGTATGCTTTGATGACACGCCATAATTACGCGTGACATTCCATTTATCAAAATGGGGTGTTACAATTATGGTATCAGAGCCAAGGCTTCGACCTGTAGGCTCTAAAACTCGACCTGTGACTAGTGGGTAGTCACCAGGAGCTTCCTAAGCCAACGTTTGTTATTCTATGTATTGATATTTTCAGCGCATTGTTGTTTAACCATGATGTTTTCAACACCTTGAGGTTTTAACCTTCATGTTTTCATCGATATTGTTTTACTAATATGGATGGACAGCCGTCATTCATATGTAGTTATGTGTCATTGTTTCATGTATAATGTTCCTCGTAACTGTGGCTATGTGGACTGAACTCCAATAGTTCATAATTAGTCACATAAAAAATTTTTCTGATAAGTTTTGACAGATGAGTTTCATTTATGTATGTTTCATGTATCATTGTTGCAGGGATTATGACTAAGTAATGGTTGGTACAGGACTGACCCTATTTAGTCGCATGTGCTTTTATCGAAACTTTTAACTTTGGGACCGGCCCATAGGCGTCCCCTCGCCATGTCTTTTGTTTTGGGACCGACCCATAGGCGTCCCCTCGCACATATAAAGGTTTTTATAAACTATATTATACATTCATGCACTGTTTTTCATGCATAAAATTTTTCTCATGATTTATTGGCATAATTTTTTTTCATGTCCCCTCATAACTTATTATGTTTTTATGTCAAGTATGCTGTCATACTGTCATGGTTAACTTCGGTTTCATGCTGATTATGTTATACACTCCTTCACATTGAGTTGTTCCACGTTTCTTCATAATGACTTGGTCTTCACATGATTATGTCTTACGTCTCTTTTGTTGTCTTTGCTTCCATGCAAGACACTGTTGGAATTCATGTAAATTCTGCTTTCATGATAGTAATGGTTGGTTTTCATTGATCATGCTTTCAGGCAAATCATCGTTGAATTTTGTGTAACCACACTTTTACGTTTTTCGATGTAACCAAAATGATGTCTATGCTAATACTGCCAGGTTATCATGATGGTTTTCCTAACCGTTTAACTGATATACTTTCCTTAAATCATGACAAATGATCGACCCCAATACCGATCATTTCATGTGCATTCCATGTGTACTCCATGTACCGTATTCCATGTGTATTACACGTACCTAAATCCATGTGTATTTCACTTGTAATACTTCACGAGTATTCGCTAGTCGATTCTAAATCATCTCAGGTGTATGTTCACTTGCTGATATTCTACAAGATTGTCGATGTCGTCCATAACTTGGAGATGTTACTAAAGGTTGACGCTGCTGACGTTCGGAGACGCTACGAGATGCGAATGCTGTTCACAACCTGGAGATCCTACAAGACGAAGACAAAGGCGTCAGAGCAAAGCAATTGGACGAGAAGATGCTTCACCATCAGACGATTTCCATCAATCATTGTCCCAAATTCTTAATTACATGTCACACGTCATTCGGCTGTCATTTCAGCCATATGAGTGCAAACCGGTACCAGCCGGCCACTCAGCTGAATAGTTACATGAATTACGGTCATGAGAATGACCGTCATGGAACTGACAGACAGGACGATAGTACCCACTACAATGACAGCAACTATCCTAGAAATCGCAACCGAGGCTTCGGCCGCGGACGTGATCAGACATACAAATGATCAGTAGTCCAACCGATCCGCCAAGTCTGGCATAATAACCTAATATTGTAGTTCTATTATTTTACGTCTCGAGACACATGTCAAGACATCAGTCAAGACACATGTCTCACGTATACTTTCTGAGGACACATGTCAAGATACCAGTCAAGACATATGTCATGCTTATAGTTCCAAGACACGAGTCAAGACACATGATTCACGTCCAACTATGGAACATTTCTAAGAAATTCAGGGTACCATCCATGGGTATATCCATTTTGTTGTGCCATGTATTAATCAGGCCACAAGAATTTCAATACCATAATCGGCGCATCAGTGAGAACTATCACATTGCCGATGTCACTTTCATTTCTTTCACCATACTTCATATATTCATGACCAGGAAGGACGCCTTTCGTATTCCCACGTATACGAAGGTTTTCCTTCAGCTTAATGATGAGATCCAAGCTGCAAGCGCATTTCCTCGGACAGTCACGAGTTGAATTTTATCCTAATTATGGACTATGAACAGCACACCATGCTACGATTCATAATTATGTACAGTAATGTTCAGGCTCCTGAATACATTCAGCTTGATTTTCCATCAGGAAAATCCATACAAATTATCTATGCTTACAAGCAGGTGCGTTGTTAGCCATGGTCGCTAAAATTTTCTAGCTGTCAGTAAGACACGACTACTTAAGTCCTTTTTCGCATAGCCAGTCGATTATTCCAAAATCTTCCCATATATTCCAGAAGAACCTTCAAGGAGAAGGACGGTACCATGAGATTATGTGTCGACTACCGTCGATTTAAACAAATCACCATTCATGACCGTTATTCTCCTCCACGTATTGACGACATGTCCAATCAACCGTATAGTGTTAATCACTTTTCCAAGATCGAACTCATGATCATGCTGCCAACAGTGACGAGTGAAAAAGCAGGACATGTCCATGACTGCTATTCGTACACGAATCGGTCATGCTAGATTTATGATTTTGAATTAGTCTCATCAATGCTCCAACGACATTATAAGAATGAGTTTCATTGGACTCAAAGCAAATTCATCAGTGTTTTCATTGAGGGTAACCTGATTTCCTCTAAGCCTAGAGAAGAACAGGAAGACCATATCTGCACTATGTTGCAAATTCTATGACAAGAGAAATTCTACCCTGGAAAATTTTCCAATATCAATTTTGTTTGATTACAGGGACACACTGAATCACATGGGTTTTTATGGTTAATCTTACCATGACCCAGCTTATGCGTAAAGGAGAGAACCCTACACTACATTAGGTGTTCTAGAAAATCCTACGCTAGGAGAAGTCTAGATTCAGAGACTCAGAGTTTCGCAAACTCCTATGTATCAAGTGCTACGAAGCAAGATAAAGTTACGTTCATAATCTAGGTACCTGACATACCAACAGGTTAAGATAGGATACCAACAAACTGGGATGTTTTCATCATCTGAAATTGTGAATTGAAATGGGACAAGATCTCCACGGATTTTGGTTACCAGATTAACGCAAACTCAGAAGAAGCATGATGCTATCTGGGTTATTGCAAACAGTTTGGTCAAGTCTGCAGAATCCTTACATCCGCAAGGATTGTAGAACCAACAGATTGATCGGACATGTTCCAGCCAAGGCTCATCCGACCACTTGGTAATCCCTCAGCTATCGAGTCAGACAAAGATTCGCAATTGTACTCCTAAATTACTTCACATCTTCATTCTGATTCCACGACTTGCTTTTGTGCTCGAGTTCATGACACTATTCACGTTCATGATCGTATATGGGCTTACGATTTTACGTTCATTTCGTTCTGGGAAGTTTTGCAAGAACTTGAGAGACCAGACCCAAGTTTAGTATAACTCTCCATCATCAGATAGACGTTTCACGTCATATTCCACGTCTCACCTTGTAGCGTTTGGCGTTACCGCCATTGTATTCTATGATCACGATATGTTTCACATGTCATGTTCATTCCACATTCCTCATATCATGATCAAGATATGTTACACGTATCATGGATCACGATATGTTTACTCATACTATACTCGCCATATCTCCACGTAGCACGTTCAAAATTTTTCACGTATCACGTTCAAAATTTTTCACGTACTACGTTTCTTTATGTCTCGCGCATCGTTTCTAATTATCAGTTAAGTCAGATTGTCTTGCATCGTAACGTTTCAGTTACCCTAGCACGTTAACTCTTATTTTCCTCGATCGAATTTAGGGGATCTACCTTCCATTGATAACCAAGAATTTCTTCGTATTCCAAGTCAAGGTCAGGAGGACCAAGATTTATCATTTGTGTCAAGATCTTCTGAGGGAACCGTTCCAAGAGGGAGGCCACTTGGAAACGGACAAGTTCATCCGGACTTTTATCCGTTTTCTCTCATCAATTAGATATGTCCTTTCAGTCACGTCACGTTCCATGTCCTTTCAAGACATGTCACGTTCCGCGTTCCTTCTACCATGTCACCTGTACGTTCATTAATCTTACATACCCTCTCAGTTTGATTCGGGTATGTTTCTCTTTCAGTTACGTTATCTATAATTCGGGGACGAATTATTCTTTTTAGGGGGGAAGAGTTGTAAAACCCGCATGCTTTTACCATGAATAGTACCCTTAAGATCGTACGTACTAGATTAAAACTTTCCTTTTATAGTACGATTACGTTTACGTGTTATGATTTTACGTATTACGTACGTGTTAGAACACGATAAGTATTTATTACGCACGAACACGCAATAATTATTTAAACAATAATTAATCACGAACATGCGATCAAGAAATCATGAACGTATATAAATCACGAGCTAATATTAATTACGTATATATATTTATTACGAACACGAATAAATATATTAAGTCACGATCGATAACTAATTAAAACACGTAAATTACGAACACGAGAACACACGAGAACACACTATAATATTTAGACTCAGGAAATGTATGGGTTACCCCATGTGGGCCCCATACCACGAAATTAGGGAGGGAAGATGGGCTTAGCCCATCAATTTTTACTAAAACAAGGAATTAGGAAAAGATCACTATTCATTTTCACTTTACAGAGGATTTTCACAAAAACCTAAAAGTTCTCCTCCTCCTTCTTTTTCTCTTTTGGCCGCCACCTTCAAACACACCAAAAGAGGTGTTTATTGATCTTTGATCTTGGATTTATTGCCAGTGTTCGTGTTTGTTCATCGTTGTTTAGATCCACGCATTCGGTAATTCTTTTAACCCTTTTCTTTTGATTTAATCTTTTTAATAATTAAGAACATGATATGTTTTTCTTAAAAACCTAATTAAATCATAGATCTAACATGGAATTGGTTTTGGAATAAATCAAAAGGGATGTTTTAGGGGTGTTGTTCTTGGCCGCCGCCTAAACCGAACCCGAGAGGGTCTCGGTTTGGCTATTTGACCACCACCGAGACCATATGGTCCCGGTTGGTCGGTGTGGGTCCCACGGCAGCAACAAGACAAGGGTAACCCCGATTTGGTTCGGGGTATGGTGTCGATTTCATGTCCGGTTCATGGTTCTTAGTCGAGATCCGGTTCACGGTGTATGTTAAGATTCTTTTTCTTTTATAATCTTATGTTAAAATTAAATTAATGAACATGACATGATTAATTTAATAACATGACTTAGGTTATATTAATTATTAAAATCATGAAATTATTAACCTAAGTATTTTATATTTTTAAGACTTATAATTAATTAATTATTTAAAAACCATGGTTATAATTAATTAATTAACATGACTTAGGTTATATTATTAATAAATAATAATACATGTTTTAACCTAAGTATTTAACTTTATTTAATTAAGAACATGATATACTTTAATTAAATATTTTAACCTATAGTTTATTTTAATTACATGAAATAATTAATAAACTATATATTATATCATATGACTTAGAAAATAATCATGAAAACACTTAGGCTTATATACTTAGCTTATTTAACCAGCTAATCTATTTATAGAAACGTTCTATTTTTAGAAACTTATTTATTTCAAGCAGCTAATCTATTTATGGAAACTTATTTAAATAAGGCAGCTAATCTATTTATGGAAACTTTCTATTTTTAGAAACTTATCTATTTTAAGCAGTAATTCTATTTTTGGAAACTTTCTTTTTTTGGAAACTTTCTATTTTTAAAAACTTTCTATTTTTGGAAACTTTCTATTTTTGGAAACTTTCTATTTTTGGTAACTTTCTATTTTTGGAAACTTTCTATTTTTGGAAACTTTCTATTTTAGGAAACCTGCTATTTTTAGAAAGTTACTTATTATTACACAGTAAGTATAATAATACATGAAATACCAGAAATACTTAATCAGAGTAAACAGAATATAAGATAAACACAGTTTAAGGCTTTAAACAGTAAAACCTAATAAGAACATATAAAATAAGCTAAGACATGACATAAAACCAGCTACGTATTTAGTAAGCAGATACTTATTCATGTATGTATTTATGTAGCATTAGTGATACGGAAGTAGGATTCCTCTCAGTTCATCTTCTTCGTTCACTGGACATAAGGTACGGATTCCCGTCCTTTCAGTATGGACATTCTTTCCTTATTAGGATTCCCCGTATGCAGCCAAATGTTTTCCCGTAGTATAAGTATGTGTTTGAATTGCTTATGTTTAATTTAGAATACCTATAGCCATATACATGCATGACCAGTTTCACCTAGTTATGGAGGTACCATAACCATAACATTAGAGGCACTGATGTTATGACTTCACCACGGCGGAGTGATTGCTCGTGGCCTCCCTTCAGCTTTTGGCCATTTATATTATATTTATCATGTGGGCCGTATGGGTGCATCCTAGTTACATGTTTTCAGTCAGGATTTTATGGTGAATGTGGTGTGTGCCTTGCATCCTTCACAAGGAGCTGATCCCTCCTACCCAGAACCAGTATATTAAATTAGAGGCAGCCCCTCTAATTTGCATGATGTGGTCACTCCTCCAAGTATTCATGCACGGTGGATTTTCATGACCTATATTGGCTAATGGTAAAATATGTTAAACATTTTTCATAAGATAAACATAAGGCTTTTCAAACTATAAAACCAGTTTTATGAACATGTTCTAGGTTTTCTAGGACTTATACATTTCCGCTACTATGAAGTCTTTATTATGCTTAGTCATTCATACTATGTCTATATCCGTGCACTGAGCGTTTTGCTCAACAGTTACTTTCCTTTCCATGTCCCAAAACGGCAGGTACCCTAGGGAAGACTCGAGCATTTGGAGGACATGCATAGGATGGAAGCTGCTAGAGACTTCTTTTCCTTCTTGCCTTCATATACTTATGCTTGTTTAGTCTTTCATTCATTTCTTTTACTTTTTTTATGTTTTGGGCTTATGTTTGGGAACCAATGTTTGATTTCGGTTATCCCTATGGTCATGTAATGTTTCAGACATTTTTCCTTGTATGCTTTGATGACACGCCATAATTACGCGTGACATTCCATTTATCAAAATGGGGTGATACAAACCGACAATGGAAAGCAGCTGATAGATGGATCATTCGGGAAGTGGTGTGACAAATGGAATGTCAAACAAATGACCACCGCAGTGGCCAATCCGCAAGCAAATGGCTTGGTTGAAAGAGCTAACAAGTCTTTGATGCACGGATTGAAAGCCCGATGGTGAAGAAGGTTAACTGGCTGGGTCGATGAGTTACCACATGTGTTGTGGGCACACCAGACCATGCTCAAGACTAGCAATAGGGAAACCCCGTCCAGCCTCACCTACGGAAGTGAGTCGGTAATCCCTGCTGAAATAGGAATCCCATCAGCCAGAACTTTGCTATTTAACGAAAATGCAAATGAAGAAGAGCTGCGGCTAAATCTGGACTTGCTGCGGCTAAATCTTTGGACATACTTAGCAAAATACTTGCTTCTAATTTGAGATTTCTTCTCTTTCTCCCTCTCAAGTTACTTAGTAGGTAGTGATCATATATACATTGGTGTTTCTTTCCTTTCTACTAACCTTTGTGTAGCATGTCACCTTAGCTCACAAACTTGGTGCCCCGAGCAAGGGGGAGCAACCACCAAGGGGGAGCTACTAGCAAAGTTCGATGCACTTCAAAGACTTATGCTAACCTTTTTGCTACGACAAAGGGGGAGAAATGATAGTGATAAACTAGTTAATAATTCCATAGTTTGTGTTTATACGTAAATGAGTCTATCGTTTGTCGTAATCAAAAAGGGGGAGATTGTTAATGCAAGTAATGCATAAAAACATTATTAGTGTTAACTAATCTTTCTTAGTTTTGATCACAACAAACCATACAACACATTTAGTGTAGAAACACAAAATGAATTATTTAACTAACACTATCATCAAGGTAATAATCATATCACTAATCTTTCTTAATCATACTTAGTGATCATCAAAATGATTATCCTTAAAACTTACTTTTGCTAATAAGACAAAAGACTTTTTAATAAACTTTCTTTTTTAGAAAATGTTTTATTAAAATGGAAAATGAAAATTTGAAAATGGCATATTCCAAATGCTGTTAGAATATCCTTTGAAGGGTTCAAATACCTCAGATATTCCCACCCCACTAAAAGACAAAAAACGGAGCGGAGTCTAGTGGCGGTACCTTAAGTACCTACGCGGTACCTTAGCGATATGGTACCGCGGGGTGAGATAAGGTACCGCGCACAGTAGCCGTTATAGATCCGTTGTAACTTTGTCTCTTTTAAATAGTGGGTCAAATCTCATTTTCCAGTAAGCCTCTTGGACGTTTTTCTCAGCCCTTTTTCTATTTTCTATAGCATAATCATTAGTAAATGATCACTTAATTTGTTAAGGATGTTTACATATGATTATCCTCTTGATCCCCTCCTTTACCATGTCCAATGAGAAGATCACTCACTCACTAGTGTAGTGATAAAGATGAATTTATGAGCTAGTCATATTCATCATGATACCTTTGTGTTTTAGGTCAATCCAATGTATTTATGAATACTTGGACTAGTTGTGTTCATCCAAGTTATTTGTGAATACTTGGATTTGTTGTGTACATCCATTTCATATGTGTTTGCTTGGATTTGTGTTGTGTAAATCCAAGCTACATGTGTGTACTTGGATAAGTCTAGTTGAGTTGTAATAGATTTGATTAGGAGTTCTCACTAAACTATAAAGTGATGTGGTTGTGTCTTGTGAGTTCTCACTAAAATTTAAAGTGATTAGTAGTTGTGTTGTGTGAAGTTCTCACTTAGCTTCAAAGTGAAGAGTCGTGAAGATTGGTTCTAGCTTTCGATTAGAACTCGACATCTAGCCTTGTGTCATAAAATGGTGAAGTAGGCAACGTCGTGAAGATTGGTTCTACCTTAAGATTAGAACTCGACATCTAGCCTTGTGTCGTTAAATTGTGAAGTAGGCAACGTCGTGTAGATTGGTCCTAGCTAAAGATTAGGTCTCGACATTTAGCTTAGTGTCGGAAAATAATGTAAGCAACGATGTAAGGTTTTCTCCGCCGAGAAGGGAGCTTGTGGATATAGTGGAAATCTCGAGTAGGTGTACTCGAGGAGTGGAGTAGAAACGAGGATAGAGCCTCGTTGTCGAACCACTATAAATCTTGGTGTCTTCCCACTAGGTTGTCTCCTTCCTTGCTCTTTACTTATTTCATTATCATTATACTTGCTTATTATTCTTGCTAATGCATTTTAATTGAACCTAATCATTATGCAACTTAGCTTTAAGTAAAAGATAGTTTTGATACAAACCAAATTGAAAGAAATTTTAATTTGGTCACCAATCGAAGAGAAACTATTCACCCCCCCTTCTAGTTTCTACAATTGGTATCAGAGCGATGGTCACTCAAGATCTTTGAAGTATATTGTACTTTAAAACTTGGATCGATCCATTGTCTCCTCAAATTAGAAGGTCTAGTTGTACTAAAGTTTCTCTTTGGTCAAAACTATGTTTTCTTTGAAAAATAGGTCTTTTAATTGATAACATTGCATCCCACTTAAGATTAGTAGCCTTTATGCATTTTAGATATACTCTTGAAATGTATCTACTAGTTTGCATCTTGCTTTGTGTAGGTACTCATGAAGATCAATCACTTAATTGGTTGTGGATTGAGTTACTTTCACTTGTAGAAGAATCATTTTCATTGATCTTTAACATCTTTGAATGATGATACCAAGATGATTGGGAATGATAATAGTCCTTGAAGACTTAGTACTCATCATAGTCATTGATTGGGCATAGCACTTATTCCTTCATGGATTGCTCTTTGTGGCCAAGGTACGCTTTCGTTCTTCCACACGCCCTTTGGTCATTCTTTTGATCATTGCTTGACTATGTGCTTGTTCTCGGCATCCTTGCCTTGACATTTATTTGTGGTTTGTGCTTCTTTTCTTTATCCTCTCAAACCTTCATTGCTTGGATACTTGACTCACTATGGTGATGTAGAGTGAGTTAGTAGAAGCTTAAAGTATCAAGCATGATTTCTATGGTTTGCACCCATACGGTTAGTAGGCCCTTTGTGGGAGAGAAAGTGAATTAATACCTTGCTCATATTTTGGTTTAGACTAAGACTATTATTGAAAGTGATCTTAGTCTATACTTGAATAATTGCTTTGTGCTTATTCATTACCAAAGCCGTTTAACGTTTCGCCGAAAAGGCACGTCTTAAACCACTATATATGACACAAGCTCCTCGTTACCACTATTTGAAGATTGTCATTAATCCCTTGAGCATTGATCCTAGTCTTGATTCACTTCCCTTGATTTCTCTCCATTTAGTCGTTTTGCTACGAGTAGTCGTTTGTCCGTTTCGGTTCTTTTCGATCTTGATTTAACTCGTAATCCTTCGTTAAGGCATATTGCTTAGTGTTATGATGATCCAATGATATTCTAAAAGGCTCATGATTTAATTTCAAGTATTTTAGAAAAACTGGATTTTCAAAATTTGGCGTTTTTCAGAGATAGAAACTTGCCTCTGCAGGCGGTTCCTTATCTCCGCGGCTCAAACCCGCGGTTCCTTATCGATAAGGTACCTCGGACAGTAACTTTTGTCAGAGCGCCAGTTTGTGTTTTTTATTCTTTTTCAAACCAAACTCTCTCTCTCCCAAAAACACACAGCTGACGGGTTTTACCTTTTCCACCATTGTTGAAGCTTCCAAAACCTTCAATCACTCAAATTAATTGATTCCAAGTTGTGGGTTTCACTCATCCTTCATCTAACATCAATTAATTGTAAGTATTTTCTTTCAATTTCATCTATTTTGTTCTAGGGTTCATCCTTTCATAATTGGGGATTTTTAAAATTGAAATTGAATTAAAACCTTAATAGGAATGTGGGTTGACATAGTTATTTTACTATGATTCCTTAGGTTCATATTCATTAAGATTTCACTAAAATCCACTTGTAGAACAAATCCGAAATTAAGCTAAATGATTTTGGTTAAAGGATGGATTTGAGATGAACCCATGAACAAGTAGGTAATGACATTGTTAATGCTTACCTAAAAACCTTGTTTTGAAAAACCAATGTTCTAATCCATTGTTGATCTAACATAGATCATGTGTTCTTGGTCAATGATGGAATAGACACATTGTGAACATGAAAATGATATGGATTCAATCCTATGTTTGTCAAGAAATTGATATAACACATTTTCATTTTTCATTTTCCTTTTTGATTTTCATATGAGTGATTGGAGAAATATTGTCTTGTGTTTATTTAGGTACTTATCATGTCCTCAAGATATCAAAAAGATCATGAACGAACACGAGCATACATGCCCTCTTCTCCTTACCCTCAGTTGATTCATTCTCATAAAAACTCGTTTAAGTCTCTTAAACATCGTTGTTTCCATGAAGGACGCATAGTTCCCTTTAATTGTGTAAATGATTTTACTCGCTTCATGTTTGCGTCTATTGGCTTTGATTGTCTTCTTGATATTGATGAGCCAATATTTCCTTCGTTCCTTATGGAGTTCTTTAGCTCATTCACTTTGATAGGCATCAATAATGGAATATCTATACGATTTTCCATCATGGGGAAAATCATTACTTACACTCTTGAAGAATTCGGTGATATTCTTGGAGTGCCATCTAATGGTCAATGTCGATTCACCGATGCTTGGAGTTTAGACTCTTTAGAATCGGCCCCTATTGATGCTCACTATGTGACCGTGCTTCCAACTCCTTCGGACATCATTCATACCCTTTCTAAACCTCGTGAGCATCCTATTCATGGTAAATTTCAAGGAGCTGTTCAAACTCTCTCTCATTGGGAATTACTATCTAGTGATATTAATGATTTCATGACTCCTTGGACCGAAATCATTAGGGAAAATGCAATGTGTCTTGATGGGAATCGGGATTTAGTACCCGCTTGCCTTGCACATATGATGTATTGTGTTGCCACCACAACCCCTTACAATCTCGCATTTTTCATGACTAGAAGAATTAGGTTTGTTCTTCTTGAGTCTAAGTCAAGTCTTCCCTATGGAATGCTTCTTTCTCGTCTTCTTAGAAGAGTCCTAATTGACTTTCCATCTCTTCTATCTTCACCCTATCACTCCGTTGATCGTGTCATGTCCCCCATTCAAGGGAACATTTCACCCGAGATCAATGTGAACTCGTGTCAAGTCGAAAATACTTCTCAAGAGGAGTCTTCTAGTAACCCTCCCTCAAACTTCATTAACTTCATGTCCTCTTCAATCTCCATCTTGTCCTCCCATGAAGTTGATTCCGACTATCAATTTTATCTCAATCATCTTCTTCGAGAACGCCTTAGAATTGAATCAAGGAATTAGATGTCATGCTCATAGTGACTTGCAACACTCATCTAGGATGTTTTCATGACTCTCTTCTCTTCATTTGGTTATGTATTAACTTATGCTTGGATTATTATTTACTTTGATTCTTTATGTTAATTATGCCTTCATGTTTGTGTTTTACATAGCTTTGTGCATGCCATATGATAGTTAGCTTATTAAATTATGATTTGTAGTTAACTTTGGCTTGTGAAACCTTTGGGAAAAATCTGGGTTTATCAAAAACTGGAATGGGAAATTTTTGAAAACCTTCTGGTCGCGGTTCCATATCGACCCACGGTTCCTTATCGATAAGGTACCGCCGGTCCTAGATAAGGAACCGCCGGCCACTGTGCACGACAGCATCTTTGCTTTACACTGTTTTCTTAATTTTGTGTAAACCTTGCATGATTTTCAGTAATAAACTGCACATTTCCTAAACTAGGGTATCTAAATTCATTATTCACCTAAAATGATTTTAACCCATTACTAGTTTGGATCATCCCCTCAACCATTTAAACCCACCTTGTTTGCCATGTTCTCCACACATCAAACATACTTCCCTAAACCTTAAACCACCCTAATCAACCATGGTGTGTACCAAAACCTCAAACACTTCCAAGACCTCCACCCCAAGAAAAACACTCAAAATAAGGGTTAAGGTAGCTAAGCCTAACTCTTCACCTTTCCTCACACCTAAGAATGAGAATGTTCCTATTCTCATTTCTTCATCACCTTCCCCACCTCTTGCACCATGCAAGACTTCTTCCACCCATGGTACTAACCACTCCATTGGTTCTACCTCCTCTTCATTCAGTTCTAGAATGAATGAGCTTTCTTCACCCTTCACTCCAAATGCACCCTTGGAAGTGACCACACAACCTCAACCAATCCAAAGCATTCCTTTTGGGAATGACTTTGATGACATTTTGGTGACTTCACCATTTACCCCTCACAACTCACCAATTTCACCAACCTTGGAGAATTCTCCTCCACACTCACCCATTTCCCCTTTGGGGAACATGCCTTCACTTTCACCCACATCACCCTTGGAGAACATGCCTCCTCCACCTCCACCCAACTCAAACATCCTAATTTTGGGTGTCCCACTTTCCCTCCTCTTGGGTGATCCTTACTTTGGGTTTCAACAAACTCATGGTCCTAGATGTCCATGTTGTCTCTACAACCACTTCCTCATCCAAAACCTAAGGATGGATATGTATGGACTACATAGGGGTTTGCAAGATCTCTTGCTTACTTTGTTCTCCATGCCTCCTCCTAGGAGATGAATGATGGAGTTGTCTTAATAAGAGCTTTCAACAAAACCAAGCCTAAGAAAACTACTTATCTAGATTTTATGATAAGATAGCTATGTATTAGTTAGTTTTATTTATCTTTGTACTTGTTTCCTCATTAATGAATGTTTCTTGTTGTTGTGTTATGGATTTAGCTTTGTGTGATTCTATCCTTTTGTGCACACTAATCAACTTTAATTTGAAATTAAAATTGAACCTAAATCTATCACAACCCCTAAACTTGACTAAAATTGGTTCAAAATGATATCTAAATTATTTTGTCATCCTTTGTCAAGACATTCTTTGTGAATGTGTTGCTTTATGCAACCCTAGCATATTTTGGTTCTAATAGAGGTAAAATTCCAAGATTTGCAACTTTTTGAAAAAGTCTTAGTTTTTCCCAAAACCCAGGAAAAACATTGTTTAAAGTCCACTGGACGCGGTTCCTTAAGGACCCGCGGTTCCTTAGTGATATGGAACCGCCGGCTCATATAAGGTACCGCGGCCAGAAAGTGACTTTTGACGAATTTTTGGTCAAAACCTTTAAACCCTATTCCCAGTCAAGATTCCTTGTTTACTCAAATTGACTAAACATTCCTTGACAATACACATTTTGTATTCAAATTCTTACCTTGATTACATTTTACTTATACCCCAACCTTGAGATTTCATTCTCACACCTTCCCAACCTTGAGAATTCATTCTCACATAACCTTGAGATATCATTCTCACACTCTCACAATGCCTAACTCCTACATTCCTAACCTTGACATTTCTTTGTCACAACCCCACTCACCCAAAGCTTCCTCATCCAAGCTTTCAAAGAAACCGAAAATCTCGGTTCGACCCGTTTGGGTTAAGAAGAATGAACCATCTTCGACCAAACCACCCAAAAACCCTACCTTCTCTCCAATCAAGTATTGGAATGAGACTTATACCATAAACCCCATCACCGGAGCAAAAGAAAATGTTCCACCACCACCACAATCCTTCAATACCCCCCAAATCAATGACCTTTCCACCTTCCCAAACCTCACAAGGCATTGTGAAGACATTCCCAAACCCCTTACCCCACCACCACCAAACCCTAAGTTTGATGCCATACCCCCATCAAACGATTTTGTGTTGCATCATGGATCCTCGTGTGATTGTTGCCGATTTCAACAAATTGAACTTGCTCATGTGTATGAGAAGTTAAATTTTCTTGAATTCCTACTCACTCGACCTCCTATTCAAGTTTTCGTTCCGGTGGACAAAACTTCGAATGATGCATCGTCGTCTTTTTAGTTTTATTTTATTTTTAGCAATCTTGGAAAATATCACTATTAGACTAGCTTATGCTTAGTGGTTTATTTTCCATATTTATTGCTTTTAGATACTTATACTATGTGTATGACTATCTTCTTTGTTGTATTATTTTTTTGTAACTTTTGTGTTATTTGTGTGCTATCTAATTAGTTCTATTTTTGAGTTGATCTTGGTTAAATTTTTACAATTGCTTATGGGTGATTCCATCAATTCTAAAGCTTTAACCCTTTGACAAGCTTATCATCTTCATTTTATTGAAGTTTGATTTTGTCAATTACCTCTTTGGACATACTTAGCAAAATACTTGCTTCTAATTTGAGATTTCTTCTCTTTCTCCCTCTCAAGTTACTTAGTAGGTAGTAATCATATATACATTGGTGTTTCTTTCCTTTCTACTAACCTTTGTGTAGCATGTCACCTTAGCTCACAAACTTGGTGCCCCGAGCAAGGGGGAGCAACCACCAAGGGGGAGCTACTAGCAAAGTTCGATGCACTTCAAAGACTTATGCTAACCTTTTTGCTACGACAAAGGGGGAGAAATGATAGTGATAAACTAGTTAATAATTCCATAGTTTGTGTTTATACGTAAATGAGTTTATCGTTTGTCGTAATCAAAAAGAGGGAGATTGTTAATGCAAGTAATGCCTAAAAACATTACTAGTGTTAACTAATCTTTCTTAGTTTTGATCACAACAAACCATACAACACATTTAGTGTAGAAACACAAAATGAATTATTTAACTAACACTATCATCAAGGTAATAATCATATCACTAACCTTTCTTAATCATACTTAGTGATCATCAAAATGATTATCCTTAAAACTCACTTTTGCTAATAAGACAAAAGACTTTTTAATAAACTTTCTTTTTTAGAAAATGTTTTATTAAAATGGAAAATGAAAATTTGAAAATGGCATATTCCAAATGCTGTTAGAATATCCTTTGAAGGGTTCAAATACCTCAGATATTCCCACCCCACTAAAAGACAAAAAACGGAGCGGAGTCTAGTGGCGGTACCTTAAGTACCTACGCGGTACCTTAGTGATATGGTACCGCGGGGTGAGATAAGGTACCGCGCACAGTAGCCGTTATAGATCCGTTGTAACTTTGTCTCCTTTAAATAGTGGGTCAAATCTCATTTTCCAGTAAGCCTCTTGGACGTTTTTCTCAGCCCTTTTTCTATTTTCTATAGCATAATCATTAGTAAATGATCACTTAATTTGTTAAGGATGTTTACATATGATTATCCTCTTGATCCCCTCCTTTACCATGTCCAATGAGAAGATCACTCACTCACTAGTGTAGTGATAAAGATGAATTTATGAGCTAGTCATATTCATCATGATACCTTTGTGTTTTAGGTCAATCCAATGTATTTATGAATACTTGGACTAGTTGTGTTCATCCAAGTTATTTGTGAATACTTGGATTTGTTGTGTACATCCATTGCATATGTGTTTGCTTGGATTTGTGTTGTGTAAATCCAAGCTACATGTGTGTACTTGGATAAGTCTAGTTGAGTTGTAATAGATTTGATTAGGAGTTCTCACTAAACTATAAAGTGATGTGGTTGTGTCTTGTGAGTTCTCACTAAACTTTAAAGTGATTAGTAGTTGTGTTGTGTGAAGTTCTCACTTAGCTTCAAAGTGAAGAGTCGTGAAGATTGGTTCTAGCTTTCGATTAGAACTCGACATCTAGCCTTGTGTCGTAAAATGGTGAAGTAGGCAACGTCGTGAAGATTGGTTCTACCTTAAGATTAGAACTCGACATCTAGCCTTGTGTCGTTAAACTATGAAGTAGGCAACGTCGTGTAGATTGGTCCTAGCTAAAGATTAGGTCTCGACATTTAGCTTAGTGTCGGAAAATAATGTAAGCAACGATGTAAGGTTTTCTCCGCCGAGAAGGGAGCTTGTGGATATAGTGGAAATCTCGAGTAGGTGTACTCGAGGAGTGGAGTAGAAACGAGGATAGAGCCTCGTTGTCGAACCACTATAAATCTTGGTGTCTTCCCACTAGGTTGTCTCCTTCCTTGCTCTTTACTTATTTCATTATCATTATACTTGCTTATTATTCTTGCTAGTGCATTTCAATTGAACCTAATCATTATGCAACTTAGCTTTAAGTAAAAGATAGTTTTGATACAAACCAAATTGAAAGAAATTTTAATTTGGTCACCAATCAAAGAGAAACTATTCAACCCCCCCTTCTAGTTTCTACACTATAGAGTCGTGGAGGCATATCAAACCGGATCATACAAATTGGAGACCGCGGACGGAAAGGAAATACCGCGCACATGGCACACAACTAATTTGCAAAGATGTTTCATGTAGGATGAATAATGATGTATAGAAAATGATGTATGAACAATTTGCAATGAATGAAGTCCTTTTGTTTAAAACATAATTAATTGCAATTTTTATAAACTTCGATCTAGCTAACCGGAAGATATGTAAAAACGCATTAAGAAGTGTTGGACGCGCCCAAGGGGTAGTCCGGAGACAAATCAAAAGCGGCTCGGTGCCGATGTCTCCCACATGAAATATAAAATCACACAAGTGTTGGACGCGCCCAAGGGGTAGTCCGGAGACAAATCAAAAGTGGCTCGATGCCGATGTCTCCCACATATAATATAAAAACACACAAGTGTTGGATGCACCCAAGGGGCAGTCCGGAGACAAATCAAACGCGGCTCGGTGCCGATGTCTCCCGCATAAAATATAAAAACACACAAGTGTTGGACGCGCCCAAGGGATAGTCCGGAGATAAATCAAAAGTGGCTCGGTGCCGATGTCTCCCACATGAAGTACAAAACACACAAGTGTCGCACACCTCCCTAGGGGGGGGGGGGGGGGTCAGAGGTAACCTAAAACATCCTCCGATGGTAATATCTCAGTTATACATATTATAAACTTAAGTGTAAAGCGCATTAAAAAGCAAGGCATAACAAATAAGGAAGAAACATAAATATCATTGCGAAAATAAGAGGAAACATGTTCAAAGAAACAAAGAGCCACGGGATGAAACTTGTCCAAAGAATCCCAAACACAAAGGGCCCACAAATATTACAAACATAGCTAAAGGAAATTATTGTTTGCCAAAAGATGAAGTTACAAATTACACCGGCATACCGGGTCTTCATTTATGTTGTTGGTCATCCTGCACCGGAGGTTCCTGATCCTTATGAGTAACATCCTTCGTTATACCGGAACCATTCTCCAGGGTTTGAGAGGGATTAACATTGTGGGAGGCAGAGGCATCTTCAGGAAAGGGCACAGGAGGTCTGTCAGCCGGAGTAAGTTGCATGATATCCACTACCGAAAGCCTGTTAGCAGCGACAACTTTGGCAACAAAGGGTACTCGGCCGAGAACAGAGTTGTGAAGTCCTCTTTCCAAGTCTTCGCAGCCTCAACATCAAGGTTATCAGCCGCAACGATGGCCTTAACTGCTTCCTCGGGAGTACGTTTATACTCCACCGCCTTCATAAACCCAACGTTGAAATCTACGTTGGCTCTTAAAGATAAAGACCTTCGATATTCATAGCTTGCAAAGAGTTTACTGACAAGGATAGGAATGCTATCCCTCACGAGAACCAGCTTATGAACCTCAGCTTGTGCAATAATTGAGGTCATATGCCGGCTATCACCTTCAAGCTCCTTGATTTTATCAAAATCTTTGATATGACTTTGAGCGCTCTCACCAAGAAGTCTCTCCAGCTCCACAACCCTCTTATCTTTAGCCTCCAGCAACCTTCGAAAGTCTTGAGCTTCCTTCTCTAACCTCTCAATAGCACAAAGATGTTCCTGATCCCGGGCAAGACACCCGTTGTAGTTGTCCTCCAACTGTCTATGAGCAAGCGCCATCTGATCCAACATAGCTTTTCTGGAGGTAAAGTGACCTTGTACACCTTGTTGAGCAGAAGACAAACGAGAATGCTCGCGGCTCAATGCTTCATACCTCTTTAACAACTCAAAAAGA
Organism: Glebionis coronaria; assembly: GCA_025667525.1. Taxonomy (NCBI): domain Eukaryota; kingdom Viridiplantae; phylum Streptophyta; class Magnoliopsida; order Asterales; family Asteraceae; genus Glebionis; species Glebionis coronaria. The sequence goes on from CM046876.1 coordinate 502,985,220, forward strand.
GTGAGGGTGCTCCTAGCAAGAGCTTGATAAGAATGGCTCAAAACATCATAGTTAGAAAGCAAAGAGAGTTCAGCCTGCTCTGTCGGTGTAGCTAAATGAAATAGCAGCTCCCGAGATGAGTAGTGAGAATCAATACGAACGTCCTCATCCAACCTCCATGGAGGGACAAACCGGCGAGACGGACCCTCATCCTGAAAGACGGGACCCTGCGAACCTCCTAAAAAAGATACGAAAGGAAAAGATGAATATATATAAAAAAACAAGAAGAAACACAAAGGGAGTAAAAACAATCATACATGTGCCATCATCAGTATGAGCATGATTATTCAAGGGAGAGGACTGGTCACTAAGATTTATGTGAGGAGGAGTCTTCGGCTTACTACCACTAGCTTTGCTAGTCTTGTCCTCGGAACCGGAAGGGTGAGAATGATTGAGAGGAGGGTTCGAGTGCACTTCAGTATCTTCAGTCCCTGACGGCCCTTGCGCTTTAACTGATTTCCGCTTCACCTTACGACCAGAAAGCTCCCCACCCGGAGGCCTCTTCTTAGTACTCACCACAACATTCTTGCCCTTATGACGAAGGCGAGCAACAATAACCTTGGGGTTAGGGACAGTCACTGCCTCCTACTGAGGACTTAATGCAGTTATTTTTTCCCCTACATGTAGCGGTTGTGTAACCTTCGGCGCAGGAGTCGGTATCACCTCATTCTCATCCCAGCCCACCTTAGCATTATCGAAAGAGAGAAGCTTCAGAAATTCATCCATGTTAATTTTTGCATAAAAGGAAAGCAATCACGATTAGAGCGACCAAAAGTAGCCCGCAGAAGTAACATAAAAAAAGGAATATATAAGTACCCTTCTTATCAAGATCAACAACAATACGACAGAATTGGGGGTTCTCATATGGATACCACAAACCAGAAAGAAACAACATGTGTCTATGAGGAGGACGGAGTGCTATAGGGTTATCAGCAAGCAACTTAGCATGATCCTCGTTGAAGTGAGTCGGAAAATCACCATGGACATCTGTGTCCCTATCCCTCCAAGACATAGCATGAGGAACGACCCTCCTATCAAGAAGAAATCACTTATGTTTCCACCTCTTTAAACTAGATGTTTTCTCCTTCAGACACTTACCGTACCTAGGAGGCCAACGACTCTCAAAGGAAAACCAATGCCCTTGCTTACACAACCTATAGAAGACCCGGAATAGATTAACAGTGGAAGGAAGGTCCAGGCTGCGGCAACGTATCTCAAACATAACAACGCGGTTAACACTCATAGGTATCAACTAAGAAATATGTACACAAAAATACCGGATGACAGCCAAGAAAAAACTAGAAAAAGGAATTCGTAATCCCCCATGCTTCAAATACTACTCGTAAATCCTAATGAATCGTTCCGGAAGCTGGTCCATGGTTAATAGGGGATCCGGTAGACGAGGACGAAGATCGTCAGGAATAAATATTTCCTAATAATGTGCTTAAGGTCATCGCCGGACACGGTAGAAAACCTAATATGCATGTCACATTTGGGGTCGTGAAAGGTCGAGGGTTCATCCTCCTCGTCGGAACCACTAACAGACATGACACATACAACATAAAAAGGAACTGAATAAATCAAAAGGATGAAACAGAGCGCACACATGTTAAGCAAGACGTCTGCCAAGTTTAGAAATACAACAATGGAGGAAGTGAGAAGAAAAAGTGAAATGAAAAGCGGCTGAAAGGAAGTATTTATACTTAAAGAAGGGACAATGAAAAGACGCGCACAATTTCCCACATTTGATCCACACCGTAGAAGGCAGATGAAGCCACGTGGAGTAATTTTGGCGGCGACAACACAAGGGCGACGCCTCAAATGGATGCCAGTAGGGTAAGCAAAAGACAAAGGTAATTAAAGAGAAATTAATGCAATGGGCTGCATTTATTAGGCCCAACACTGTAGACAATATAGCAAAAAGACAAGCGCAATTAAGTATCACGTCGTTAGCCAAAGCCAACACCGTAATATTGGGGGGACATGTTCACGTATGTCTTCGGCCAAAGGCCTCCGGACTCACGACAGCCTCCGGATTGGGACCGTGGGTCCGCAGTTAATGAACTGACAAGAAAGCAGTAAGCATTTAATGCCATAAGCTTAGGAGATAGTGAAAATTAAAATTAGTCCAATGTATTACCCAGTGCGCATAGTTCGACCCAACGCACAAAACATAGCACCACCACCCTGGGGAACAAATCCCTCGATTTGTGGAAAAGATCTTACATTGGGCTCAGAACCTAGCCTACTGAAGTGACTAGACATCCAGCTACATTTGGTGGAGTAGTATAAATACTCTCTACATTTAATACACATTCAATTTAACTTATCTTATTGATCGCCATGGTTGTTCTTAACATTTATATTCAACCTCCTGTATTTCACACCGGATACCACCTAAGTGATAGTTACTTACTCTCACGCCGGAGCTTGGTCTCAGGGTTAAACTTGGGATGAGGCTAACGTGTGCTGCCTTGTGTTCATAGGTCCATTACCAAGACGCAAGCCATGCGATTATTGGGACCGAAGAGAATTCGCTCGTATCCATCTAGTCGGGTAATTTTGCTTCAACATAATCCTTTTTCATTTTCTTTTTGCATGTCAAAGAATAGTAAAATATGTTTATAAAAGCACTTATACCCATAGTGAAAATGTTAAAGTTGTAGATGACCACAATATCTTAAAGGAACAATATTAAACACAACATGTCACGTGAATTGTTCATGTTCCCTAGGTGGCCTACTTCCATAGTAGATCTATCATCATTGTTTGGTACTTTCCTCATTAAATAATATGAGAAAGTCATAATACATTTTCTCAAAAGTTACTTTAGGCCATTTGTATTTGTGCCTTTCACAACTACACGCGCATATTAGCAAGATTCAGATACAAATTGTATTGAGTCGTATGGTTCTCACACCGTCTACTTTTTTTCCTGACACCTTTATCACAAAAAAATTATTTCTTTCTCTTACACACACTCTCACATTTCTCTCACACGCACATCATTTTCTTCCAAAACCACCAATCTCCACAAAAACTGCCATCAAGACCAAACAAACCGTCAACACCGGTACCAAGAAATGGTCAAGGTTCTCATATGTGTCCGTTTCGAGTCAGACCTGATGCATGTCGGCCATGGTTAATCCGGGTCAGTTTGACCGATGATTGCGGTGGTTTTTTGTTAGTGTTCCGGCGATATGGTCACATCACAAAAAAGATCTAGTTCTCAGAACAGATCTGTCGTAATATGCGTGCTTTCCTACGAAATAGCTTGTTTCATAACAGATCCGGCGGGATATGTACATTTTTCGGCGACATGCCATCTTGATTGACATATTGGTTTGTTTCATAACAGATCCGGTGGGATATTTTGCTATAGATCTGATATATTTAAGGCTTTGTTATCCAACTTCTTGTTTAACTTGGTGATAGGATGTGGTCGGATGATTGTTTGATGGTGATAAAGAAAGAACTAAAGTTTGTGAATTACTGATAAAACAGAATAAAAAGTTTACATATTTTTATTGTTTTATTGTATTTTTGTTTCTTTCAATAAGAAATTTCAGCAGCTTTTAAGTTTAGGTAAGTGTTGATTTGAGATAAAGGTTAAAAGATAATGATTGACGGAGTGAGGATCCTAGATCGGTGGTGTGAGAACCCACCAAGCCATTGTATTTATACACACATAACGAAAGGTATATTTTAATAATGGTATATCATGGCAACTAGAGAAAATTGATGAGTCGAAGACTTACAGTGTGCTATGAGCATTGCATCACAGAACGGAGGTGTCAACCAAATTGGCCCATCTATCCATTAAAAGGCACATCGACCCAGATTCTAGCCAACAAACCCATAAGTATACCTTCCTATTTCCCGAAAGAAACCATACCAAAGCAAAGCATCACATGCCCTAATATTACAAAAGTAATTATTCTGGAAAGATGGTGTAATGTCGTGTACGGACTCGATATTATGCCAAAGGTCATCACACCGGTGATTGATGCCGTCCCGGAGAACATTGTACCAGACAACACATCCGGAAGAGCGAACCAGAGCCTTTAGTCAATATACACCGAACAATCACATGACGGACCGCACATGCCTTCCTTTGACCGGAGGGTACCCACCAGAATTAGCAACCGAACGTAACACACCGGATGGACAAATCGTATCACACATCGTACGAACAAGTTTGGTTATACACGTATTTATCTTAAACCGAACAACACATACTCTGAAGGTCCATTAGGAGAAAGTAAACTTGAGCCTTTAGTTCATATTGGATTAATGAGATAAAACTCTTGCACCTTAAAACAAGCCTGGGGATGGTATCGGTGAACATTGGACCAGACAAAATACCGGAGTGATCAACCGAACAAAACATACCGGAGTGATCCTCCAAAAACATAGTATACACCAAAGGTATTACCAGAGGGAATTTACGCTCCTTTAACTAGAACACACTTACCGAAGGTATTCCATACATCGAACAAATTTAGTTTTTCTCCGGAGGCATAAACCGAACCGTTGGTCTTGCTCTTGCTGATGAACAACACGTACCCTCCATTCATCGAAGGGGTAACACCAGACGTAGTAAACAAGCTTATCGGGTATCAAATCGGACCGCATGTACCGGGGTCATTCTGAACTATATATGTCGGAGTATCGATCCGGATCACATAACTCTCCTTCTAAAAACCAATACCGGAGGTAGCACCCATCTTTCCCATGGGAGTGTGCGCCGATATGTAAAACCGGTAACATGGTGAAACACATCTGTGTGTACGTACCAACACATGAGACAAAGGTGTTCACACCTCAACCCATATAATCAATCCAAAAAGCAGAGAGACTCGGATCTTATCCAAGAAAACCAGTCACCATACCTCATACCATTTTAAGAGGAAACCTAATTTTGCCTCCTTGCGATTTCAGACCGAGATCAGAAATCAGGACCTCACCCATACAAACCCATCTACTTAGATATTTCGAATGGATAATGGAAGACTTATATGAATTAACTCAGAGATGAAACCCGTCATTCTAAGCTCTAGTAGATTGAATAACGGGTCCCATGGATGACGCCATTTGTCGAAACATATTTCTGCAAGGTTGGTCCCGGATGACTTCTGGAGCCATATGTCGAAGCATCAAGCCTGTAAATCAGTTGTCAAACAAGAAAGAACCCGTTAGAAGGGTCCCAGGCCGGAGCCCGAGGAACCACCCTCCGACGGTCAAGTCAGCACCTAGTAAAGGTCTTATATTATGCATATGGATGTTGTGATGTTGTATGTAGAGAGAGAAGTAGTTTAGAGAGAGAGTGTAAAAACGTGAGTCTTGAGAAAGAGAGATATAAGACTATTTATAGCCCAATCTTTGCATGTTAGTCTCTTATTTATTTATGTGTTGGTCCTTTGCCTATTGGCCTTTTACCTTTTGACCCTTCTAGTATTATTCAGGGTATATTTTGCCATATACGTCAACACGTGTCACTTGGTTCCACTTCTATCGACATTCTCTTTGTCCAATAGCAAAAAAAACTCTTTATATTAGAAAAAGAAAAAAAAAACATCATAGGGTATGGAAACAGGCACAAAGAAACAAGCATATTACATATACCTCTTAGATAGCATTTGTGTCTCGTTACTCTCTTCAACAGTAGGCTCTGAAGATAAGTACAATCAGCCATTAGAACATTGAGAAATACTTGAACACTTATCAAGTAGAAACACTTTCAAGTATAACGCTGAATGATGTTTAAAAATAGTAGCTGGCCATTTACACCCCTTTACTCAAGGGTAGGCTGATATGGGTTATAATCTCTAATGGGTCAAATCGAAAACCAAAGAAAGAGCCGTGAAAGTGGTTGGTGGGGGGACCTTTTTTAATGCTTACAACCTTCAATATCATTTTATTTAGAAAAAAATTCAAGAATAGTCCTTATCGTTTGCATTGATAATCAAGTCTCGTCCCTATTTCAAAATAAGTGCACCAGTCGTCTCTATCGTTTACGACTTGGATAAAAAATAGTCCTTATCTTGGATGGGAGTTAGTTTTGCTCGTTATCTCTTGAGCGTTTGGGGGTATTTTGGTCCTTTTAAATTCATTAAATATTCTATAGTGGGATCATTATAGAAAATAAAAAATAAAAATCTTGAACAGCCTTTCACATATCTCTCTCTCTCACATCTCTCTGTTTCTCATCCACCATCAGCCACCACCACAACTCCAAACCACCACTACTCAATCCCAATCCCAATCCCATCATAATCAAAAAACCCAGATCCATATACGAAGTATATTCACCTCTGGAAAGTTGTAAACCGTGATCCAGATCCATAAAACGAAACCTTCATGGGACTTTTGAGATTCGATAACCACCAGCAACTCATCCTTTTTTCCGATTCACGTGTGTAGGTCGAATCCCATCCTATGGCCACTCGGACAGAAAATCATCTGGTATGTTGATTCGATTTTTATTAGTCGGTTTGTACCAGATTTGGGTTGAATCTTGATTTAATTTAATGATGTTGATGGTCATCGAGCTGTTTAATCCCGATGATGGACTATGCTAAACAAACAAAGAGGGTGAATGAATCTTGAAGATGATGGACTATGCTAAACAAACAAAGAGAAAAACAATTATAGAAGTATGAATGAATCCATCACTTGTTTCAGTTCTTTATGTCAACCCACCCAAAGATAAAACTACCATCATCAACTCAATCTTGCTCCTCAGTTAGAATATATACAACTTTGGCACAACCAAACAAGCATATATGCCAAAAACAGCTGTTATATGGTACGCATCACGGAGATAACCACTGAAGCAGTCAAGCAGCTAGCTAACACTAGTACATCTTTAAACTATTGGGCATCAGACCATCCGCAACTAATGAAACCAAGACACCAGACTAGCAGCATGTGATTGTCTCGATCCTAGCAAACTAAAAATCAAGCACACGCTTCAACTTTTTGCTAACAATGATACAAGAAAACAAAGGTTTGTCCGCCAAATGGTGACGGAATAAACGACGAAGAAGAAGAAAAGGGCTAGCCGGCTGAGTGTGTGCTCGTTGACAATGAGTAGCTACTGCATCAATTTCGTGACCATTTTGTAATAAAAAAAGTTTAGGAAATAGAGGATTCATATGTTAACTGATTGAGATTTTATTTAAGGGTTGATGATTTAATTAGACGGTGGGTTTGGTAGGGATGGGTGGGTTACGGATAAGGTTTGAGTAGGTGGGTGTTATGTCAAGAAATGGGGCGAGTGTTCCCATTTAATACATGAGAAAAAAGTAAAAGCCCCAAAATGCCCTTCCCCCCATACCTCTTAACGAGCAAAACTAACTTCCATTTAAGATAGGGACTATTTTTGATCCAAGTTGTAAACGATAGGGACGACTGGTGCACTTATTTTGAAATAGGGACGAGACTTAATTACCAGTGCAAACGATATGGACTATTCTTGAAATTTTTTCTTTTATTTATAACGTTCGATTGTTGTTGTGACTTATAGCTGTTCTGTTTGTATTTAACACACTGACTCTCTTAAAAATGGCAAAATGTATTTGTTTGTGGGTTAAACTCAACCGACTCATACTGGCTCGTACTAAAAAGAACACATTTCAACCATAACCAATTTCGACAGTTACCCACCCGATCATCCATTTGCTAACCTATATTATAACCCCTGTGTACTAAGAACATTACTTTAGACTACTTTATCACATAATTAATATATTGAAATAGTGATATACCTTCGTTATTAGCATCATCATTTACTAGATCTTTATCTTCATCTTTATTTGAACCAGAAGCCCAGTGAAGGGATAAGTAAGTGGCGGTGATAAAGAATTATTAGTAAAGAAAGGCATGGAGTTGGTTCAGGAAGGTGTGGTAAGAGATGGAGATCGTGAGAGAGAGACATGAGAGAGAGATAAGAATGAAAAGAAAAAAATTAAAAGAAAAAAGAAAATGAGCGTGTTTGTATTAAATGCACCCAAAATAGTAAATGACCAAATATCTAGATAAGTTCAAAAGTTAACAATCAAAACTAACTCCATCTAAAATAGGAACCAAATTCGATCATAATTTCATAATTAAGGACGATTCTTGCCCTTATTTTGAGATAGAAACGAAACTTAATATTTTGTGTAAACCACATGGACGAATCTTGAATTTTTTTCTAATTTTTATAATAAAATACAAATTTGTTTTTCTTTCCCTATTTACCATTGTACCGCCTATTGGTTCATTGTGAGGTAGTGTTGGGAAATAACACATTTTTAATTGAAAATTTGAATCAAAACTTGAAAAAATATATCATAATAATCATCTTAAGTTTTCTTCATCTGGTGACAAACATAGTTAGGCGATCATAACGTAGCTTCGTGTCGTTTTATCATCTTCTGGAGACGGTGACTCAGTAAACCAGAATCTATGGTTAGTCCTTATTCTTTCCTTTTTTTTTCTTTCATCAGTTCCTATATTATTTCAGTTTTTTCTCACAATGTTATGCATATTTGTTGAGCACCAAGTATTTGATCAAATGTCTCAGTTAAAAGACACATTAAAATCTTCTCACATCACATGATACTTAAAGTCGTGATTTGATATAAGCATACTTAGGTTATAATAATAACTTTTTCTTACGATTGATGATTATACATTGCGATCAGTTCCGTTTCTTTGATCTATCCATTGGTTTTTATATTGAACTTACAAACCATGTGGCATTGTGTTCGTATAACCGTCGCCTATAGTGATGCGTAGATGAACCAGTAGGCATAATCTATTTTTTTGGAGTGTATGAAATTTGAAGCTTTATTTGTTAGGAGCATATCAGATATAACTTAAGAAAAAAAAACTGAGAGAGTTTATCTTTTGTAATACATTAACATAAGTAGTAGCATCTTGGTAGTGTTTTTTAGTGTCCCAACAGATATGACTTGATAGCACTAGGAACATGAAGGTTATACCGTAGAACAGATAAGAACAGGACATTTAATTTATATACTTGGGTTATGTAATACTTAGGTTACACAACACATCTAACCACCATCATTTCCGCTGTCGATGCAGGTCTTTTATTAACTTGCCCCAGACTTAATTTTATCTTTACGCGCAAACAACAAGCCGAAGCACACCTTCAAAGAATTTGTGGCTGAGGAATGTCGACCTCCAATGCCCGCAACCTCTTTGGCCCTGCGCAGACTAGGGACCCCATCTCCAGCCCTCCCCACAACCATCAAAGGACGTCCGCAACCGAGCAACGTCAAATGTCTGCTGCTACAAGATATCCTCCCCATATTGAGGGTCCCAGTTTGGCTTTCACCCATGCCCCTGATAACGACACTCGAGGTAATCGAAGATATGAGCTTATGATGAGAGATGCGGGTTACTTAGGCCACTTCCTTCCATTGGATAGAAAGGCTTCTGAGTTAACTGCTATCACCCTCGATTGCACTGCCATTCGCAATGGAATTACCTTAGTGTTAACTGCTGCACTTGAATGTGCATTGCACAAAAGAGGCAAAATCAGTCAAGCTGACATTTCCAGTTCGGCCCTGAAGACAGCCCAAACGCTAACAGCTGGCTGCATGATGGCACTTTACTGCCGACTTCGCACGGTCAACAAATGCAATTATGACACATACAAAACTTTCTTACACAGGCCGCACTCTGGAGAGGATTTCGAGATTCCTACACCGTACGCCCTTGCATTTCAATACCTTGGTATTTTCCGAGTGGAGAATATGACTAAAGAGCTGGAACTGATCCCAACTGTTTCTGCTACTGATGCAAGCACTTTCTGTGTTGGCAGTCAACTCTGTTCTCCCACCGCATACAAAACCGCTGTGGAATTTGCTAAAAATCTAGGTATATCTTTCCATAAGGTAGACCTGACCATGAAGCTTGGTTCAGCCTGGTGGCTGCTGAAGTCTGACAATAATACTGAAGTGTATCAATTGCTCGCTTGCCTCCCTGAATCGAATTACACACCGGAAGACGCAGTAATTCGTGCTCTTTGGTGCGTTACTGATGCTGGAACTTTCCACACTGATATCGCTGATCTGTCATCGCTAATGATGGATCGAGGATCATTCCTACGTGCCCCGCCACCTGACATAGCCCTCACATGCTTTCATGGTTTGATGGAATCCCCCGAAGATGTTTATGCTATTAGCTAACTTCGATAGCATTTATGTGATTTTATGATGGATAATGTGTACTGTTGTACTACGTATCACTTAACTATTTTCAAACCGTAGAGTGTAACTTTTGAATGAACCGGCTCCACCATTTTCCAAACCTTTACACTTTACCCACTACAAGTTGTTTCAAAGCGATGGTTTGAGCTTTTGAGGGACTTAGGTATCTACCGTTAGTATGGGTTATGAGACTTAAACCTTAAGATGATGCTAACATTTGGGAGCTATATGCATTACATGATTAGATGATAGATTGCTTTAGAGATGGTGCGTTTCAATTGATTGAGTTGATGCGTATAATTGGTATACATTGTTATTTGATTTCGTGGTTTGGATATGTAACAAGGTGTAAACGAGACGAGACAACTCACGAGTTACTCGAGATTGATCCGTAATTACTCGAAACCGACTTGATCTAAATGATCTCGAGTTCGAGCTACTCGGGTATATTTTCGAGTCATGTTCGGGCTCCAATATACTCTGCTCGTGAAGCTCGCGAGCCTTTTCGAGCTTCTATTAGATTACACTTTTCCTTTTTTATATACATTAATCGAATCGAGTCGGGCTTGATATGTCGGGCATTCATCGAGTTCGAGTATGAAATGTGAAAATTATCGAGCTCAAGTTTTATATGACAAGCCGAGCTCGAAATATAAAGCTCGGTAAGTTTCAAACTTGAGTTTTAGTATCCGAGTCGAGCTCGAGCTTGGCAGCACTCGACTCGGCTCGTTATTATGTAATATGGAAAAGTTTATATGTGAACCACTTAAGGTTGAGCATCAGTGCGAGATCAGACCGGACCGACCAAACCTGCCCCGGGCCGAGAACCAAAAAGACCATATCGTAAGGACATATTGGATCGAAATTGTCGGGTTCGGTTTGATCCGGTTCGATCTTCTATCCAATCCTACAAAACATAATCCATGGCTCTCTTAAGAATGGACCTGCATCGAACTGAAAATTAATATAACAAAAACCATAAACCGAGGACCAAAATCAGTCAGTCTGGTTTTCGGGTCCGATACGGTCGACTGTCGAAAATGCTCATCAATGGAACGACTAGTAGCAAACGTTTATATCAAGAAAGAAAGTAGTAATAGACTTTATGCTACTCGCGTATATCAAGACGTGGATTGGACGACAAAAGGTTACTAAACCAACTTGAATCAAAATACACGACATACTATCCCGTAAAAAATAAAATGGAGTGATATTTATAAGATATGTTATTTTATTTGTAAATTTTGATAATTAAGTGTTTTAATTATATTTCAATAATAATATTAAATTTAATGTATTGTTATAGGATTTTATATTTGTTATTATACTTGTACACTTGTAATTTGTATTCTATCAAGTTGAAAATAATTTGATAGATCATGTTAATCAATAAGAATTTAGATAAATGTATAAAAGTTTTTTTTAGTGAAATTCAGAGGGCCTATTTGTATTTATCTTCATTTTGATTAGATAACTTTACCTATCAAGTTAACTATAACTTGAGAGAATCCTCCTCCTATGTTGTATTACTTAAAATTTCGGCATTTATTAACGAAAGAACTATTGATATGTTTAATAAGTGAGTAGCATAGATAAATTTAATATGATATTTTTATACGATTTTGATTTTTCATTAATAAGTTTTAACTCCAATCAATTCGCAAACAACTTTATAAAAAGCGCAAATAGTATAAAAAACTATCAATTTTAAGTCAAAACTTAATTAAAGGTACTCAATTTTTTTCTCAATTTAAAGTATCGATCTTTTTTCTTATTTCAATGTTGGACAATTAACATATTTAAAGGTTATATATTAACGATTATTTACTTTATTATTGTATCGTTAGTCCTTTACATTAATGACACTTTATAATAAACTCAATTCGTTTTTTTATAGTTTTAGACTGTTTTTCACTCTTTTCGTCTAATTTTTACCGTTTTCTTTTATTTCTAATCGTTTTGGTCCATTTTTACAACATTCGTCGTTCTTTTACCGTATTCAACTGTTTCGTCCAGTTTTTATACGTTTTCGAGCCCTTCTGACCGTTTGTGTCCATTTTACGGCTTTTAACTGTTTTCGTCTGTTTTTCTGTTTTCGACTTTTTTTTTTTACTATTTCTGAACGTTTTTATTAGGTTTATTTTCGTCCATAAAATAAATAGGCAATAACGACAAGAAACGGGCGAAAACTGTAAAAAAAGGGTTGAAAACGATATCAAACAAATTAAAGAAGGTCGGAAACGGTAAAACCGAGAAAACGACAAAAAACGGACTAAAACGATTAAAACCGGTAAAAATCAACGAAAAGGATAGAAACGGTTTAAAACTGTAAAAAAACGAATTTTGAGGTTATTATAAAGTGTCGTTAATATAAAAGACTAACAATGGAATAATAAAGTAAACGGTTGTTAATATATAACTTTTAAATTTGTTTTTCCCAATATTGCAACAAGAAAAAAGATCAGTATCTAAAATTCCTTAAATTGAGAGAAATTTTTTTAAGTACTTTCTATTGAATTTTGATATAAGATAAGTACTTTTTTATATTATTTACTCTTATAAAAAATATAAATTTTCTTTTTCGACTTATACTACTACTCCATAATTTTCGCACCTACCAAAATAAAACGTATAATCTGTTTTGACATCACATTCAATTATTCAAATTTCAATATCATCTCACAAATTTATTGACTTTCCCTATAACCAAAAAGGAAATGAAAAGTCAAAACACATTGATTCCTTCCTTAATTCCCTCATATTTTCCCGCTTAAATACACACTTTTTAACTTTTTACCGCCTTTTAAATACCCAAAACCTATTTCAAAACCAAACCCCAAAACACCACTTTTTACATCAATCAATGGCTCCAAAGAAACCCTCTTCATCATCATTATCATCTGCTTCACCAATCACAATAGGTAAAATCAATTTACTTCATTATCATTATTATCATCATCATTTTTATTAGATGACATATTAGGAAAATGTATTTTTTTTAATTTGAAAAAGGGTAATGGATTACGCGCACCTAATTGCTAGACTGTGCGATCCACTTAGTGTATAAGAGCAATTGGGTGCGCGTAATCGATTACCCTTTTTGACTCTTTATTTTATCTAACTCTTTTTAAAAAATTACCATTTTTGTAATTTACTATGTTTATTAACATATGTTATTTGTTTTTGTTTTTGTTTAGGGAATTGTCAAGTGGTTGTGGATGCAAAAAATTACAAAGCTGAAACTCATGAGAATACCCTTCGAATCGCGATATCAAGAAATGCCAAGATTGTGGTTTCTGGTATTTATTTGATTGGATTAATGGTTTTATTTATTGGGTTTTTAAATTTCTTAGTGATTTGTTTTTATGTTGAGTTTGTTGTTTTTTTTTGTTGTAGTTGTGGAGGAGGCGCTTGGAAAAGAATGTGACAATGTCGAATCGGATGCTCAAGAAAACGGTAATGTCAATATATCATTAACTGGTTTATTAGTAGGAGTTAATAATGTTTAATTTGCTTTTATGGATTGATTATGAGGGTGTTTGGGACTGCACATTCTAAGTGTTTATTGGCGTATTGTGTATTTATGAAAGAAAAAGAATCAATAAGTTTGGTTTTGGATATGGAAGTGCTTATTGAGTTATGTGCTTATATTTTAGATGCAATATAAAGTTATAAGCATAAGAAACAATGCATTGGGGTCGGAGTTTTTTTTTTCTTTTTGAAAATGCTAATATTTTTTGAACAGCGGAGATTTATTTCAAACACATGCTAGTAAGAAGCTAGCATGGGCAAAACAAGAAAATGCTAATATGATTATAACATAAGCTAAAAATATCAATCCCAGACATACCCTTTAAATATAACGCTAAATAACAAAAAAAGTAGATTAAATGATGTAGATCAATACTTAGTAATATCAAATATTATCAATTGATTTTCTTCAATGAAGAGATCCGTAGTATATATGGTTGTTTGGGCTTGTGAATTGTTACTTGAACACTAGTGAGTTGTTGTGACGTGTTTTAGTTTTATTACTTTTGATGATATCAGGTTATTGCTTTGTGCTCGTTAATCCTAAGGATTCTGATGTTCAATCGAAGTCTCTACTTCAAGTAACTCACCTTTCCTACTCTCTCATTTGCCTTTATGTATACATATTTTTGTAGCAGATGTATCGGTTGTCACGGTTAGTCATGTAATAATCTAATATGAGGAAGACCAAACCTTTTCTGATGATAGAAAAATGGATTTGGTGATATAGATGCAAATATGGTGATATAGATGCAAATACAGTGATACAACCACTGTATATGTTGTGTGAATACTTGTCGATGGTGCTTACTTTCTGTAGAAGTGGTGCTGTATTTAACACTTTAGCGAGATACAGAGTTGATTCTCAATGGGTTATCCATATTTTGGTGCTCATGTATCATTAATATGTTCTGTAGGAGATATTAAACTTATATGCGAAAGAACTGCCTTCAATGAACTATGCTGCAAATACCGGAAAGAAGTCTATGTTCCTTGAAAGATGTGTATCCAATGGGTAAAGTTTATATGCTTTCACTCATTTTTATTTCTTAAAGTTTCTTGCTATAGCCAGGGCCGTTCCTGAGTTTTCGGATGCCCTGGGCGAAATGATAGAATTATGCCCTTATTAAAATTTTGTTCACAAACAAGTCGATATATTTTAGAAGTTTTACCTATTACAAAGCTCGTATATTAACTTAAAATATTCTTAGACAACTACTCCCTATTTAGTTTTATTTACTTTTTAGGTTGGCTCAAATGTAATATAATATTAAACTTTTTTTTGGAAAAATGCGTTTGGGGTTTCAAATTTATTAAAACTAAAATGGAAAGTTATAGTTAATAGTTTTTTTTAACAGCAGTTATATGTATTTTCTTTATAATCATGAAAGTTCATTTAGACTTGGAACTTTAAAAAAAATAGTTGTCATGAGATTAGCTGGTTTAACTCATAATGTCAAATCGATAATCCAAGTAACATAAGTAAAAAATACATATGTCTTATTAGCTAAATGACCTATGCTATATGAGAAAAAATTGAAAAAAAAAATATATCAAACAATTTATACTATTCTTATCAGATAAAAGGTAGATACATTACATATTTTATAGCGTAACTTTTACAATGTAAAAGTATTTCAAAAGACAATTTTCATTATACAACATGAAATATGTATGTAAAGTGTAAACCTATTGTACCAAAACATAATACAAGAGAAATGGAATATAAAAATAACTTAAACTAGGGGTCTTGGATGCAAACTTAGTTTAAAGTTGAAGGTGTTTATTAAATATAGACCAATAAAGTATGGACCAAATAATAAAACACATAAACCCAACAATCAAACCAAGCGTCATCATCTTCCTCGCGGCATTCATGCCCGGCAACACCTTCGCTGGAGTTCGTTTATGTCTTTTTCACTATTTTATTAACTAAACTAGAGTTACAATGAGTCAAAACAAGTAATACTTTCAAGAACGTGTTTTTTTTTAACGTAAAACCAATCCATACGACTGAAAACTTGATGCCCCTTATCTTTTTTATGCCCTGGGCCGTCGCCCGCGCTGCCCATAGCCAGGGCCGGCCCTGGCTATAGCAGCGTCACAACTGCAATCTTTTTCCACAAGATTATAGCATGAGATGTTAATTGAGGATACATGGTTTTTTGTCAACAACACATGCTATATGTGCAGGAAGTATTGCACTTTGGTTTTGAAGTCCAAGTCTGAGGAAGGTCCTGGAGAGGTAGCTTCACTTTTTCAATTTAGACTTAACTGACTGTCTCTCATCTGTAAAACCTACTACTATTATGTTTGTGTATGAAAAGCTGTAACTTTATCGGTGGGAATAGATTAATAAGCTGAAATGTTAGATTATAGTTATATGCATAAATACAGTATTATGACACATGAAACTTAATTGTATTTTCTTCTTCAGGTTATTGCTGCAATAAGTTTTCAGATAATCCCGGCTGATAGTCAATATGCTGAGGTTCCACTTGCTGCTGTTAGTTCAGTATACCAACATAAGGTTTTCTGCTCATCCTTGCCTATTTCTATCTAAATGAGATGCTTAATTGCGATAGTTGAATTTACATATTTTAGTGTGGCACAGTTTGAAAAAAAGGTTTTTGATTTATTGCGTTATACTGTATAAACTTATTTTGAAGATGACCCATATGCAGTACTTTTTTGTTGATGTCTTGACTATCTTTACAAAACTACAGGGTATTGGTCAACTCACATATCTGGAAATGAGTAAAAGACTGCAAAGTGTTGGTGTGCATTCTATTTTCTGCTGGGCAGATGAGGAATCCGAAGGATTTTGGCTTAAGCAGGTAATGGGAAAAAACTGTTTTGGTTTAGTATTTCTGTTGATATGGCATTCCTCCTTTGCAAGATGCTTTTAGCATCAAGGTGCTTCTAATTTTTTATTGTTTCTGCGCAATTCATAGGGCTTTGTAACAGTTGGTCAAGTAGACAAAAAGGGTAGAGCTCGAAGGTTGCCAATAAAGGCAGATATTAGGAAGGCATTATGCTTTCCTGGTGGCTCAAGCCTAATGGTTTCTCATCTAGAAAAGGAACGTGCAGATGCAGTGACTTTAAATCTGCCTTCTCTTGTAAAGCCTGTTCAGAACACATTACCTGATTCTATTGATCAAAATCAACACTTGGACTCGATGGATGTCGGTAAGTAGTAAATAAACTCCAAATATGCCAATTTTGATATCTTCGTTTTAGATATTAAATATGTGCATTGCTGTAATAGGTTGCCAGGAACTTGTTTGTTTGGACAGTTTGGAAGACATCAATACAGGGTACAGTGCCGATGAGAAGGAATTCATAACTGATGGTGATGCCAGGCAGTGTTCGTGCTCCACATCGGGTGGAAAGAAGAGGGCTTGGGAAGCCTCCAAAACCTCACTGAAGTCAAAAAAGGTCAAAGGAAGTCATACGATTGCTTGTCAATCAGATAGTGGTTGTGCTTCAAGGATCAATAAAGCTAATAACTGTTGTATGGATGTAAGCCCCGTAGACCTTTCTAAGGACATAAGTTCGACATATTTCACACCTGCATTTGGAGGTTCTTTGAGCAACAATTATGTTGACAAGACTCGAGAAATAAATGGCTATAAAATCATGCTGATGAACATTGCAGATGATGCTAAAAAGTCAAATCTGACAAAGGTATTATTCTAGTTTTATGATTTGATCTGCTTTTAGTTGCTTTTGTTAACTTATGTTGATGACAGATAATCGAGGATCTTGGTGGCTGTGTTACATCTGATGGAACAGTAAGCACACATGTAATTACTGGTAAAGTTAGAAAGACGTTGAATTTTTGTACAGCTCTTTGTGCAGGGTAAGTTTTACTTAACTTGAGTATCACTTAACAAGTTGCAAACCAGTTTTTGTCATTTTTTACAACCACATTTTTATCAAGAAACATTTATATCAACTTCGACATGTTGCAGAGCTTGGGTTATATCACCTGCTTGGCTAAAAGAAAGCTTCCGAGCACGTCGATTTGTAGGTGAGTTACGGGGGTTTTGAAGATTTTTTGTCTGCTTTGTAGTTTCTAACATCTTTAACTTGCTCAATATACAGATGAAACACCGTACATATTGGAAGATCTTGAGTATGAGTCAAAGTACATGACTGACTTAAAAGGTGCAGTACTTAGAGCAAGAGCAAAACCTGGAGCTTTGCTTAAAGGTTTTGAAGTATGTCTTGCAGCTCATGTGCAGCCTCCAATCGATACTTTATCAGCCATTGTGAGGTCTGCTGGTGGAAACGTAAGGCGATTAAAACTCTATTACCTTAAGATTTATTTAATTAATGAGGTAAGTAAATAATGCTCTATACTTCAGGTTATTCAAGATGTAAAGAAAGCGAAGGATCTGAAGATGACCATATTTGTGGCGAGTGAAGATAACATGGAAGAAGCACCGACAGCTATAGAGAAAGGCATACCGACATTTAGTAATGAGTGGTTTATGAACTGTGTCATGAAACAAGAACTAGATTTGGATGCTTCTCAGACTCTCAGTTTGCTGAATCTCTTTCGCTCATAAGTTATGAAAGCATGAATGCACATAGTGTTAAGATCTCAGGTGACCACTTGTGTAGAGATTTTCAGTGTTTATGTTAGCATGGAATAAAAATTCAGAACCACGACTTTATTTATGATTTATGGGTTTCTTATGTTGTTGAATTTAGTTTTTATTTGTTATTTGTTCCGTTTTTTTAGTGTTGCAAAAAACGCCTACAACACCGATTAATCATCGCTTAGGCGCTACCATGCCACCAACCTTGCCAATTTGTGTAAATCGGTCGAAAAAAGTGGTCAACAACAATAAATGGAGGTCAAACTTACCGGAAATACCAAAATTTGCTAAAAATACTAAAAAATTGACGGAAATGCTAATCTGATTAATCCAGATTACAAAAGCAACGCCGTTGGAAAAAAACTAGTCGTGGCTAGTCCAACCGTTAAGAGTTCTCTTTTTTTCTTTAGTCTCACACTCTCACATAGTCACAGATTTCTTGCTTCTCTCTACCAAATAACTCATTCATGTAAATTATGGATCCGAATGGAGTTGTCTATTAATCCGCAACCAAATATATGGATCGAGATATGTGAAGTACATCAACAGAAAACCAAAAATTACGCAATAAAGAAACGTAAACACGAGTCTTTAACGAACTATTATGGAGCATATTTGGCAACGACACCAACAATAAAAAATTAGTTTATTGATGTATTGATGTATTTTTATCTTATCTGTCTTTTTAAATTTCTTTCTTTTATATTTTCTATAAATAAAAAATCAAATAGAATTTTGAGTCCAAAAGTTGCGTTATAACCAGAGGTGTAAAAATGGGTGGGCGGGCAGATAAAACGCACGGTGGGTTAAACAGGCGCGAGTAAAATAGGCGGGTGAAACGAGCGGGTTAAACGGACGCATGATAAAACGAATAAAAAATATATAAAAATGTATAAATAAAAATAAAAATAGTTGTTTGAAAGACGGAAATAGAAAAAGTAAATATAAAAGATTCGCCGAGTATTCTAATTAGTATTTTATATATGCGCTCATTAATCATACTTATTTCTTACATGTGTGCACGTTTAACCCATTAACAATAATAAATAGACAAATAGTATCCTATCTTTTTCGAAAAAATATCAAAACGTACCCATAATTAATCAAATGGACAAAATTTGCCACATCTAGTTATAATATCACTAGTAAGAAATAGTAAAGCTTGTTTCTTAAATTTTTTGATTAAGTTATGTTTTTAATGTAGTTTTAATTTTTAGTATTTTAAGTTATATATATATTTTTTTGAAAAGATATTTCTTAAGTCATAAACTGATATTTTTTATATGATTTAATATATTCGGTATTTTTCTTACTAAGTCAATGAAATCATGATCTAAGCAAGTTAAGATTAATGTAGAACTCTAACTTAGTATATACTCGATCATTCAATAATATTCATTCATTTTTTAAATACATACTTTTTAACTTTTTTTTTTGAAAAATAAATAATCAAACGACAAAAAATACACAATTACAACGAGAATTATATATTCTTTCTATCGAGGAACACATGCACGTATTTTCAACGATTTTTTTTAATATATTTTTTTCAATCACGTCTGAGAAATTGATTCGTGATACGAATCATATATGATTTTTGAAAATCACAAATCATATATAATTTTCTCAAAGGTGACTTAGGAAAAAAATAATTATTGATTTAAACTAATAAAAAATATATACATGCGTTCCTCGATAGAAAGATAAATTAATTCTCGTTGCGATGATATATTTCGTATCACGTTAAATAAAAGTTTTGAGGGATGTTATGTGTGAATTTGAAGAGTTATGGTATTCAAATGGAAATTAGCAATATAAATATAACCACATGTAATTTACTCACTTTCATAATTTTCTCAAAAAAAATATCTGTAGGGGAATAATAGAATAATAGAAAGAAATGATAAATTGGCGGTCTAATTATCCAAACAGAAACAGCAAAAACCCTGTTAGAATTTGAGAACCAAAAATGGCGGCTGAAACTGCAGCAGCACACTTTCACCATCATTCGAGTCGACAGAGATACATCACAGCCGCCGGAATCACAAATAAGCTACCAGCAGTAGCTTCTTCTCAACCAATGGATATCCACACCAGCAAATCCTACAAACAACTTGGTATTACTATTTTTAATTTTACTTAATGGATACTTTTTGAGGTTAAATTGTATATATATATAGAGTGCACCCAAATGAGTAAATTTTGTTATGAGTTTACTGCTGCTTTTAAATTTTGAGTTTACCAATGTAATTTTGAGTTTACCTTACATGGATGAGGTTACCGTGTATGACGCCTAACCAAGTTATCTCTGTGACTGATTCCGACCCTTTCCGTGGCCACCCCAAATGCGTATCTAGACATCTAGTGAAGTGAGTTTTGAACCCCTGACTACCACTAGGCTATTTGGTGGATGGTGGTTTGACTTTACCTTTTACTATGGTTTTTTGAAATTTGAAGTGGACAATCGTATTAGGACGGAAGGAGTAAATATTATAAAACGGATAGACCGTTAGTTGGTTTATTTGCCAAATGCTAGTTTACTTTCGAAAATGCATAGAAAAGGTAACTTACTTCTAAGAATATTTTAAAAGGTTGATTTTTTAATTTAAGTAGTAGTAAATTACTGTTTTAGGCAATTCATTAGGATAAGATATTACATTTTTTTCGATCATGCGATTAAGGGACGTTTGGCTAAGCTTATTAGAAAAGCTCATGGCTTTAACAATAAAAGTTTTT
The DNA here is from genome assembly GCA_025667525.1 of Glebionis coronaria. NCBI lineage: Eukaryota > Viridiplantae > Streptophyta > Magnoliopsida > Asterales > Asteraceae > Glebionis > Glebionis coronaria. Next base: position 503,006,356 of record CM046876.1, read on the forward strand.
TTACACTTCAAATGCTAATAAACATCGTATAAATGGTGTTTGCCTTAGCTTATAGTACAGTGCGCTAATAAGCACCTCCCATAAGCTTTTAGCCACACTCTCCCTAAGTTTCCCTTTGTCGGTCAAAAGTATTTGTACATGCCCAAAAGAAACTATGTGCGAAGACTAGTCGCCAGTTATACAGTATTCCATTGTATGTCTGTAGATATGATACTCATGATTTAAAGAATCCATCTCAATATTAGATATCTGACAATGATATGCAGCTCGTTTAGCCGCTTTAAATCTTTTTACAGTTAGATTCCAATGTATCTTATCAGGAGTTTTGCAGTCCAAATAAAAAACAAGTTTGTAATAATTTATAATAATGTTTTGGTTTGGTCTGTGTAGGTATGTTCTCACTGAGAAAGAAGATAGAGGATTCTGTTAATCGTGCTGAGATGTTGGGTTTAAGTGCTTTGGAGTTTGAAGAAGCACGACGAGTCAAACAGGAAGAAATGGTACGTGAATATGATTTGTGGGACGACTTAGCCAAGTCTAGTGACATCTTGATCAAATTAGCCGATAGTGCTAAGGTGGTTGATGCTCTTAAAGACCTTACATACAAGGTAATGTTTTTCTTTTTTCTTTCATGGACATTTTCAACTTTTTTTCAGCAAAGAACACAATTTGAGTAGTGCACAGTTGCACACTGTATATTTAGAGATAAAATTTAGACTGATGTGATAATTAGCTGTAATAAAACTTGGAACATGATATATTGTTTGGTTGAGTTTATGCTGCTTAAAGTAGTGACTTTATCTACATGTATATCGTAATATTCACTTTCTGATGGTGTTAAGCGTTTCACAAATTCTGACAACTTATAGAAATAATAGATTAAATAAGTATGCAGGTAATTCACTCTAACCTTTGGATGATCGGTTTACAACGAGTATGAAACTGATTACTTTAGCCCCTAGTAGGTAACAGAAGCACTAGAAACTGATACAAGTCACATAACCAATTTATCACTTTCTAAACACGTATCCAAACACCCCCTCAGGGTTATTTCTGGCTTTAATTATATAAATTTCTTGCTGTCTTGCAATTAAAGGCTGTGCTGTATGACTTTTCTTTAAGTTAGCTACTAATTTTGGTTATGTTAAATTTATACAACAAAATGTTACGATATGTATTTGATGTGATAATCTTTTATACATTTAGGTTGAAGAAGCCAAGCTAATAACAGAGTTGGCTGAGATGGACATAATAGATTATGCGCTTCTTAAGCAAGCGTATACCGCATCTGTAGACGTTAGCAAGTTTTTGGATAAGTATGAGATGTCCAAACTTCTTAAAGGGAAATATGAATTTGAGGGAGCTTGCATTATAATAGAAGCGGGACCTGAAGGCATGCGATCTGAGGTTCACATCTCATATTTTTCTCTTATACTTCTCTTTAAAGTGCCTCTATAAGTATCAACAGATGTATGTGAAATGGTTGATGAATTTGTGCATTTCGAGCAAGCTTTGTTTCATTACTTGAGTCACTTATAGAATTAGTACATCCGTTTCAGATATGGGCAGAACAGCTTGTTGGAATGTATATGAAATGGGCCAAGAAGCAAGGTTTAAAGGGACGGATAGTTGAGAAGAAATGCATGCCAACATCAGGTGGTATCAGTTCTGTAATCATTGAGTTCGAACAAAAGTACGCTTATGGTTACTTTTTAGGGGAAAAGGGTACCCACAGAATGATTACATCTCATCCCGAATCCTTATCTGAGGTATTTTTTAATGCAGGAACTACTTGTAAATTGAAATCAAATCCTCTGTTAAGATACATATTCTTATATATCTAGATAAAATATTCAACATACTTTTGTTAATTTAGGTTAGCTCCGCTTCCGTTGATGTGGTGCCTTTGTTCCTTGAAGAAACTCGCGAGTTATTTGTTGACGAGAAAGACTTAAAGATCAACTACCTTTCATTACGTGAAGATGATCGAGGTCGAAAAGGAACTATGGTTCAAATTCAACATGCTCCAACTGGTTTAACAGTTCACTCATCAGGTATTTGAAAACTAAAATATAGGAAGAAGTTTGTGTTTTGTTAGTTTGTATAATGGTTACCATCTACTAATAAAAGTGTTGTATTGAAATTGCTGTAGGGGAAAGGAACCAATTTTCAAACAAGATGAAGGCCCTTAATCGGTTAAAGGCAAAGCTGCTAGTAATATTGAAAGACCAAAATGTCACCAACATCACCGAAATTAAGAACGATGCTGTTATTGACCCCTGGCACCAAGAAACGCGAAGGTATGTGTTTCGACCATACAAGCTTGTTCAAGATGTAAAAACTGGGATTCAATTGGCAGACCCGAATTTTGTTTTAAATGGCAATCTTGACCCTTTTATCAGTGCTCATATACACAATAGACACTTATGTGATATGGGATGAAGGTAGGTGTGGGCCAATCTCGTGTAGAATATATGTTGTTAGTGTGTATGCATATGTTTATGATATCTCATGATACGGAGATGTAATTTTTTGTGGGTTTATGAGGATCCACTTGTGAGATTTGGACGGTCAATGATATTATAGGACAATTTTGTGTAACTTTCAACGGGCTTGCGCTGGATGTGATTTAGTATTTGAGATCAGTGTTATATTGTACCTGAATAAGTTTTGTATATTGCATTAAAAGAAAATGTTACTATTATGTTCCCTTACCAAGCCAAAATAAATGTTTTAACAGTCTTAAATAACTATGACAATAGTAGTGACATTCACATCGAAATGCCTGCAATTTGAAGGACTTTTGGTCTTTTCCTGATCTTGTATCTGTACTACTGCACGAATCTTCTCCCAGGATCGGATTAGGATATGGGAGGGTACTAAAACTCAAAATGAATTCGGAATGATGTAATAACTATAGTGATGGTATGACCTCTACAATAAGCGCCACTATGTAGCATACAGCCGTACTGTAAACTTGCCCAAGAGCAATAGCTATTTGAAGCAGGTGACAATACCGCTTTCTGGTGGCTATCACGTACCTGTTAATAGATCATAAATTTAACATGAAGCGTCTAATCCACGACCGAACATTGTTCTTACAATGCAACAAATGAAAACTACACGGTGAAAAGGCAAGGTGGGCCCAAGAGAACAGTTTGTATTCCTTCAAGAGTAACTATTGTTGAATCCCTTCCATTTGGAGTCATCTGTGCTAATTTCTTCCCCTGAAATATTTAAGTAATAGGGTGTACAAGGCTCTCTAAGTCTGCTCACTTACATTACATACTTCCCTTTTGGTGGTTCAAGTTATCCAGCTAGTGTTTGGGTCACCAAGTTATGTGTAGGATCGAACATCAAATGCAATTACAATTGCCCCGTTGATGTTAAAATTTAATAAGTCGATGACTTATAAACTTCCTATAAGAAAAATGGGAGTCTTCTGTTTGTAAAACTCTGAGGTGTGAACAAAATGACCTGCAATAATCCTATGTGAGAGGCTAGTGAAAATCCACAAACACATGAGAACTTTGTCTAGTTTTCGATACAAAAGGGAACGTCCCTATATCATTATATCAAGATAATGGTTATTTGCACCAAGATGTAACATGCTTCTACTTTTAGTTTATCATAGTTCATACTAGCTCGTAACTTAGTTAGGATTATGCGTTAAAGGGGTGTTTGGGATTGCTTATTTTACAGCTTATACATATTCCTAAGATGTTTGGACACACTTATTACTACACACCAACAAAAATAGGTATCTCAGCAATAAAAAAATAAGTAGCTGATATCTCCACTCAAACACTTGAAACTCAAAAGTGCTTATTGGCTTTCAAGTCACAGTATTGCAATAAGCCAACAAGATAAGCAGTTGCAAACACCCATATACATGACCTTGTTGATATTTATTTTTCATAAGGAATGAAAATACATAGGATGTAAAAAATATGTTACACCTGCTGACTGGTTTGAGATTTGCTAATTAAGTGTTTCTCTGTTTATTTATAAAATGCATAAGGATTTACGTGTGTTTGAATATAACTGCTTGTTGACTTGTTTTAAGGCAGACGGCAATATTAATTAACAATACATAGTTTTAAAGTTAATATCTTTGTTCATCAGATTTTACTTGTATGAACACAGAAAATCATTGTTGACTTAAGATAATCAGAAACAAAATGGATATATAAATAACAGATTAAATAGTTGATCATAATTGCAATTGAACATCAGAATGTAGTTGAGTACCAGGCTACCATCACGGAGCCAAATGAAGGAGACGACTATGAAAGACGCAGAGCCAAAAACAGCGAGAATGGTAAATTGAGCGAGTATGACAGGTACATAATCAAATCGTCTGGAAATCAAAGAGGGCTGGGGTTGACAGTAGCATAGGGTAGAAGCTCAGGATCATGTTCAAATATCTCCATTTCATCCGGTTTCAGTGTAATTGTGGCTTCAACACCACCACTGTTGAACGTATATGTCAAATCCACAAGTCCTGGGAATCCGTTGTCCATAACATGAAACCATATCGGCTTTCCCCATCCTAAATCCAGGTTGTATATTCCACTGTTCAGCGTGCTGCTCACAACAAGACAGTGATCTCCTTGATTGGTCACATCCGTGAGATCTTTAAAATTCCTTAATATCTTGTTAAATTCTCTGTGACCCTTTTCACCTTTAAGAGACTCGATGTGATCCGAGTTGATCTTGGCTATTGATTCTCTGATTTCACCCATTAGGGTCAACAAGTCTGGTTCACTCTCAGGAAAACATATCCCAGTAGCTATGCATAGAAGGTTTCCAATGGATTCATAGGGTAAGGGAGGTGAACCCCTTTTACGGAAGTTCACATAGGACAATAAAGCATGGGGTGACTGAGGAGCGAAGGATCTGATGGTGGATGTCGCTTTGGCAGCTGCCTTCCAAATTAGGGCAGTTGTGGCCTCCATACGAGTTGGAGCACTAATTGATGCTGATGAGCTTGTGCTGGAAACCATTTGGGCCTTCAGTGAGTCTATAGCCTTTGAGTTAAAGACAAATCTTTTCGTACGAATTGATTCCGTGCTTGTGAACTTGGAAGGCAAAGAATATTGTAAGGAAGGATTGTTGGGGAAGACCTCAGAAGCCACAAAACTTGGTGAAATAATTTCCGAAGAACCTCTAACGGCTGCGGCCCATGCTTTCATAAACAAGAAGTATGTATTGCCGTCAATGATCTTGTGCGAAGTGCTCATAGAAAGACCAATCCCACCACAATTGAAAACGTTAACCTGATAATGAGATGACAAACACCAATAAGTATGTTCATGCATGCTAACTCCAGTTCACACTAGTTTTTTAACTAACCTGAACGCCGATAATGTAATTCCCTATTGAAGATTCTAATGCAGGGGTTTTGGGAAACAACTCTCTCAGATTCTCATCATCTGGGCGACTTAGAAATTCCTTGAGACTTACTTTGACTCGAGCCTCCATGAAACTGACTCCTTTGTCATTACACTCGATGTGCAAGCAGTCCTTGACTTCTCCAGCAAGAGGATAGAATCGAGTAAGAATCTCAGATAGAGATTCCTTGAGATTCTTTACCCCACTTTCAGCACTAGCCTTGTTGCTATTCGTGAAGAATAGTATTAGCGGGGTGTAGCAATCGTGAAACCATTGGTCAAAAATGGAAAGATTGTAGTTTCTTAGGTGACGAGGAGTTGGAGTAGATGGTTTGATGGTTTCTCTTGATGTTATTTCAAGATCCACCCAGTTACTATAATCATGCTTGTTATCATTTTTCATCAACCTGCAAAAATACAAACAATGCATGCCTGAGATAAAAAGTTTGGCACCAAAAAAAAGTAAGATTCAATAAGTAAGGTTAATCACGAACCTGTATGGGGTTTCAGTACCACTTACGGTTCCAAAATTAGTACTATATTGAGGAGACCATTTGAAACCTCCATGAAGATGAGTTTTTTGCTGGCAAATGAGAACACTTCGGGTTGCTTTGCGTGCTGCAGACAGCAACAACCTCATTCTCGATACAGTAATGATATGGTCACACCTCAAATCTCTTTCTTTTAAACAGGTCGATGCAAACTAGACAAGGAAAACCAGATGTATGTCCTGTTCATTTTACTTTATTGTTTTGAAAGAGGAAAGACAATCAGTACTAAAAACACCACAAAAGTCGAGACACAAAAACGAGGTAAACTACTCCCACATGTTAGGGAAACTATTGTGATCACCGAACAACAAGGATAGAGCTAGTAGGGGACCAGTGGGTGCTCAGTCACATCTAATCAACGTATTTTATTCATTATTTATATGTATCACAAACCATCTTTCTACTAGTTACTACATTAAGCCCTCCTCGTTATGACTTGATGCTAAAAGTATGATCAGCTCCATTAACTAAAAATCGTGGCTCTGGCTCTCCAAACACGCAAGCTTCACGTCAGTGTCACAAAATCATTTAGCATACGACTACGATCTAACCACAACTAAATATGTGTAATGGTCATACCAAACCCAGTTTTTTTAACAAATTTATTTTAAAAAGTAAATCAAATTTCTATCATTACACTGATAATTAAGAAACATAAATATAAATTTACTAAACAAATTAAAAATCTAGACTAATTATCCAAATGACGCAAGACGCATAAGCGAATGTATTAACCCTAATCCGAGGGTTGAAACGAGGAAAAGACCTCAAACAAATTATTTTATGGGTTGAGATCTTCTAAAGTTTGGTTCAACATGACCGGTTATGTTTCTTAACAAATAAAAAATCAACTGGGTCTGATCACTGTAGATCCTGCTGTTTTGTTCGTGAGTAAACATGACCGGTAATGTTGATATAAATCCCTATCTTATTGTCTAGCGATTGTCAACTGTAACTCGTTCCTAAAACGTGTGTCATTATATGGTTTCGTTTTCATTTGGTAGTGTAGTTCATTTCACTGACGTTGTTGTACTTGTTCGATCTCCATCCGATTAGTAACCTTCTAACTGGTTCAACAAGAAACCATACAAGTTAATATATCACCATTGAAAATCGATGCACGTGTTTTTCTTAATTATATATGTCGCCCCTATCGTGGCAGTGTTCTGATATGTCTTTTTCTAACTGTACGTAGTTAAATGCAAGGATTATATAGATCGATTTCTGGGAATGTACTAGTGGTGTGTACACGCACATGTCATACATGATATACATGAATGAACTTCTTTTTGCAGTATTTATATTTGAGTGATGATTTCTATATATAAAAGTAAACTGTCACACAACACTATAGACAAAGACACAGGGTGGAGTCAGAAAGTTCGGCTTGAGGGTCAAACTTTGAAAAGAGCCTGGAAAATTTCAAAAATTTACACTACAAGTTTTTCGCTAGGGTTGTCACATGACCCTTGTGACCCTCCTGTCTCCGCCCCTGCAAAGACACGACAACTATGTCACACGCTGTTAAAAAAGACGTGTTATGTGCCATGATTTTGAGACTAGGTTCATTTTTGAAAGTTCGAGAATTTTAACGAAGATTTAGAGTAGCTGATCTCAATTTTGAAATTACATAATAAAAACGTATACATAGGCAGCTATAAGGCAAGTTGTACCTTCAAGAAGAATTGTAATTACTTCAATAGTTGCTACTGTCAATTCCTTTTTCTTTCCCTGTCAAACACATTTAAAACTATATTCTGTTTATATAAACTAGCATGATACCTGCGCAATGCGACGCCAAATACACGGTGATGATTTTTGTGACGAACAAATGTTACTTTCTTACCCATTAGGTTTGTATTCACATAATGTTAAAGTTGTGAAAAATAGAATTAAAATAAACCTACTAAAAATAAAAATAAAAATAAAAACTAGTAAAAGTTAATAAAAATGTATCAAAATCGATATTGAGTTAAAAAGCAATTTTTTTTAAAGATAGTGAAATTAGATTATAAAAATGATAAAAGATAAAAAAATTTCTCAATTTGAAGAAAAAAAAATATTTTTTAAAAGATTGTTACAAAAGCTCATGGTATATAATTGTGGGAAGAAATCAACAACTTGCTTTATTTAGTAGGTAAAAAAGTCTAAAAAATTAAGCCTTGCTATTTTTAGAAAGTCTCAAATGTTTTGTAATGTAATTATAAAAGATTATAGATTATACATAGATGCAGATAGCCACCACCAACATAGGTTGTTAGTTCAAGTCCCATCTATCTATACCAATATAACACAATTTTTAACCTCTCTTTTCATCGATTTTTTCTCAAATTAACTAATGCTCTCAGTTTGACACGTGTATACTAAAGAGTTTTGGAAAGAGTATTTGTAACGATTTTTGACTATGTTGTTTTGAAAAGGTACAAAATTTACTGTTATTAAATTTGACTTTTTTTTCTTGATGGTCTAACGTTACATGAGCTTATTAATTAATTTGATCATTCACGTCATTTATAGAAAGTAAAATAAACATATTTTGTAATTAGAATGTACAGTTTAATTTACCACAATTTGATATTTACATGTTGTATAGAAATAGAATGATTAATAGCCTATGTTACAAAGTACTACATAAAGAACTGAATATACATAGTAGATCGTAGTTTATTATTTGCTATTTAAAACGTATCTTAGATCAAAGTATGACACATGAATTTTTGACAGCCCATGCATGCTAATATATTCCATAAGAAAAATGTCTGGGAACCTAATTTGTGTCTTTTTAAGAAGAGGTCTACGCTATGTTTGGCAAAACTAGCTGTAAGCTGTTAGCTGTAAGCTGTTAACTGTAAGCTGTTAACTGTAAGCTGTAAGCTGTTTGCTAATAACTGTTAATTTTAATAAAAGTGTTTGGTATATTAGCTGTTAACTGTAAATGTAAGATGTAAAATGACTTAAAAGGACATCTTTTAATAAATTATAATATGGTTTGAGGTTATATCAGTACTTTACAGCTTTAAAAGCTCTTGACAATCTAAAAAGCTGTATGGAACAGCTTTTTATTTAAGAGCTATTTGGTTAAAATAAAAAGCTAACAGCTCTAAAAAAATGTTGTGCCAAACAGAGCTATTAGATTATTTTTTTAACAAAAAAGCTAACAGCTCTATAAAAGCTTTAGAAAAGCTCTTACCAAACATAGCTAATCATAAAACTTTGACAAATAACTGAATGAAAAGTTGAGATAAAAAAAATAAAATATGAAATATCATGCTCTTTGCATTTAACCTATCATAAAACAAATTCATAAGAAAAATGATTGGGAACCTAATTTGTATGTTTAAAAAGAGGTACAATTATAAGATTTTGACAAGTGAGATGAATAAAAATACAATATGAGATATCATTATACCTTTTGCATTTAAACAATCATAAAACCACACGTAAGTTTAGATATATTTTAAGCCTTTCTATTAGATCTATATATCAAAACTCATTTCATAATTTTAATTTTTGTAAGTAATTATTTTTGTTTTCTTATTTCCTTAAACAAAAACGTTCTTTATCAAAAAAAAAAAAAAAAAAAAAAGGTCAACACTATAAATTAGGATGCTCATTTGCAATTACTAAGCAGTGAAAATACATTTATGAAATATTAATAGCACAATATTAAATACTTTTCTAATTATTGAAAAATCGTAAAAAAAAAAAAAACTAAGAGTATTCATCATATTAGACCTTTACAAAAGTTTATAACTCATCAAGTTCATTAATTTTAAAACTGTTTAGTTTTATAAACTTATTGTCACTATCATACACCGTTTAAACTTTATAAACATAACATGTATCTCAAATGTATTAAATTATAAAAAGGTCATTGATTTTAAACATATTTATACCAATTAAGCATGAACTATAAATATTTTCAAGATATTACAAACTTATGTTTAAACCATCATATTAGATGCTCTAAATTTGAGTTATTTTAATTATGCGAGAAGCTTTCTCGGAAAGCTTAAAAAGCTACACTGTGATAATCAGTCACTTAAATAAATTGGTATCAAATTCCAAGTGACCGCACATAATGCGTATTTGTATATTAGGGATTGTCTTTCATTCTTACAGTCTTTCAAAATATTAATATATATATAGTTTAACTTTTTTTAATACCTATATAATACCTGACGACTATTTTTTTTTGACAGAGTAAATATTTTTCGTTCAAAGTTTTTTTATTTAGTGTGTCCATATACTCTATAGAGTATTGAAGATATGTTTTTTCAAAACAAAACGTCCTAATTATTAATAGTGTAAAAAGTTGTTACCTCTAAAAATTAAGCGTGATTAGAAGATAGTTTCTATATGATTGAAGTAAGTTGGTACATATATTTGAAATGAGACTTAAATTTTCAAGATTTTACATTAAGTTTTTAATTTTCTTTCATAAAAATGTTTTTTTGTCATAAAATTTCTAAGACCTCTTTTTGAAAAAAGTAAAGTTTCATCATCTATCAAAATGTTTTTTAATCCACATTCTATCAAAATGCACGTGCTCTTTTAACCATAACATGTTAAGATATACTATTGAACGAAAGGTTAACGATATTTAATAAGCCGTGCTGAATAAATTTATGACATCATGGTACAAATACCAAACATTAACTTTCTCTTAGGTCTACTGATAATGCAAGGGGAGTGTGTTAAAATGTGGACGTAAGGAGTATTCTTAAATAGCGTTTGGTTTCATACGAAATAATCTTAAGTCTAATTCTTTAACACTCAAAATCTTTTTGGTTTTTTTGAAAATTTTTGAAATGCCCCAAAGTTGTACTTATTTTCTTAAAATGCACTAACCAAATGAAAATTTCTCAAAATGTCATATGCAACTTATGCGACTTATGTGACTTTTTCAAAAATAGAAAAAAAAGTTTACAAATTTTCTCAAAATTTTGCCATTTTTGAAAAAGTCGCATAAGTTGCATAAAACATTTTAGGAAATTCTCATTTGGTTGGCGCATTTTGGGAAAGTGGGTGTAACCTTAAGGCATTTCAAGAATTTTCCTTTTTTTTAATACAATGTTATATGTCATCTCAAGCTATCAAATGTGTTAAAGTTTGTTGGAAATAGAGTTAAACTTTAAGATTTGTTTAGTAAATTTGTTTTAGGTAATTTGTTTGTTTGTCCTACAAGCTTTGTTATATTTAGTATGTTTATGTTTGGTAAGTTTTAAGTCATTGGTTCCCTATAAATAGAGGCCAATGTCATTAGTTTTCTTTGTAGCTTTTGGATTGTAACTTTGATATTGAATAAAGGGTAAAAGCTATACAATACCATCTTATTTAGCAAAATGTACCGACTTTAAACACTTACAATTTAATCGCTAGACATTACCAATAAACTTTCAAATTGATTATACACTTTACCAATATGGTCCTAAAATGACAATATTACCCTTTTCTTCTTTTACATAATTACAAATAATGCCACATTCACTATTTCTCACACCATAATCATTAAACGTAGTAGCTAAAGAATGAGTAGCCAAACCCAAAATCGTAAAAAAATCGATGAAAATTTACTGACGAAAACGTAAATTTATTACTTTTGTTTTACGTTTTTATCGATTTTTTTACGTTTTCATCAGTATTTTTATGTTTTCGTCAGTAAATTTACGTTTTCGACTGAAAATTTACGTTTTCGTCTGTAAATATACGTTTTAGTTAGAAAATTTACGTTTTCGTCAGTAAATTTACGTTTTCGCCAGAAAATTTACGTTTTCGCCAGAAAATTTAAGTTTTCGTCAGAAAATTTAAGTTTTCGTCAAAAAATTTACGTTTTCGTCAGTGAATTTACGTTTTCGTCAGTAAATTTTCGTTTTCGGCAGTAAATTTACGTTTTCGTCAGTAAATTTACGTTTTCGTCAGTAAATTTACGTTTTCGTCAGAAAATTTACGTTTTCGTCAGTAAATTTATGTATTCATCAGTAAATTTTCGTTTTCGTCAGTAAATTTACGTTTTCGTCAGTAAGTTTACGTTTTCGTCAGTAAATTTACGTTTTCGTCAGTAAATTCACGTTTTCGTTAGAAAATTTACGTTTTCGTCAGTAAATTTAAGTTTTCGTCAGTAAGTTTACGTATTCGTAAGAAAATTTACGTTTTCGTCAGAAAATTTACGTGTTAGTCAGTAAATTTACGTTTTCGTCAGAAAATTTACGTATTCGTCATAAAATTTTCGTTTTCGTCAGTAAATTTACGTTTTCGTCAGTAAATTTTCGTTTTCGTCAGTAAATTTTCGTTTTCGTACGAAAACGTAAATTTACTGACGAAAACTTAAATTTTTGACGAAAACGTAAATTTACAGAAGAAAACGTAAATTTACTACGAAAACATAAATTTCCTGACGAAAACGTAAATTTGCTGATGAAAAAGTGAATTTACTGACGAAAACTTAAATTTACTGACGAAAACGTAAATATACTGACGAAAACGTAAGTTTACTGACGAACATAAATTTTCTGACGAATACGTAAATTTACTAACGAAAACGTAAATTTTCTGACGAAAACGTAAATTTACTGACGAAAACGAAAATTTTCTGACGAAAACGTAAATTTACTGACGAAAACGTAAATTTAAGGACGAAAACGTAAATTTACTGACGAAAACGTAAATATACTGACGAAAACGTAAATTTACTGACGAAAACGTAATTTTTTTGACGAAAACGTAAATTTTTTGACGAAAACGTAAATTTCCTGACGAATACGTAAATTTACTGACGAAAACGTAAATTTTCTGACGAAAACGTAAATTTTCTGACGAAAACGTAAATTTATGTTTTCGTTAATAAATTTACGTTTTCGTCAGTAAATTTACGTATTCGTCAGGAAATTTACGTTTTCGTCAAATTTACTGACGAAAACGTAAATTTACTGACGAAAACGTAAATTTTCTGACGAAAACGTAAATTTTCTGACGAAAACGTAAATTTACTGACGAAAACGTAAATTTTCTGACGAATACGTAAATATACTGACGAAAACGTAAATTTACTGACGAATACGTAAATTTACTGACGAAAACGTAAATTTACTGACGAAAACGTAAATTTACTGACGAAAATTTACGTAATTATGTAAAAAAAGAAACTAACCTTTTGGTGGAATGGGTTGAAATTGCCACATCTTGTAATTATGTAAAAAAAAGAAAAAGGGTAATATCGTGATTTTAGGGTCATATTGGTAAAGTCAATAATCAATTTGAAAGTTCATTGGTAATGTCTAGCGATTAAATTGTAAGTGTTTAAAGTCGGTACATTTTGATATGTACGATGATATTGTATAGTTTTTACCCTTGAATAAAAGCTTCCGCTTCGTTTGTTCGATCTTGTTTGTTCGTTTGATTTATCCAACAAGTGGTATCAAAGCGAAGTTCGTTCATTATGGCGAGGAAAAAGAAAAAAAAGAAAAAAGGGGTTCGACATTTTTTTTGGTTTCGATCGAAGTTTTGGTCGACTTTTTTGAATGCGAGGGATTCTGACATAATTTGGAATTTGCATGTGTTTGGAATTTGACATTGGCCTCTAGAAGTGGGCCTGTGAAATATTAGGATATTTAACTTCAGACTTTGTTTATGAAGGTTAGATTTGATTGGCTTGTTTTGATTATTAGGTAACGCATTTTGGTGCCTGTTTGTTTTGTTATCGGATAGATCTTTTTGGGCACATATGATCGATAATTTGATATTGTTTGATCATTCGGAATTTGTCGGGAATTGTTCGATCAATCGGAATTTTTGGTTACGGTGGAGATTATTTGAAAAGTGATTTAAACTCTCAAAGGGCGTTTGGAATTTGGTATTCAGATATTTGAATTTGAAGACCAAGATTCGTTTGTTTTGAAGTTTCGTATAAAGTTGAACTCACGGTGGAGATTGTTAGAAAGTGAGTTAAACTTTGGGGTTTGTTTAGTAAATTTGTTTTAGTTAATTTGTTTGGCTTGTCCTACAAGCTTTGTTATTTTTAGTATGTTTATGTTTGGTAAATTTTAGGTTATTGGTTCCCTATAAATAGAGGCCAATGCCATTAGTTTTCTTTGTAACTTTTGCATTGTAACTTTGATATTGAATAAAAGCTTCCGCTTCATTTGTTCGATCTTATTTATTCGTTTGATTTATCCAACAAAGTCCTTTATGCACATGAATAATTAAGTGCAATTAGTTGTAGCATCGTTGAATTAATACAACATGTATACTTAAAAATGTATCGTAATTTAAGGCTCTCAGTCATCGCGAGCATGCACAAAAATGAAAAATATGTCGGAGCTGGGTAAATGGACACTCACCCCTCACTTAGGTAGGTTTTTGAATATAAGTTTTCAAAACACATAATCTATAATAAGAAAACCCAAACACCTCTCAGTAACTATATTTTATTTAATCTAGAATAGAACTAAGGGGCCGTTTGATTCAAGATATTAAAATTCTGGAATTCTAAATTTTAGTATATTAAAATTCCTCAGGATTTAAAATTCTAGAATTTAAAATTCCTAAACATGTTTGATTGGCAGAATTTATAATTTTTTGAAATCTTGATTTTAGGTTGAACCAATTAACGAATAAATATTTTTTTATATATATTTTCTATTTAAAAGATTAAAATTCGAATTTTCACATTTTATATAAATTTTAAAAAAATTATATAAATTTTATAAAAATTTATAATAATTTTATTTAAAATTTATAAAAATATACATATAAATATTATAAGAATTTATATAAATTTTATAAAAGCATTATATAGATTTTTTAAATTCTTATACAAAATTTATAAAAGGTTTATATAAATTTTATAAAAATATATATATAAACCTTATAAAAAGTGTATATATTATAAAAAAAATCATAAATTTTATAAAGAAAATTATATAAATATTATAAAAGAATTCATTAAGTTTTATAAAAATAATTATATAAATTTTATAAAATTTTTATAAAAATCTTATAAAAAATTTATATAAATTTTATAAAAATTTTATAAAAAAAGTTCATTAAATTTTTTAAAAAAATCATTTAATTTTATAAAAAAAATTATATATATTTTATAAAAAATTCATTAATTTTATAAAAATAAGTATTTAAATTTTTTAAGAAATTTCAATAAATTTTATAAAAATTATATATATATTTCATAAAAATATTCTATATAAATATTTACTTAGATTTATATAAATTTTATAAATTTTATATAAATTTTTAATATTTTATAATTTTTTATTTAAACATAAAAACCGAAATAATAACAACAAGAAAAAAAGTTTATGAAAAATAATTTTCAAGTAAATTAAAATTCCTCACTTTTTGGAGGAATTCTAATATCCCTCATTTTGGGAATTCAAGGAATTTTAAATTCCTTCTTTGGTTATACCAAACACGATATTTGGGGGATATTAAAATGCAAATTTTTTGAATATTCCCAATATCCTTGAATATCCCGAACCAAACGACACCTGAGATATGATTTTATTACGAATTGACAAAATGGGTAGATTTTAAAATACGTAATTGCATGCCTTGCTTCATTGTGTGTTTCCTCTATTAAAGTACTTTATTGGTTAAGTGTGTTTTTTGAAGGGTAAAGGAAAAAAGTCATTAGAGTTTTAATCATTTTATAAACCTTTATAGTTTTACAGTGTATCTACAGCCGTCTTTTTTTATAATATTTCGCGTAAATGATTTATAAATCTTACGGAACTATCATGTTTTTGTCTAAAACGGTTAGTGCAAATTTGTAACCAAGTTGTAAAGCAGCTTTAACAAAACTTCATTCACTCAACTAAAAGCAATGCTATCTCTTCCTCAACAAGCTTAATAATAATATATGTTGAACGAAAAGGAATTAAAAGTTGCAACATGGTATCGAACTTAAATTACTTAATTACTTAGAGGGCAGGGAGTAATCCGCCGTGGGGTGCCAAACCCACGGTATGGCCGGCGTGACCACTCCCATCCTTGGCCAAAATCGTGGCGTGAGTTACTCACGTCGCATGAGAAGATTTTA
This sequence comes from Glebionis coronaria, assembly GCA_025667525.1. Lineage (NCBI taxonomy): Eukaryota > Viridiplantae > Streptophyta > Magnoliopsida > Asterales > Asteraceae > Glebionis > Glebionis coronaria. The sequence continues at coordinate 503,022,354 of CM046876.1, forward strand.
AATTTTTTATTTTTTTTATTTTACCCCCCCCCCAACGGTTAGATTTTTAAAAAAATTTCATTTCAGCCCCTTCCAAACGGCTAGTTTTCGAAAAAATTTCATTTCACCCCCAACGGCTAGTTTTTTGAAATTCGAATTATAACGGCTATATTTTTCGATCCGTCTATAAATATAACTCAAAATCAACCATTTCTTACACACCAAAACATAAACACTCTCTACAAACAAATATGAATCCCGATCACGTTCCGTCAGTTTTTCAAATCGATGAGGAATTCGATGCTTACTCCTTGCCAATAGCACACAATCATTATCAACGGTTGCTTGAAGAAGAGAATCGTCCAAGACTATCTCGGACCCCAGTCAACCGTGACCGAGAAGGTGCTGAGGAACGGCTCATGAACGATTATTTCGTTGAGAATTGCAGGTATCCTTTGGTTAAGTTTCGTGAAAGATTTCGAATGAGCCGAAGACTATTTTTAAAAATAGTTAACGGCATAAAAAATTATCAGGCCGATCCTCTTCCTGCGCATTTTAATTATTTTACTTCTCGACCCGATGCTACGGGTCGAATGAGTATTAGTGCTATTATGAAGTGCACAATGGCTATACGTCAATTGGCATACGGCAACACGCCGGATGCATTTGATGAATATTTACAAATTGCTAATTGAACCGGACGTGAGTGTCTAATGTATTTTAATATGTGTGTTATTGACTTGTATATGGCCAAGTATTTAAGAAAACCAACTCCGGCCGATGTTGATCAAATATATGATCTACATCTTACGAAACATGGTTTTCCGGGGATGCTTGGCAGCATTGATTGTATGCACTGGGAATGGAAAAATTGTCCAGTTGCGTGGCATGGACAATATGCTGGTGGTTATAAAAGATACCCTACTTTGATGCTTGAAGCTGTTGCTTCGCAAGATCTGTGGATTTGGCATGCGTTTTTTGGGATGGCAGGTGCGAATAATGATATTAATGTTTTAGATAATTCTCCGTATTGATGACCTTCTGAATGACGAAGCACCGGTAAAACCGTATACGGTTAACGGAGTTGAGTATCAAAATGGGTATTACTTAGCGGATGGTATTTACCCACAATGGGCGAGTTTCGTGAAGTCTTTCACGGTTGCAACAGACGCCAAACATGCTCACTTCAAAAGGCGTCAAGAAGGTGCACGGAAAGATGTTGAACGTGCATTTGGTGTTTTCCAAGGACGTTGGGAATACTACGTCAACCAGCACGCGCATATGAAGTAAACACCTTACGGCGACTCATGTATACGTGCATCATACTTCATAACATGATTTTGAAAGATCAAGGTATGCAGGTTTTAGATTGGAACCAAAATTACGTTAACCCGTCAAGGAATATGCAACGAACATGGGTGTGAAGTTTACCGCCGAAAAAACAAAGAACTACGTGACCGACAAACCCATCAAAGTCTTCAACAAAACCTTATGGATCATATCTGGAATCAAATTGACCACGGAGATGAAGATGCATATGAAGATGAAGAAAACTAAACAGCGGGTCGTATGATTTTTTAATTTCGTATGTTTTTTTAATTTTCGTATGTTTTTTTAATTTTCGTATGTCTTTTTTATTATGTTCGTTTTATTTTAAAAGTATTGTAATGTTGGTTATGTTTAATGAAATATTTAAGTTTGTTTAGGGGGTGTTTTGTAAAATTCTGAAAAACTGGAAATCACTTGGAGTGATGACTCCCCTGTTTTTTTCATGTGAGTGAGTGAGTTTTGCTGACGTGGCACCCCAAAACTCACTCACTCCAAGCCATGACTACCTGCCCTCTTAGCCTCAAGTTGATACTTGATAGACTCATTTAAAAGACTAGACGAGTACCCGCGCATAGCAGCGGGTTTCTAGTTTCGACAAAATTTCACCGAAGGATTTTTTTGGGGAAACAATGTTTATGGCGCAAGAAAATCCCTTTTAATACTGTTTTGCAAGATTGCACTAATAAAAAAGTTGTATTTAAAATCCGAGTTTCGCATCTATCGGCCTGATGTACCCCATAAAAAACAAAATTCTGTTATCCTAAAATAATTATATGCTTATTTAATTCATATTTCTTTTTTAGTACAAGTACTACCTTTTAAGTGTCATGAGTTTATACGTTTTCAAATCATTCTCATATTTGTAACATAAATTTCAATTTTTTTTAAATGTATATTCTTTTCTTATCAACGTTTCTCAACAATATATTTATAATAAATATCGATTTTTTTATATAAAATGAACAAATACATATTTTTCTGAAAAGCAAAAACATAGTTCTTTAATTCTTTTAACATGTTAGTATATCGTTATAGAACTATGTTCAAAACCACACATTTCAGATACATCTACAAATGTATTTAAAATGTGTGGTTAAAAACTTCTAGTTATTCCTCTCATTTTATTTTTCTTTTAATCAGATCCCTACTCTATGTTTATATAACCATGTTTAAATACAAATTAACATATGTATAATTGTATAGATATTCTTTGGACCAATGATTTGAAACCCGGTTCGACTCGGTCGGGTCAACCGGTTGACCTGGTTCATGCCGATAAAACGGGCCATTTTAAACCGGTTTTCATATTTTCGAAACCCGGTTAGACCCGTCGAGTTTGGGGTGACTCAGGTCAACCCGGTTCTTGAGACCAGGCAGTGTTTCGAAATTTCCGTATTTAAAAAATATAAATTATACGTATTTGCGACGTAATTTTATTTTTACATATTATATTTCTTAATAAATAATTTATATGTAATCATAAAATTATAAACAAGGATAAACATTATCTAAGATACTTTAAAATTGAATGTACTCATTCTACTCATTAAATATTATTAATATCTATGCTAATAGAAAGCTCCATTGTATCATCAATTAAACAAATCCCCTTGTCAATTGAGTGCCGTTCATGGTCCTTTATTATTCAGATACACAAAAACAAAGTCAAAATAAGACCGCTTAATTATTCTCCTTTCCGATTAAACTCCCATAAGCATAAGTTTAAATGACTGTATACTTTCTACATTAAATGTACATTCTAATATCTCGTAGATACATACAGTAGACCGGAACCTTGTACAAATGATGAATATAAAATACAAAACAAAACCAATGTCCAAGCAAAATAACTAATACAATGTCAACTTCTGCTGGTTTTTTCCTTACCTGCAATAGAAGTAGATGTTAACAATCAAAGGCATGTAGATTGACCCAGTTCTACAAAATCAGGCAGCAGAAACTTACCAAATATATTTGATTTCAAGGGAAATCAAACAACTGATCCCATCCTTTCAAATCTTTGATTTTATTTCCTGTTTAGTTTTGTCAGACTTGGTAAGACAAACATTATTACTACTACTCTCTCCATAACATAGAAACTCCTTTATTCACCTTTACATGATAGACGGTGGGTGACATAAGCCTCAACTGTGGCATGTTATCTACTTGGACGATTCTCTTGTTTTTTTGTCAAGGTTGATCAATATTTCATACTGTTACAATATTTTTATTATAGTCAGCATCACAAGGCAACAAAATATCACGCAAAACATGCAAAATAAGACACACACCCTTGATAGTTGAGTGCATCATCCTCGTGTACATGAATAACACATGTTCCTTGTGGTAACTTGTGTTTATGTAAAGACCTTACTAAGTACTAACCCACATGTCCTGAACACTTTGCCAATTCATTCTTTTACAGCTGCAAAATTTTCTAGTAATAATATATGAAAGATAGTATAAAAAGTCAACTACGGGTTTGCCAAATTGAACCCATAATGAGAAGGCTAGACAACTTGGTTCTACCGTGTTGACTACTAATATCATTCAGTTCATTTGGTACACAAACATTAACAAAATCCCAATCTTTATTAAGATTACAGATTCTTGATTATCAAACAATGAGTTCCTTTCTCATTCATATCAACCGATCATGGGCAGTAAGCCTTTTATCTGTATACGATTTTTTGAGATTATTTCATATTGATGAGACTGCTTTTATACATAGTCTCATCGTCCAAATTGGGCTTAAAATGCATTAAATATCATTAAAAATGCCAAATATATTCTCGTGTTTGTTGCTTGTGTATTTTAGGTACGAATATTGAGAGAATGACAAAAAGATCACAAGAATCAATAAAAAACGAACACTGGAAACGAAGCCGCACGATGAACCGGACCCGAATCATGAACTTCCAAAGAAGACCTTGAAGATTTGAAGATTGGCAAGATTGGTCCCTCACTTTTTGAAGACTTGTCACTTTAAACCCTTGTAAACTTCAATTATTACAAGTTTGGTCCTAAAGTTTCAAGACATGACATTATAAGCCCTTGAAGAATGCAAATATTGCATGAATAGTCCTTATTCAAAGTTTGAAAGTATATTGTGCCAAAAATGACAAGTGGCTGAAAGTTGTTATTTGTAAAAGGGGCGTTGACAAAGTTTTATTACCAAGTGACAAGAAAAGGGGACTAGAGGGACTAAAACAACCAGACACACAAACTTCAACCCACCACTCACAACACGCCACCTCATCCACTATAATCTTTCCACCAATCACATCCCTCCTAACTTCCACCTCACCCTCCATTAACTTAACCCGTTTATATTAATTTTTAAATTAATATTAACTAATCCCTTCCCTCCAAACACTTACTGCTCATCATTCCCACCCTAATTAACCCCTAATCCGACCAATAAACCCTAATCCTAATCACCCACAAACCAAAGGGTTTTTAACCCATCACCTCCAGATCCTTAATTTGCATCATTCTCATCCCTAACCCACTCTCACTTTTGTTCCCACTCAACCCATGTGCCCATACCCCACTCCCCTGCTCATGTCACTTTCCCCCAATTCCTATGAAGGAGACAATATCAACGTCCCTCATATACTCCTTGGTCCCAAAGTCACAATGGACGTCCATGATCACTTCTTTACAGCTATTGTATCAACATCATCACGTGAAGACCATTTGACCAAGATTCGTCCAAGGGCAATGTTAGAATTGCACCCATTAGGGTTTAGAGATTCTAGAGGGTTCTGTTTAAGCTTATAAAAGGAGCACTCAACATGTGAGCTGCCCTTTGTTCCAGTTTTAGCTTTTCTACATTTTGTAATTCCTTTTTAAGAATTAATGAAAGTTGGTATTTTGTGAGCAAATATAATTCCTTTTTATTGTTTTAAAAGTTGGTGTGTGTTTGAAAAGCTAGCTGAGTTCCAAATTTGATTGTTGAAATATTTTGTTGAAAGAGTTTTCAAAAAGCATTTAAAAGTTTCTGAAAAATCCGTTTTCTTGGTTAGCAAATTGGTTCAAAGTCCACATAAGCTGTTTTATTTGGGCTCCTATATGACCATTGAACCTTGATATCTTGTGGATATCAAGATTCAATGGGAATAGAGCTTGGGTAAAAAGCATATTGAGGTGAAAACCTTTTTGCTAGTTTTGACCCATTGGTTTTAACACTTACTATATCAATAGCTACAAGCTTTAATCTTGTAGCATTTGATATTTGAAGTTCTTCTGTTGGTCTTGTGGTGATTGTGCAGGAAAGAGTGGTTTAATCACTTTTCATCAAGGTTGGAGTATTTCTACTCATTTAGCAACCTCATTTATCCATTTTTTTCCAAGGACCCCTGGCTTACCTAGTTGTTGGTTTAAGTTCAGGGGAGCTTAGCTGACCCTCACTAGGATGTAAAGTGAGGGAGGTGCTCATTCTCTTTCCTTTCTCATTTTTCTTTCTTATTTTTACTAAAAATCTGTGTGCTATATTAATATGCATGATTGTGTTTATTTGATGAAGTTTTATGTTTGATTATGCTTATTTAGGGTGTTTATGCATGTCTAGATAGTTTAGATTCAATTTGGTTAAGTTTCGTAAACATTCTGTTTGTTAAAGTTTAAAATCAGAAAGTTAAAGGGGTGTTTGGGTTTGGGGTAATAACTGGTTTATGTGACAAGAACTTGGTTAATATCAGCTTAAGCACTCTCAATTGGTTAGTATAGGGTGTGTTTTATACTTAGTTTTCAGTTTGGTATGTTAAAAACAAGAATTGCATGCTAAATATTTGGTAAGTAGCACAAAAAATCAGTAACTGCCAATTTGTCTTGTCTTAGTGTAAGATTTTCTTGGAAATCTTGAAGATTGTTAGATATGGTGCATGTTTAGGTTTTAGACCTGGTTTGGTATCATTTGTGAGTGGATTGGGTAATAATTGGTGAGCCAAAACTCACCCAAATACCAAACACATCAGCAACTACCATTCTGCCATACTTTCTGTATACAGTGACTGATTAGGGACATTTTTGTTTGATTTTTGAGAAGAGCTTGTGTGTTTTATTGTTCTAATTGACTCCCTACACTCAACTGAGTGTAGGGGTGCCCCCATTGTCCATCAAATACCAAGAAATCATCAAGACCAAGCCCTCTTGTTCATATCTTCACTTGTGAAGATTTACTCTTTGTGTTCATCAAGCAAGCTACTTAACTGGGCACGTTTTTGACTCCAATTGGTTTAATTCTAGTTTAATTTTGATAAAGTTTGTGTTTTAGAGTAATATTAGTTACTGTATTTGAGTTTTTAAAAAAAAGAAGTTTTTTTTACAAAAAGGACGTGGCCAGGACTCGAACCTGCGCCACTCCTCTCACACACAAACGCGTTTACCATCTGCCCTAGGGTCTTTGACTGGTAACCTTTTGCACAATTAATTATTTAAGGGGTGTGTGTTTTTAGCTTATTAAACCAAGCAGCTTATTAATAAGCTGTTTCCAGCTTATTCTTATTAGCTTTTTACTAGTTTGTATTTTTCCCTTGTTCTTTATTAGGTTTAGGACTTTTTGGTTTAAAAAGTTTATTTTTCACGTGTCTAATTAATTTACTAGGATTATTTTAAGTTTTAATTTTAGAAAGTAAATAAAAAATAGGAAAAAGTATTTTAAAAATCTGGAAAAATAGTTTTTGAGTTTTTGATGGTATTTTTGAGGTTTACAACAATTAAAGTTTTTAGATTAACTTAATTTTGATTTTATATGATTTTAGGGTTTTTAACCAACTTTAGATATTAATATAAAATTATTAAAAAGGTTTTGGAAACTTTTGATTGCATTTCTGTCTTAGTTACATTTTTCTAGATTTTTGGTAATGTTTTAGAATTTTTTATTAAACTTTGAATTTTTTTTGAATATTTTATTATTATTTTATTATTAAAAATTGAAAGTTATTTTTTTCAAATTTTTTCATTTTTCCTAGTTCAAATATCTAAAGTTAGGAGTTTTGAAACTTTTAAAACATTTTCATTGTCCTTAGATTTATTATTATTATTATTTTAAGTTTTAATAGTTTTAATAGTTTTTAAATCATTTTAAATAGTTTTGGTTAGTTTAAAAATTTTCACAAAATATTTTTAAATTAAGTTAGGTTGTTTTAGAGGTTTATAAAGTGATAAAACTCATTTTAGGCTTTTTAGTAATTAAATTGATTTTTAGGGCTTTAATTAGCATTAAAAAATCATTATTTAATTAATTAAAAGGTTTGGGTGATTTTTTTGATTTTTTGTAAACCCTTTATACATTATTTAGGATTTGTTTGCAATTTTTAGGAATTTTTAGGATAAAATTTTAAATTTGGTGCTTTTACGGTTTTACGTGTGCGACCTTTTCGTCTTAGTTTAATACGACTTCGTAACCGTCATTCTCTTCTTATCCCCTTTCTATTTTCCTTTCTCATAACAATAAAATCACAAAGTTAATCATCTCTTAACATAACACACTAGCTGATAGGTGTGAAAACACCCATCCTTTTTGCAACTTAATTATAGTAATAACCGATCCAAAACGTGTATTTTATGTCATTTATGTCGGAATTATGCGTGGTTTGTGTTTTTGTTGTGATTTAGGACGAAAAGGTGAAAAGTGGAGAAAACACGGCTTTCACGGGCTTTTATCGAAGAAAAAGACAAAAGACGAAGTCGAAAGATCAAGAGTGCGAAAAGAACGGAAGTCCAAGACCAATTCTGAAGATTTATCGAAGAAAAAGTCAAAAGACGGAAGTTTACTAAAAGCCGAAGAACTCGAGTCTTATTTATGAAGAAAATTCAAGACGAGTTTAAAGAAATCCCAAGACAAAGTCATTGAAGTAAAAAGATTAAAGAAGATTAAGGACTTAAGCATGCAATTAGAGAAGAAGAAAGAGGGGAGGAAGCTTCCTAAGCTCCTCCCTAATCTCCCTATATATAGATAATTATGTTTTCATTTCATAGTTGTTGGTGGCTTGACAACCCACTCTTCCACCATTTTCATTTCCCTGCACTTTAAATTCTTGCACTTTAATTTTCATGTATTGTACTCTTTAATTCAAGTAAGTTTTATTGAATCTTTATCTTTTCTTGTTTAATCTCATTCTACCTTTCTTGTTTGATTTGTTCTTCATCTTTATTGTTCATGTTCTTGAGTTTTATGGTTTTGATCAAGTGGGTTTTGATTGATTTGGCTTTATTTGTTAGTTTTGATGATTTGGAGTGATTGGTTATTGTTAGTAGATCATTTGTGGTTGTTTTGGATTAATCTTTTGGTTTGTTTTGGTTAGATTTGATTAAATTCGTGTTTGGTTTTCATCCTACTGTTCTTCGTGTTCTTTACTGTGCCCAGATTCCGGATCAAAATTTTCTTCTCAAATATTCCGCATCAAGGTGTTTCATTCGGAATAATTATTTATTCCGAATAAAGGTCTTTCATTCGGAATATTTAATATCCCGGATCAAGTCTTTTGTTCGGAATAATATTCCAGATCAAGTCTCTTCATGCGGAATATCTAATTATTCCGGATCAGGTACCTTTATTCGGAATGTTGGATATTCCGAATCAAGTCCTTCATTCGGAATGTTAGTTTATTCCGGATGAAGTGTTTCATTCGGAATGTTCAAATATTCCGGATCAACCATTTTTCCTTTATTTATTCCGCATCAAGCTTTATTCCGCATGAACCATTTTTCACTTTTTTATTCCGGATAAGCAATTATTCCGGATGAACACGTTATTCCGGATAAGGGTTTTATTCCGAATGAGTTTTTCAGTTTTTTATAGTTTTCTAGTTTTTAGTTTAAGCTTTACTTTTCTCGCCTTTTTCTTTATTTATACTTTTACTCACCCTTCCTTTTAGTTTAAGTTTTAGTTTGAGTCTTTTACCTTTATTGCTTTTAATTTCTCGTCATTTATTTCCCGTCAAGTTTTAATCTTTCATTGTTTGTTTTTACCATTTTTAATTTTATCTTTCCAAGTCTTTATTTTAAATTAGTTTTAGACAACGACCATTCCCTTTTTTATTCCACCAAGAACAACTAATCTCTTGCACTCAACCAGTTATCAATTCGAGAAGATTCCGAGAATTAATCTGAACCCCCAAGCATAGCAAATCAAAGTATCAAATGGCGCCGCTGCCGGCTCTTTTCGTGAGGATTTACGGTTTATTTGATACTTTGATTTGCTATGCTTGGGGGTTCAGATTAATTCTCGGAATCTTCTCGAATTGATAACTGGTTGAGTGCAAGAGATTAGTTGTTCTTGGTGGAATAAAAAAGGGAATGGTCGTTGTCTAAAACTAATTAAAAATAAAGACTTGGAAAGATAAAATTAAAAATGGTAAAAACAAACAATGAAAGATTAAAACTTGACGGGAAATAAATGACGAGAAATTAAAAGCAATAAAGGTAAAAGACTAAAACTAAAACTTAAACTAAAAGGAAGGGTGAGTAAAAGTACAAATAAAGAAAAAGGCGGGAAAAGTAAAGCTTAAACTAAAAACTGGAAAACTACAAAAAACTGAAAAACTCATTCGGAATAAAACCCTTATCCGGAATAACGTGTTCATCCGGAATAATTGCTTATCCGGAATAAAAAAGGGAAAAATGGTTCATGCGGAATAAAGCTTGATGCGGAATAAATTAAGGAAAAATGGTTGATCCGGAATATTTGAACATTCCTAATGAAACACTCCATCCGGAATAAACTAACATTCCGAATGAAGGACTTGATTCGGAATATCCAACATTCCGAATAAAGGTACCTGATCCGGAATAATTAGATATTCCGCATGAAGAGACTTGATCCGGAATATTATTCCGAACATAAGACTTGATCCGGAATATTAAATATTCCGAATGAAAGACCTTTATTCGGAATAAATAATTATTCCGAATGAAACACCTTGATGCGGAATATTTGAGAAGAAAACTTTGATCCGGAATCTGGGCACAGTAAAGAACACGAAGAACAGTAGGATGAAAACCAAACACGAATTTAATCAAATCTAACCAAAACAAACCAAAAGATTAATCCAAAACAACAACAAATGATCTACTAACAATAACCAATCACTCCAAATCATCAAAACTAACAAATAAAGCCAAATCAATCAAAACCCACTTGATCAAAACCAAAACTCAAGAACATGAACAATAAAGATGAAGAACAAATCAAACAAGAAAGGTAGAAGGAGATTAAACAATAAAAGATAAAGATTCAATAAAACTTACTTGAATTAAAGAGTGCAATACATGAAAATTAAAGTGCAAGAATTTAAAGTGCAGGGAAATGAAAATGGTGGAAGAGTGGGTTGTCAAGCCACCAACAACTATGAAATGAAAACATAATTATCTATATATAGGGAGATTAGGGAGGAGCTTAGGAAGCTTCCTCCCCTCTTTCTTCTTTCTCTAATTGCATGCTTAAGTCCTTAATCTTCTTTAATCTTTTTACTTCAATGACTTTGTCTTGGGATTTCTTTAAACTCGTCTTGAATTTTCTTCATAAATAAGACTCGAGTTCTTCGGCTTTTAGTAAACTTCCGTCTTTTGACTTTTTCTTCGATAAATCTTTAGAATTGGTCTTGGACTTCCGTTCTTTTCGCACTCTTGATCTTTCGACTTCGTCTTTTGTATTTTTCTTCGATAAAAGCCCGTGAAAGCCGTGTTTTCTCCACTTTTCACCTTTTCGTCCTAAATCACAACAAAAACACAAACCACGCATAATTCCGACATAAATGACATAAAATACACGTTTTGGATCGGTTATTATTGTAATTAAGTGGCAAAAAGGATGGGTGTTTTCACACCTATCAAATCCCCTACACTTAACCATTGCAATGTCCTCATGCAATGCATTAGTTACAAAGCATGTTTACATTTTTCATCACAATTAATCCACCTTGGCCTTTATTAAAGAGATAGAAAATTATAAACATTCAAAGTAAAGAAATCAAAAACATACCTTGGGTTTTGGAAATGTCATGAATAATCATCATCCTCAAGTTTTCACTTTCTCTAAACCAAGCTTAAATACGAGATCATTGTTATTATAAGTTAGCAAACTAACACGAACTCATGTGGGCCAATTATTCACTTAGACTCCCTTATTCCTAGGTGTATCTCTTATATTTTATTATTGTCTTGAATGATCACGAGGATGCATTGTTGACTTATTTCGATAGTTATTTAGGCTGAAAATAAAGTGAACGATTTAATCAATAGTTAGCTAAAAGACAAAATTTTTTAAAACTGCTTCTCGGGACCTCATAAAGTTCATATCTTGGCATAACTCGCTTCGCGATTTGAGACCTTTCTCGGACCGATATTTGGCCGCGACTTCATACTTCAAATCTTGAGAGACGTTCATGAAATAATGGCCTTCTCTTCATAATAGGAATTTCTTCACTTGAAGTTTGGAGAGATTCTTCATATTTGGACCACGACTTCTTCATTTTTCTCCAATCTTTATTTTAGACTTTGATATACAACGATCCGCCTCCTTTTTGGACTTGGATTTATTTATCCTCATACCTTGTTAGGGCCTTTTCGGATAGACTTCTCCATGATCTTTAGGGAGTATTTGCTTTTCGTCGTGTGTCTCGATCCTTCATATTGATTTTCGATAAATGATTCTTCACATCACTTGGGATCTTTAGCAACAAAATGTAGCCCTCATGCCTTGTTAGGACCTTTTTGGACTCGCAAATCTTCGCATCCCGCTTTAATAAGTTATGCCTTGGCTATGAACTCTAATCCATACCGAGCAACTTTTAAACGATCTTGGGCTAGAAGCTAAGTAACTTTTCAAATCGTACAACCTTATTTATTGCAGATAAATTTATTAGCAAGCGATGGGAGAATAGGCTTATAATTAACTCACATAAATTCACGAAAGAATACCAAACTTATAATTGACTCTATCATCTCTCGTTCTCCACAGTTTAAAATCTCAAGGAATGAGACTCGTGGATGCTTAGCCTATTAAATCAAAGTTTTGGGTTTTCGAGTCGCCTATAGGATCTTGCAAACTCTTAGACTTTTTCAAGTTTAGAAATCGCATTTTAAAGTTCCCTTGATAAACGACTCTCTAGGATCAATTATAGGAACTTGCGAAAAGTTCTTGTTCTTAACCCGTGAGAGTTAAGACTTTCGCGTTTTAAAGCTCCCTATATAAAAGCCTTGCAAAACTTGACTTAAACACGTTAAGGATACTAGCTAGAGTAAACTTAGATAAGTAAACTCGGGTTGAGTCAAAAGATCCACAACGTTTGAAAATTAAAACCACTTTATTCAAAATTTATTCTAATAAGGAAAGAAAATAACTATACAAAAGGAAAAACTAATAGGCCAAAATTGATCAAAAATTTTGAGAAATGTCGAAAAATTGATTTTCCGGTTAAAATGAGGACAAATACAAGGAATAGGCCACTTAACTTCGATAGAAGTCCCCCCTACACTTAATATAAACATTGTCCTCAATGTTTAAGCATGTGGGAATAAACTCCCCTACACTTATGACATTGTGCACTTTGTTTAAATCTCGCTAAGGAAGAGACAACTAAAGAGATTCCTATTTTAATATTGGAAAATATAAAATAGTGAATCGAAAAGAGTTTAGGATAGAACTGGGAAGAAGGGAACACGGAATCACGGTTCGTCAAAAGTCATCAAGAGTGTGTCTTTGAAGCTCTAATCCCTGCACATAATAAGAAAGAAACCAAGAAACACCATGGGGCTCCCCTACACTTATGGTGAAAATAGATAGATAATTGGGTTGCCTCCCAAAAAGCGTTTGTTTTTGTTAACCGAGTCACGAGCCTGACTCGTCCCCGAATTAAATGGTCCATGGGGAAGCCTCAAATGTAATACCGGGATCAAAGATCTTGTCCTCATTCCCGGTTGACATCAACAAAGGAGAGGCGGGGGGATAAGTCTTGTATGGGAGAAAGGTCCTTTCAACATACGTAAAGTATGTGAAATCAAGGTCCACGGGAGGTGGGGTGGGTAAAGTAAGCACATTGTCATCCCCCAAAGACAATGGATGCTGAGTACTCGGCAAAGCCGTAATGTTATCAATGATAGCATAATCAATGTCACCTCCCGGGTCAAAGCACCCATCCTCCGAAATAGTGGCTAAAGGGGAGGATGAAAGGTGCTCGGGAGGGGGACTTGGGATAATACCTTCTTGCAGCAAATTATCAAAAATAATATCCCCCTCCATGTCATCGTCATCAATAGGTGGAGGTATGGAGTGAATGTCGATTTCTTCCACCAATGGGTCATTATCTTCAACGGGAGGAATAGATGGAGGCAAAGACTCGGAGAGAGGAGGAGAAGTCAACTCTTCGATTTGAGCAATAAGAAGGTGCACTTTCCATAATCTATCGCGAAGAAGCACGTCTTCCACCTCATCCACAAGATCAAGTTCATCGGTGAACTTCTCGTAAGCCGGAGAGAATAAATCGTCATCACCCGCATCTCCCGGTGGAGATTGAGAAATTTCAAAAGTGAAATTCTCATAGCGGAGAGAAGAATCGTCATCACTAGGATCGACCTTTTCGTAAGGATCAACGGTTTCTTGTGAGAAAAATTGGATTTTGGGATCCGTTCTTTCGGGAACGTTATTTTCAAGCACAAAAATTTTCAAAAACCCATAAAAATATAAAATTTTCAAAAATACAAAAACATTAAAAAAACCTATAAAAACCAAAAATATTTTCTCTTGCATTTTCTTTTTAGTGTATGCGTACTCGATCAACGTCTTATTCAGAGCCCGAGACTCTCGAAGATTTAGACACGGCCGGTGTACACAACAACAATAATAATCCCCCCACAACAACAATAATAATCCACCCCACCCAAACATGAATAATCCACCCTTACCCGACCTACGAACCATGGAGGAGCTATGCCAACCTACGATGAACGGACGTGAAGGCCCAATTGCGCTGATGCATATCACGGCTCAGGAGTTTTCGTTGAAGCATCACATGATCCAACAAGTGTAAACTAACCCATTTTACGGAATTCCGGATGATGATGCCAACAAACACCTCGACAAATTCATTACCATCACCCAAAGCATGAAGTCCCCCGGTGTTTCTATGGATGACCTTCGCCTTCAACTATTTCCCCACTCGCTTTCTCACCATGCCGAAAAATGGTTTGACCGTCTCCCAAAGAACTCTATTCATACTTGGGACGACATGACTCAACGCTTTTTGTCGCGCTACTTCCCACCATCTATGGTCACGAGCCTTCGTAACCAAATTAGTGGATTCATGCAAGACAATGATGAATCGCTCTTTGATGCTTGGGAACGATACAATGATTTGATCGACCGTTGTCCAAATCACAACATGCTCCCCGTCACTCTCATTGATACTTTCTACAATGGTCTCACTTTTCGTGATCGTGACACGATCAACGCCGCTGCCGGTGGTACTTTTATGAAAAGGAGACCGGAGGAGTGTAGAGAGTTGATTGAAAACATGACTACTCACCACAAGAATTGGGATTCATCCGCATCCTCAAGATCTAATCAGAGAGTCAATGTTTCATCTACTTCTTCCACCACCGACATGTCCGTCATGGAACGTGCTATTCTTGATATTAACAAAAGTCTCCAAATTTTGACTTCTAACCAAACTCAACAAGCTAAAGCCGTTGCTATTTCTTGTGACACATGTGGTGGTCCTCATTCCTACAATGATTGTCCTTCTACTCAAGGCAATTTTTCTGAAGACGTTAACGCGGCATACGGTACTTATCCCACAGGAGGCTATCAAGCTCGTCCTCAAGGAGACCGTAGCTTGCTAAGTTATCGTTCAAACAACTATCTTGCTCCACCCGGTTTCCCTCCTCCAAACCAAAACCAACAATAAAGCTATAACCGAAACAACCAATCCTAACCTCGTGCTAACAATCAATATCAATCCCAAAGAAACCCATACCTACCTCAAGGAAATTCTCACGCTTACCAAGCTCCACCTCTCAATCCACCGATGACATTGAATCCAGACGTCGAGACGTTCATGAAGACTAATAGAGAGATGGTGAGGAATCTTCAGAGTCAATTCGTCAACTTGAAGGGAGAAATGGCGAAACAAGGGAACGATATTCGAGCCGAGCTAAGGAATGACATGGCGAAACAAAGCAATGATATTCGGGCAGACATGAGAGACTCTTTCAGCACTCAAGCGCTTAACATACGTGATATGATCGGTTCGCTCTTCCAAGGTAATCAACCCTCTTCTTCGGGTACTCTTCCGAGTAACACCGTTGCGAATCCAAGAGGGGAGATGAAAGAAATCACTACTCGTAGTGGAAAAGGTTATACGGAACCCGAGCTTCCTACACCTCCACCCGTGATTGTGAATAAGGAAAAAGAGCAACTTTCCCCATCTCCTTTGCCTTCTACCCCCATTTCCCCACCACCCGTGGTTGTGAGTGATCCTACTCCCCTAAATCCTTCTTCTTCATCCAATATACCTTATCCTTCAAGGTTGAGGAAAGAGAAGCAAAAGAACAAGGATGATATTCAAGTTTCAAACTTTCTAAAAATGTTTAAACAATTGAATTTTAACATCTCCTTTGCTGAGGCTCTCGCTCACATGCCTAAATACGCGAAGATGTTTAAAGATCTTCTTAGTGACAAGGAGAAGCTTCTTGACATTGCTCAGACCCAACTTAATGAGAATTGCTCCGCCGTTCTCTTAAGGAAATTGCCCACCAAACTTGGTGATCCGGGTCGCTTCTTAATTCCTTACAACTTCCCGGGAGTAGAGAATTGCATGGCCCTAGCCGATCTAGGTGCAAGTATAAACTTAATGCCTTTAAGTGTTTGGAAGCAATTATCTCTCCCTGAGCTAGTCCCGACCAAAATGACTTTGGAATTAGCTAACCGTACGGTTGCTTATCCAGTGGGGATTGCCGAAGACGTCTTTGTTGGCGTTGAAAAATTCACCTTCCCGACGGATTTTGTTGTCGTTGACTACGAGATGGATCCTCGTGTTCCATTAATCGTTGGACGTCCCTTCTTGAGGACCGGTCGCACTCTCATTGATGTAGCCGCGGGCGAGATAATCATGAGAGTTGGTGACGATAAAATTGTCTTCAACATGGGTAAGATTTCTAAGCAACCTTATTCATATGACAGTGTTAATGCTATTGATGTTCTCGATGAGGCTTGTGAAGAACACTTTCATGATGCTTGCAAAAGTACTCTCTCTCCTCTACCCAATGTTGAGACCGTTGCCGCAATTTCTCCATCATTGACTCTTTTTGGAGAAAGTGACTTGGATGATTTCGAAGCTAGCTTGGGTCCTCTCGATCTTAACTATGATGATTCTTCCACCAATTGGGATGAAAACATTCGTACTATTGAGAGACTTCTCAATGAAGACCCGTTTTCTCCTCCTTCTCCTAAAGAGGTGACTAATGATGATCCATCGTTAGTTACACCATCTATTGAGGATCCTCCTACTCTTGAGCTTAAGGACCTACCTCCTCATCTCGAGTATGTTTTCTTAGAAGGCATTGATTAACTTCCCGTTATCATTGCTAAGGACTTAAAAGCCGATGAGAAAACTCGTCTCATTGAAGTTCTCAAGAAACATAAAAGAGCTATCGCTTGGAAAAATATCCGATATTCGCGGAATTGATCCTCACTTTTGCACACATAAAATTCTCATGGAGGACGAATTTAAGCCCACAATTCAAAGCCAACGAAGGGTGAATCCTAAAATCCATGACGTTATAAAAAAAGAGGTTATCGAACTTCTTGATGCGGGCATGATTTATCCTATTTCGGATTCACCATGGGTTAGTCCAGTCCATTGTGTGCCTAAGAAAGGCGGAATTACCGTTGTGCCCAATCAAAACAATGAGTTGATTCCTACACGTCTCGTTACTGGGTGGAGATTTTGTATAGACTACCGCAAACTCAATGATGCCACGAGAAAGGATCATTTCCCTCTTCCTTTTATGGACCAAATGCTTGAACGTTTAGCGGGTAATGAATATTACTGCTTTCTTGATGGTTTCTCGGGTTATTTCCAAATACCCATCGATCCCCAAGATCAAGAGAAGACAACATTCACTTGTCCCTATGGCACATTTGCTTACAAAAGAATGCCTTTTGGCTTATGAAATGCCCCCGGGACTTTCCAAAGGTGCATGTTGGCTATCTTCCATGACATGGTTGAGCAAACCATGGAAGTCTTCATGGATGATTTCTCGGTCTTTGGGGATTCCTTCTCTTCTTGCCTTGCCAATTTGGAACGTATGCTTAAGCGGTGCGAAGACACTCGCCTTGTTCTAAATTGGGAAAAATGCCATTTTATGGTCAAAGAAGGCATTGTGCTAGGACACAAAATCTCTAAAGCCGGTCTTGAAGTCGACCGTGCTAAAGTAGATGTCATAGCCAAATTACCTCCACCTTCAACCGTGAAGGGTGTGAGAAGTTTTCTGGGTCATGCGGGCTTCTATCGTCGATTCATTCAGGATTTCTCTAAAATCGCTCGCCCGATGACTCACCTCTTGGAAAAAGATACTCCTTTTATCTTTTCTAAAGAGTGTCTCGAAGCCTTCAATCTTCTTAAGGATAAGCTAACTAAGGCACCGGTCTTGGTTACCCCTAATTGGGAGCTACCCTTTGAGTTGATGTGCGATGCTAGCTACTTTGCTATTGGAGCGGTTTTGGGACAAAGAGTGAATAAACACTTCCAACCAATCCATTATGCCAGCAAGACAATGACGGGGGCTCAATTGCATTATACGACAACCGAAAAAGAGCTTTTAGCTGTTGTCTATGCTTTTGAAAAATTTCGCCCCTATCTTGTTTTATCCACCACCATCATATACACGGACCATTCCGCGTTGAAGTACTTGATGACTAAGCACGACTCTAAGCCAAGACTTCTTCGCTGGGTTTTACTCCTTCAAGAATTCAACATTGAAATTCGTGACAAGAAGGGTGCCGAAAACCTAGCCGCGGATCATCTTAGTAGACTTGAGGATCCATATCAAGGGGATCATCCGAACAAAGAGATCAATGACTCTTTTCCCCTTGAGACCTTAATGTCTATAAATCTCAATCTTGATGACACCCCGTGGTTTGCCGACATTGCAAACTACTTAGCGGGTGGTGTTCTCATCAAAGGGTTAACATCCCAACAAAAGAAGAAGTTCTTGAATGATGTTAAGACTTACTTTTGGGATGACCCTTTTCTATTCAAACAATGCGCTGACTTGATTATTCGCCGATGTGTTGACGGACCGTCCGCTTTGGACATTCTCAAGGCTTGCCATAAAGGACCCACCGATGGTCACTTTGGTCCCAACTACACCGCAAAAAAAGTGTTTGACTCGGGATTTTATTGGCCCACCATTTATCGTGATGCTCACGAGATGGTTAAACATTGTGATGCTTGCCAAAAACAAGGCAAGATCACACATAAAGATGAGATGCCTCAAAATTTCATACAAGAATGTGAAATCTTTGATGTATGGGGCATCGACTTGATGGGGCCATTCCCTTCTTCTAAAGGCAACAAATACATCATTGTCGCTGTTGACTACGTTTCCAAATGGGTTGAAGCCAAAGCTTTACCCACTAACGACGCGAGGGTGGTTTGTAATTTCTTGAAACAACTGTTTGCTCGATTCGGTGTTCCTCGTGCTATAATCAGTGACCGCGGGACTCATTTTTGCAATGATCAATTTGCAAGAGTCATGGCTAAGTATGGTGTCAATCACTGTCTTTCCACCGCTTATCATTCTCAAACCAACGGTCAAGCCGAGATATCCAACCGTGGATTGAAGCGAATTTTGGAACGTACCGTGGGAGAGCATCGTGCCTCGTGGGCTGATAAACTTCATGATGCTCTGTGGGCTTTCCGTACCGCCTATAAGACGCCGATTGGTTGTACACCTTATCGTCTTGTGTACGGGAAAGCTTGCCACCTCCCCATCGAGCTGGAACATAAGGCATACTAGGCCATGAAGTGGGCTAACTTCGACATCAACAAAGCCGGTGATCTTCGCAAGATTCAACTCAACGAGCTACAAGAATTGAGGAATGAAGCTTACAAGAACTCATTGATCTACAAGGAGAAGACCAAGATTATCCACGATGCTAAAATCAAGAACCGAGAGTTCCACGTTGGTGATCAAGTCTTACTTTTTAACTCTCGGTTGAAGATCTTCTCGGGCAAGTTGAAGAGCCGCTGGTCTGGTCCATTCACCATCGCCAATGTCTTTCCCTATGGCACCATTGAGCTTTCTCAGCCAAATGGGCCCAATTTTAAGGTGAATGGCCAACGTATGAAGTTGTACTTTGGTGAGGACATCTCTCATGAGATGATTCCATCCCTCACCACGTCTCCCATGAATTAGTTCGGGACCGAGTCAGGCTCGTGACTCGGTTAACAAAAACAAGCGCTCCTCGGAAGGCAACCCGAGTATCTATCCCCCTTTCCCGTTTTTCATCCTAAGTGTAGAGGGAGCTATATAGGTTGCTTGTGTTTGTATGGTGATGTAATTACAGGGATAAGTGCACTCTTGGAATCTTTGAAGAACCGTGCTCCCATGTTATCCGTAAATCCGGTTCTATCTCTCAACTATCGTGATTCAATTTTCTTCATACTCACATTTGAAATTGATCACTTTAGTCGTCTCTTCCTTAGCTTGATTTAACCAACGTGCATAATGTCATAAGTGTAGGGGAGACTTTTCCCACATGCTTAAACATTGAGGACAATGTTTATATTAAGTGTAGGGGGACTTCTATCGATAAGTGGACTTTTCCATGAAAATGCCTTCATTTAACCGGAAAATCATCTTTTTCAGCATTTTTCAAATTTTTAATTAACTTTGGCCATTTAGTCGTAATTTTTAAATTTTTATTGTTGCTTTCATATGTATATATCCCGCAATAAAGTCAAAAATATTAATAAAGTGGTGTAGCTAGTTTTGAAATCTTTGACATATTAGGCCCGTTGCGATTATTTTGACTCAACCCAAATAGACCTATCCAAGTTTATTCTAGCTAGTATCCTTAACCATATAGACCTTAATTGGTTTATTAGGCTAAGCATCCACGAGTCTCATTACTTGAGATTTTAAATTGTGGAAGACGAGAAATGATAGAGTCAATTATAAGTCGGTATTCTTGCACAAGCACACTTGGTGTGATTATCTGCCTATTCTCCCATCACTTGCTAATAATTTATCTGCAATAAGTAAGGTCGTACGATTTGAAAGGTTACTTAGCTTCTAGCCCAAGATTGTTTAAAAGTTGCTCGGTAATGATAAGAGTTCATAGCCAAGGCATAACTTATGAAGCGGGGCGCGAAGATTGGCGAGTCCGAAAAGGCCCTAACAAGGCATGAGGATTCAATTTTATTGCTAAAGATCCAAGGTGATGTGAAAAGCATTATTACCAAAATCAATATGAAGGATCAAGACTCACGACGAAAAGCAATCAACTCCCATAAAGATCATGGAGAAGTCTATCCGAAAAGACCCTAACAAGGTATGAGGATAAATAGATCCAAGTCCAAAAAGGAGGCGGATCGTTGTATCTCAAAATCCCAATTAGCGATTGAAGAAATAATGATGAAGTCGTGGTCAACAAAATTGGAGTACCCCTAAAAAATAATCCAAGTGAAGAACTCTATTAACGAAGAGAAGACCATTATCTCAAGAACGTCTCTCAAGATATGAAGTATGAAGTACATGCCAAAAATCGGCCCGAGAAAGGTCTCAAATCGCGAAGCGAGTTATGCCAAGATATGAACTTTTTGATATCCCGAGAAGCAGTTTTAAGAGATTTTGTCCTTTAGCTAACTATTAATCAAATCATCCTACTTTGCTTTCAGCCTAAATAAACTATCGAAATAAGTCCAAAAATGCATCTTCATGATCATTCTAAGACAAAAATAAAATATAAGAGATACACCTAGGAATAAGGGAGTTTAAGCATATAATTAAGCCATGTGTGTAAGTGTTTGAATTGCTAACTTATAATAACAATGATCTCGTTTTTAAGCTTAGTTTGGGGAACGTGAAACTTGAGGGTGATAAATCTTCGCAGCACCAAAGCCCTAATGTAAGTCCTCGATCTCTTTGCAAGTTATTTCCATATAGCTATTTTCAAGTGGAAATGGTTTCTATCCTTTTGTTTCCTTTAAAGTTTTAATTTCTCTTGGTACTCTAATTTTTGTTTTAGTAGTATGTTAATAAGGCCAAGGTTGATTTGATTATGAGAAAAGTGTAAATTTGCTTTATCACTAAGCATTGCATGAGGGCATGGCAATGGTTAAGTGTAGGGGATTTGATAAGTGTGAAAACACCCATCCTTTTATCACTTATTTCTTGCTAAAACAAGACCAAAACGCGTATTTAATGTCATTTGTTTGGAATTATGCGTGGTTTGTGTGTTTGTTATGTTTTCAGAGCCAACCGGATAAATATTGAAGAAAACATGGGATTGCACGGGTTTTATCGAAGAAAAAGACGAAAAGACGAAGTCTATAACCCAAGAGATGCAAAAGATTTGAAGTCAATGGGCCTATTTGAAGATTTATCGAAGAAAAGGACCAAAGATGGAAGATTTACATATGTCGAAGAAACTCAAGTCTATTAAATGAAGAAATTAAAAGACGAGTTGAATTTATTCGTCGACAAATCCTGAATCGAAATCGAAAATGTCAACTTTTCTAAAAAGACGAGAAGACAAAAATAAAGGGAGAAAGCCCACTCACCAAACCAAGCCAAGCACTATAAATACTCCTTCCATTCATATTTTCCACAAGTTTTTCATTCTGTTATTTTCTTTCCTAGTTCGTAGGCACCATCTCCCTTAAGGAGATTGGTGGTTTTTCATTTTCTTTGATTCTTCCAATCTTGTAAGTTTAATCCTTCCATTTTGTTTGTTGAATCTTAATCATTAATACAAGTTTCCACTTAATCTTTCTTTCTTCTCTTGTTGATTCAATGTTCTAAGTTTTTATTTTATTGGTTTGATCTTGAAAAGTAAGTGGGTTTTGTGTTTTTGTTGTTTTGGATTGATGTTTATCATAGGTAAATGATTAGTGGCTAAATTGGTTTAAGTTTTGATTAAAAACTTGGTGAATTTTGGGTTAAATTCGTGTGTTAAGTAATCCCCTGTTCTTCGTTATTATTACTGTTCCTGCCCAGATTCCGGATCAACTCATTATTCCGGATCAAGGGTTTTGTGAATTTATTCCGGATCAAGTTCTTTGGTTCGGAATAATTAATATCCCGAATCAGCTAGTCCATCTGGATAATCAATATTCCAGAATAATCAATATTCCGGATGAGCAGTTATTCCGAATAAAGGTTTCTTCTAAAACATTCGGCATGAAGGCCACTTATTCCAAATAGAATTTTATTCCGGATCAACACTACATTCCGGATCAACCATTATTCCGCATGAAGGCCATTATTCCGGATAGAATTTTATTCCGGATCAACTATTATTCCGCATGAAGCAAACATTCCGCATGAAGCAAACATTCCGCATCAACCATTTATTCCGCATCAAGTTAATATTCTGAATGAAGCAGTTTTTCAGGTTATTCCACATGAGTTGAATTATTCCGAATAAGCTAAATTTCCCTGATATTCCGGATCAAGCAATTATTCCGAATAAGCTGTTTTCTCCAAGTTTAGGTATTTTACTGTTTGATTTTTATTCAAGTTTATTTCCAGTAATTGCTTTTAGTTTAATTTTATTACTTCCTGCACTTATCGTTTTAGTATAGACCAAAGCTCCCCCTTTTTAGTTACCAAGTACAACAATTCCACTTTTAACCGTGATCGATTCGAGAAGATACCGAGAACGAAACAACGACAATCACAATTGGGTACGAGCAACGTAAACAAAGATCTTGCAAAAGCTACCTTTTTAACTAACCAAAAAATTAGTTATTACTAGCCTCCTTGAGAACGAACTCATTTTAGGGTCATAACTTGTGGTTTTCCTAAACTACTCGTTAACACTTGCCCTAATTGCCTCCTTTTCCTAAAGGTGTGCAAAAACTCAACCATCATTTTGGCGCCGCTGCCGGGGAGGCGTGTTGTGTTTTGATTTGAACAATTGTTGTTTTTATATAGCCATAATAGCTAATTGTATTAGTAGCACTCTACTTATACGTATTATCGGTTTTTCGTTTTTTGTGAATACTATTACTATATTGTATACGTAGAACAATAAATTCACAAATACTCCAAATACGTGAGAAATCACAACCTTGACTTGGGAGGTCATTGCCCAATTATTGTATTCGAATTTCAAACCAAAGAAAAAGGCAAAAATAGATAAATACTTTCGAGAAGCTCGATTTTGAAAAATACAAACTATAAGGTGGGTATAAGGCGGATATTATAAAATATATCCTAAGGAAAAAGGCTCTTAAGTGCTTCGCGCCGCCTCGTTTCCCCGCTTGCTTGTGAGTATTTGATTTTGAGAGCTAATCGAGGGTTTTGCCGCCCAAAGTATTATTAAGTATCATATATACTTTCTTGGTTTTATTTGATTAAACCCTCTTGAACGTTTTGGTGTTCCACCAACGTTCTAAAGTCATCGAAGGCGTTCACTTCACGTGATCATTTTCATTCCTTGAGGCTTCTTTAA
Organism: Glebionis coronaria; assembly: GCA_025667525.1. Taxonomy (NCBI): domain Eukaryota; kingdom Viridiplantae; phylum Streptophyta; class Magnoliopsida; order Asterales; family Asteraceae; genus Glebionis; species Glebionis coronaria. Next base: position 503,046,349 of record CM046876.1, read on the forward strand.
TCAAGAGATTTGATTAAGGAGGAGATTTGTAGATTTTTGTCTACTTAATACAATTCCAAAATCCAAAAAAGTAAAAACAATCAAAAATCCAAAAAAATTGAAAAAGTTAAAAACACCAAAAAAAATCTTCTTTGCTCATCCCCACGTTGTACGTGACGTTTATGCTTACTCGTAATCAAGCAAGACGTGCACGTAAACGAAAAAACAAAAAGGAGTCGACACCCACTCCTAATCTTTCTAGTGAAGAGACTCCAAGTGAGGAACCTATTGTAGAACAAGAAGCTATCATGGCTAATCGTACTATGATGGAGTTGCTTCAAGCACCCATCGAGGGTTTTGGAGAGGCCATTGTGATTCCCGCCATCCTTGCGGAGAACTTCGAGATCAAGACGGGTTTAATGTCTATGCTTCAAGCCAACAAGTTTCGCGGACACGAAAAAGACAACCCACATTATCACATAGGCAATTTAATCGTCTCACCGCGACAAGCAAGTTTAAGGATGTACCACACGATGCCATTAAGATGATATTGTTTCCATACTCGTTAGATGGACCCGCCAAGATATGGCTCGAGAAAGAACCCCCAAATTCGATTTTGACGTGGGGTGATCTCGTTTCTAAATTTGTGAATCAATTTTTTCCACCATCTAAAACAACACATTTGAAAAACGAGATTTCACGATTTACTCAAAGGTCTAATGAAAGTTTTTCAATGACTTGGGAAAGGTTTAAAGAAATGTTACATGAATTTCCACACCATGATTTTTCCGAATTGCATCAAATTGACACTTTTTATAATGGGCTTAATGATCATGAACGAGATTACCTAAATGCCGCCGCGGGTGGTAATTTTTTGTGCAAAACGACCGATGAGGCTTTGAAAATCATTGAGAATAGGTCCAATGTTTATAGCCCTCGTAACACACCGAGTGTTGCCAATTTGGGTTCGTCATCGTCTCGTAGCATTAATGCCTTGCAAGATGAAGCAAATGAGGAGAATCGGTTTTTCGATAGGTTTTCGACTCTTATGACTCATTGGAAAGCATAAGATGCTTTGAATTTCGCATCGGTTAAGGCGGTTGCCAAGAGTTGTATTTCGTGTGGTGGAGCTCATGATTTTTCCGAGTGCATTACCGCGGATGGTAACACTTCAAATGCTTATGTAGCCACGACAACTTATAACCAAAACAGTCAAGGTTCGCGCCCAAATCAAGCTCCACAAAATCAAAATGCTAACAACTATCGAAACAACAATCAAAGTGGTGCTTATCAAGGAAATCAACGTAACTACAACAAGGGTAATTATCAAAGTGGAAATGGGCAAATTTCAAACCAAAACCAAAACCGTGAATTTCAAACTACCACACAAGGTTTTCAAAATGATCACACCAAAAATCTTCAAGGAGAATTTTTGAATTATGCTAAAGCAAACGATGCTAAGTTTGATAATATGCAACGTGAAATGGTTAGCTTAAGATCCGAGTTGAAAAACGAGCTTAAAAACGAACTTGCTAATGAACTTAAGACTCATGCTAATTAAATGGAAGGAAATGTTCAACGTCTCCAACAAAATCAACAAAAAATGGAGCAAGGTCAACATGAGATTAAGCAAGAATTGTTTAAAGCGGATGCTAGGCAATCTAAGTTTGAAGACCGAATGGGAAAAATGTTTGAAGCTATCATGTGTAAACCTTCTTCTTCGGGTGGTCTTCCTAGTGATACCATCGTAAACCCGAAAGGAGAATTGAAGGTTATTACTACTCGTAGTGGTAAAACTTTCAAAGAACCCATTTCTCATCCAAGTACTTCTACGGAGAAGGAAAAAGATAAAGAACCCGAGGTGGTGGTAGAAAAGGAGCAAATTCCAAGTCCACGAAGTACCGCTCAAACCACACCTACGGTTGAACCAATACCAATAGTGGAACCCGAGATTCTAAGGCCTTTGCCTATGCCCCAACCCACACCACCCTTACCTTACCCTTCAAGACGAAACAAGGAAAAGGCACAAGAACGAAATAATTATCAATTTGAACTTTTTATGAAAATGTTTCGTGACTTGCATTTTAATATAAGTTTTGTCGACGCCTTGGTTATGATGCCTCGATTTGCCGTGAACTTTAAAAGTATGTTGAATAACAAAGAGAAATTGCAAAAGTCGTCTAGTTGTTCTTCGGTTTTTCTTAGCCGCATACCTCAACAAGTCGGTGATCCCGGTAAATTTTTAATCCCATGTGCAATACAAGATATGGAGGAATGCTACGCCTTGGCCGATCTTGGTGCTAGTATTAATTTGATGCCTCTTGAGATTTTTAAGTCGCTCAATCTTCCCAATCTCACTCCTTCAAGAATGTCAATCGAGATGGCCGATCATTCTACGATTCTAGCTTGTGGAGTAGCCGAGGACGTCTTCGTGAAAGTTGGAAAGTTCTACTATCCCGTGGACTTTATTGTTGTTGACATTCCCATCGATCCTAAAGTTCCTCTAATTTTAGGTCGATCATTTTTGGATACCTCGAGAGCACTTATCGATGTGCATGCTAGGAAAATCACTCTTCGTTTCAATAAGAAAGAACTCGTCATAAATGCAACTCAAAACTCCACACTTTCTCATGTGTACTCTATCACGTCTTTGAACAATGTCAATCCCATCCAAAACATTTACAAAAGGATTTCAAAGAGAGTTTTAGGAGTTGATGATAAAAACGATTTTCCGTCCCCTCCGTCGGTAGAGGTTAAGAGTGTTAAGCCTACGTTTCCAATCACGAATGATTATTCGGATGATGAATATGTTGATCCCGATGGGGAAGTTTTATTTGTTGACAAACGTTTTGAGAACTTACCACCACCTAAACCAAAACGGTTTTCAAATGTGAGAATTTTTAGTGTGACTAACATTGCTTTAGAAACACCAAATATTTTTGACATAATTAAGTCGGGTTTTCATAAGGAGAGTTTAAAAGATGAAAAAGGGAAAGATTTTAAATTGGATTTAAAAGATTTTTCTACAATGCTAACTCCGTCATCACCCCGTGTTTTGAGTGCTACAAGCTCGTCTTCTCCTTTTGACGATGCTTTGTGTGGACCTAGTATGGGGGAAGCGCCTTATGTTCCCTCTCCTTTCTCCACCGAGGACGAGATATTTGATCCCGGAATTGCTTATAAAGGGAAATCTCGGTCTTCCACCGATGTAATAAATGGAAAATCTTTCTATTTGATTGGTGCGAGTCTACCTCGAGTAGCTCATGGTTTTTGTGGCTTACCCATTGTCCCACCCTTCTATTTCTTCTCATCTATTTTCTTAAAACCCTTTGGGTTTGTGTTGACACATGATGAAGTGGCGTTGATTTGTTTTTCCAATGAAAACAAGAACGCCATCTTCGATCCCGGTATTTTGCACCATCAAAGGACTTAGTCCTTAATACCGGTTGTTTTTGGGCCTTGTTTATCATGTAAGCCCCACCAAAAATTGACCATACCAAGATAATCCCTAAATGATTACATTTATGAGGATTCGAGTCGAGCTTTTGACTCGGTTATAAAAAACAAGGTGCCTCGTGGGGGAAACCCATGCTTATCCATGTACATATTATTGCTTTCTAATTAGTTTAATGTGAGGGGATTTGTGCCCTTCCAACCTTTGTTCTATGGTTGTTTGTGAATTGTGGTTTTTAGATCATGATCTTCACGATTGGAGCCTCTCGTGTTCGTTTTATGGGAGCACTCGATCGTTTGCTTTGAAGACTTTCTCAATATCCATGATATATCCTTTGATGTTCTAACCTTAGGTTTATAGCACACTTCATAAACGGCTATTGATTTAACGGTTACACCCTTTTCATGCTAGATTAAGCATTCGACTACGTCTCTAGTATGGGGATGTTTGCACCCCTAGACTCGAAACATTGAGGACAATGTTTAACTTTAGTATGGGGGTGAATAGATACTTGCCTTGCCAAACCTTCACGCTTTCCAAAGTTTATCTTTTTGTTTATCGTTTTGTTGCAAAATAAGGCTAAAAATGGCTAAATTTTAAATTTTTTCTCATGTTTTATAAGTGTTTGAAGACACGAATGTAGATTTTCCGATGGCGAGAATAAGAGTAATTTTTGACTCGACCGTGCGTGTTGAGCACTTAGCTTTGATTCCTTAACTACACATTAGGCTAAGTCTCTTAAATGAGGACGAGAAATGATAGGGTTAATTATAAGTTACTATGCTAAACGTAGAGTACTCGTATTATTTCAAAAACTCATGTGTTCTCGTTGTTTGCTTATTCTCCCTTCGCTTGTAAATATTTTTTGCTTAATAAATATTGACTTAGCGGTTTAGTTGGGATTGTTGGGTTTCTAGTCTTTTCTAGTAGCTTCCGTGTAATTAAATTGGGAAGACATTAAGGTATCGCCAGCGTCACGGTTTTGAAGTATTGGCACCCAAATAATCAAAAGCTTCACCCAATAATAAGATTTCAAGTGCTCACCTAAATCAAGCAAACAATTTGAAGCCCCACAAGGTCGAAAAATCTATGGAAAATTGAAAGTGAATCAAGCCTTAATCTTTGAAGCTTTAAAGATCCAAAATTCGCCTTAGCGTGAGGATATACGTATTTGGCTAATAAAACTACCGATGAGGTGGATAATAAAAGGCAAGGCAAGACCGAAGTCATAATAAAAGCTTCATGGCGAAGTTGAATAAAAGATGGAGGTAAACCAAAGATAATGAGGCCCTTCCGTTAGGGGGCGTATAAAAGTCTTGGTAATAAGTCTCATGTTCAAAACCGTTATAAAACCGTGTTTATCGATTCTTCTTGTTGACTTAATTTTTTGACATCGTTGTCTATTAGGAGGGGTTATTGATTTGATGGTCTTGGTTACACCGTTAGGACTCTATTTTTAGACCTAAATCTCTATTATCGCATAAGTCAAACAATGGATCCTTGTGAAACATTCATGACAATATAAAATATAAGAGATACAACTTAGGAATAATAGGAGGATAAGTACGTATTAGGGCATATGAGTAGTGTTAGCATTACTAACTTATAATGACAATGATCTCGTTGCACGCTTGGCATGGAATTGGGGTGAAAATCGAGGACGATGAAATTATTTCTAACGAAGCATTCACGTGTTCTTATTCTATGAACCTAAACGTCCCATTTTGCGATGAAAATCATACATTATGTCTAAAACGCAAGTAGTAGCAATAGTCGTAGTGTAGGTAGTTTATCATTCAATAAAGTAAATAAAAATGAATTTTGGAGGTGCTACGATACTTTATTCTAGCATTGCGTGAGGGCACGACAATGGTTTAGTATGGGGGAGTGATGAGACTGCTTTTATACATAGTCTCATCGTCCAAATTGGGCTTAAAATGCATTAAATATCAGTAAAAATGCCAAATATATGCTTGTGTTTGTTGCTTGTGTATTTTAGGTACGGATATTGAGAGAATGACAACAAGATCACAAGAATCAATCAAAAACGAACACGGGAAACGAAGCCGAACGATGAACCGGACCCGAATCATGAAATTCCAAAGAAGACCTTGAAGATTTGAAGATTTGAAGATTGGCAAGATTGGTCCCTCACTTTTTGAAGACTTGTCACTTTAGACCCTTGTAAACTTTAATTATTACAAGTTTGGTCCTAAAGTTTCAAGACATGACATTATAAGCCCTTGAAGAATGCAAATATTGCATGAATAGTCCTTATTCTAAGTTTGAAAGTATATTGTGCCAAAAATGACAAGTGGCTGAAAGTTGTTATTTGTAAAAGGGGCGTTGACAAAGTTTTATTATCAAGTGACAAGAAAAGGGGACTAGAGGGACTAAAACAGCCAGACACACAAACTTCAACCCACCACTCACAACACGCCACCTCATCCACTATAATCTTTCCACCAATCACATCCCTCCTAACTTCCACCTCACCCTCCATTAACTTAACCCGTTTATATTAAATTTTAAATTAATATTAACTAATCCCTTCCCTCCAAACACTTACTGTTCAGCATCCCCACCCTAATTAACCCCTAATCCGACCAATAAACCCTAATCCTAATCACCCACAAACCAAAGGGTTTTTAACCCATCACCTCCAGATCCTTAATTTGCATCATTCTCATCCCTAACCCACTCTCACTTTTGTCCCCACTAAACCCATGTGCCCATACCCCACTCCCCTGCTCATGTCACTTTCCCCCAGTTCCCATGAAGGAGACAATATCAACGTCCCTCATATACTCCTTGGTCCCAAAGTCACAATGGACGTCCATGATCACTTCTTTACAGCTATTGTATCAACATCATCACGTGAAGACCATTTGACTAAGATTCGTCCAAGGGCAATGTTGGAATTGCACCCATTAGGATTTAGAGATTCTAGAGGGTTCTGTTTAAGCTTATAAAAGGAGCACTCAACATGTGAGTTGCCCTTTGTTCCAGTTTTAGCTTTTCTACATTTTGTAATTCTTTTTTAAGAATTAATGAAAGTTGGTCTTTTGTGAGCAAATATAATTTCTTTTTATTGTTTTAAAAGTTGGTGTGTGTTTGAAAAGCTAGCTGAGTTCCAAATTTAATTGTTGAAATATTTTGTTGAAAGAGTTTTCAAAAAGCATTTAAAAGTTTCTGAAAAATCCGTTTTCTTGGTTAGCAAATTGGTTCAAAGTCCACATAAGCTGTTTTATTTGGGCTCCTATATGACCATTGAACCTTGATATCTTGTGGATATCAAGATTCAGTGGGTATAGAGCTTGGGTAAAAAGCATATTGAGGTGAAAACCTTTTTGCTTGTTTTGACCCATTGGTTTTAACACTTACTATATCAATAGCTACAAGCTTTAAGCTTGTAGCATTTAATATTTGAAGTTCTTCTGTTGGTCTTGTGGTGATTATACAGGAAAGAGTGGTTTAATCACTTTTCATCAAGGTTGGAGTATTTCTACTCATTTAGCAACCTCATTTATCCATTTTTTTTCCAAGGACCCCTGGCTTACCTAGTTGTTGGTTTAAGTTCAGGGGAGCTTAGCTGACCCTCACTAGGATGTAAAGTGAGGGAGGTGCTCATTCTCTTTCCTTTCTCATTTTTCTTTCTTATTTTTACTAAAAAACTGTGTGCTATATGAATATGCATGATTGTGTTTATTTGATGAAGTTTTATGTTTGATTATGCTTATTTAGGGTGTTTATGCATGTCTAGATAGTTTAGACTCAATTTGGTTAAGTTCTGTAAACATTCTGTTTGTTAAAGTTTAAAATCAGAAAGTTAAAGGGGTGTTTGGGTTTGGGGTAATAACTGGTTTATGTGACAAGAACTTGGTTAATATTAGCTTAAGCACTCTCAATTGGTTAATATAGGGTGTGTTATATACTTAGTTTTCAGTTTGGTATGTTAAAAACAAGAAGTGCATGCTAAATATTTGGTAAGTAGCACAAAAAATCAGTAACTGCCAATTTGTCTTGTCTTAGTGTAAGATTTTCTTTGAAATCTTGAAGATTGTTAGATATGGTGCATGTTTAGGTTTTAGACCTGGTTTGGTATCATTTATGAGTGGATTGGGTAAGAATTGGTGAGCCAAAACTCACCCAAATACCAAACACATCAGCAACTACCATTCTGCCATACTTTCTGTATACAGTGACTGATTAGGGACATTTTTGTTTGATTTTTGAGAAGAGCTTGTGTGTTTTATTGTTCTAATTGATTCCCTACACTCAACTGAGTGTAGGGGTGCCCCCATTGTCCATCAAATACCAAAGAAATCATCAAGAACAAGCCCTTTTGTTCACATCTTCACTTGTGAAGATTTACTCTTTGTGTTCATCAAGCAAGCTACTTAACTGGGCATGTTTTTGACTCCAATTGGTTTAATTCTAGTTTAATTTTGATAAAGTTTGTGTTTTAGAGTAATATTAGTTACTGTATTTGAGTTTTTTTTACAAAAAGGACGTGGTCAGGACTCGAACCTGCGCCACTCCTCTCACACACAAACGCGTTTACCATCTGCCCTAGGGTCTTTGACTGGTAACCTTTTGCACAATTAATTATTTAAGGGGTGTGTGTTTTTAGCTTATTAAACCAAGCATCTTATTAATAAGCTGTTTCCAGCTTATTCTTATTAGCTTTTTACTAGTTTGTATTTTTCCCTTGTTCTTTATTAGGTTTAGGACTTTTTGGTTTAAAAAGTTTATTTTTCACGTGTCTAATTAATTTACTAGGATTATTTTAAGTTTTAATTTTAAAAAGTAAATAAAAAATAGGAAAAAGTATTTTAAAAATCTGGAAAAATAGTTTTTGAGTTTTTGATGGTATTTTTGAGGTTTACAGCAATTAAAATTTTTAGATTAACTTAATTTTGATTTTATATGATTTTAGAGTTTTTAACCAACTTTAGAAATTAATATAAAATTATTAAAAAGGTTTTGGAAACTTTTGATTGCATTTCTGTCTTAGTTACATTTTTTCTAGATTTTTGGTAATTTTTTAGAATTTTTTATTAAACTTTGAATTTTTTTGAATATTTTATTATTATTTTATTATTAAAAATTGAAAGTTAGTTTTTTCAAATTTTTTCATTTTTCCTAGTTCAAATATCTAAAGTTAGGACTTTTGCAACTTTTAGAACATTTTCATTGTCCTTAGATTTATTATTATTATTATTTTAAGTTTTAATAGTTTTAATAGTTTTTAAATCATTTTAAATAGTTTTGGTTAGTTTAAAAATTTTCAAAAAATATTTTTAATATAAGTTAGGTTGTTTTAGAGGTTTACAAAGTGATAAAACTCATTTTGGGCTTTTTAGTAATTAAATTGATTTTTAGGGCTTTAATTAGCATTAAAAATCATTATTTAATTAATTAAAAGGTTTGGGTGATTTTTGATTTTTTGTAAACCCTTTATACATTATTTAGGATTTGTTTGCAATTTTTAGGAATTTTTAGGATAAAATTTTAAATTTGGTGATTTTACGGTTTTACGTGTACGACCTTTTCGTCTTAGTTTAATACGACTTCGTAACCGTCATTCTCTTCTTATCCCCTTTCTATTTTCCTTTCTCATAACAATAAAATCACAAACTTAATCATCTCTTAACATAACACACTAGCCTCCTTGAGAACGAACTCATTTTAGGGTTATAACTTGTGGTTTTCCTAAACTACTCGTTAACACTTGCCCTAATTGCCTCCTTTCTAAAGGTGTGCAAAAACTCAACCATCACATATCTAAAAACAATGTATCTAACATGCATTCAGCATTTCAATGCCACAAAGTTAGCATTTTCAGCTAGCATTTATTGCTTCATATACATCCTCTTACAGAAGTTCACGATTATATCTAATTTGAATTAAAGTATGTAATAAGCATACAACATACCAATTCCAGTTAATCAGAAAACTAAAAAGACGACGTGGAGGATGAGGATCAAGGTGAAAAAAGAAAAAAACAAACCTCAAGAATATAATCAACATTCTTATCATTCGTCATTGCCCTTTCTTGTTATTGCAAATCACAGTTTCACACACTATGTTCAAGTTTTATATGAATATATGCATATGAAGGTGGTTTATATAGGCATAAGGAATTTTGAGTTTGAGTTTGAAGCTATTTTGTTTTTCTGCCAGTGTGTTTTAGTTGTTTCCATCTTTTTGTTATTTTCATAATTGTGTGATATTATTTCCTTAATATTTCACACGGTATTACTATGTATAAAGCATTGCCTTAATTTTTGACACGGTATTACTAAAAAGATGAATACAGTTCAACATTTCCAGTATTAAAAAGATGATTTTTTCAATCACGGTCTGTTTTTTCAAGTTTCCTAATTTGTTTAGTTTTTCAAGTTTCAACATTTAACAATTGGGATACACCCTTTATAGGGTATATAGATATATAGATATAGATTATTTTTAAATAAGTTGAAATTCAACAACATCAACTAACAGTCTATTTTACTTAAGATTATGTAATTATTTCATCTTTTCATATATGCCAACTTAAATCGATCATGAACCAATTACATGTTTATAATGACACGACACTACATTTAAAGATCATCTTAAAAATATTCAACTACAAGTCTATCGATATTACTTGTGTATTAAAGAATATTACGTTATATTAGTATTGAAGATATTTGTAGGGAAACTATAACACTTTTATTTAGAAATCAAATGAATTAAATTAATTAAATTAACATAAAACAAATAACAAAATATAAATAACAGAAAAATAAATACAGACATAACTATAAACGATAATTAAATAAAACACTAAAATAATAAAAAGACTTACTAAATCACCAGCAAGTCGAGGCACGCGTAAGACACGCTTAGAACTAAAGAGCTGAGGCACGTGTTTGACACGCTTCCCTTAAAACAGATTCATCGTCTGTTTCCCAGGGTACAACAGCCGAAACAGTAAGTTGTACTGTCGGACTTAACCAAACTACCCGGAATTTCATCTTTACAGATGCGTACTCCATATGTTGGAAATCAATAATAATACTTATTGATTTGATGTGTGAAAAAAGATATGGAATTAGGCCTCTATTTATACACAATAGACTCCCTTCCAGTTTACTCATCCCACCGATGTGGGACAAAAAATAAACTATTTTCCTCTTTAAGCATGGTACCAAATGCCTAACTTTGAGACACGATATCTCATTCACATCACCTTCATTTTGGACACATAAAGGCTCATTGCGAAGCTCTCTTCAAAGAGAACGCGAACCTATAAAGTATCACTAATATATATGACACATACATATACATAATTGTGTCCAAAGTTGGTCAAAAGTTATTTTGCCAACAATATTTTTCCAACAATCCCCCACATGAATAGAGATCGGTTGTAATACACAAAAGTTTCAATAAAATTCCAACAGTTGAATCTTGCATAGGATAGGTAGGTGTGACCCTTTGAACCTTCCCTTGTGAGATGCACTTAGTCTCCTATATCTAAGTAGACGCGATGTCTTTGAACTTAGCATCTGTTTACGTAGACGACAATACACACTCACACAAGAATCTCCCTGACATTGTCAAGTCCTCATAGTCGTGTTCGTTATGGTCATGAACACTAGCCTGGTTCTGCAAGAGCTCTTAGAAATTGCGCCCCCACAATTTCTTTCGAAGCGACCCCTACTTCTCTCTCACATAGGTAATTTCATCTTGAATCATTAAAAACATATGTTTTATGATTTCATATTGAATCATCATGCTTTATGATTTCATCATGAATCAATTAAGCCATATGTTTAACCTCTCAATAAGTCACATTGTTCTAGGAATGGACTAGGAAAGTTATTGTATTAAGTAACTCCCCCACATTGACGTGACTTCCCCCACATTTCTATGATTAGGTTGTCCTATTGAACCCAGATCTTGGGATCTCCAGTCAACTGGGTTAGGTTTTCCTTCATAGAAACTCATTCTTTCAAGGGCTTTAGTCCCATTCCTTTAGACGACTCACTAACTAACTCTATGCTTAAGCCTTTCGTAAGCGGATCCGCGATGTTATCCTTTGACGTTACGTAGTCAATCGTGATAACTCTAGTTGAGAGTAGTTGTCGCAACAATCACAATCTATGATGGATATGTCTCGACTTACCGTTTACATTTGTGATATGAGCTCTGTCAAATTCTATTGACTATCACACTTTATAAACATGGTCGTTACCGGTATACGCCATCTTGGTATGTCTTTTACGAACTAACGTAAACTATCCTGCATATTTTATAAATTTATCTCAAATAATAAATTCATATTTCATCATAGATTTAGCTATAATTGTCTCTTTGAAATACTTTCAAGATTTCTAGGACATAGCTTTCCACTTAGAATAAATACATCCCCTCTAGTGGATTTAGATTCTTATATGTAAGAATCTATATTTGCATTACTCTATCACTTGATAGTAGTAGGATATCTTCCATAATGTAATATTATTAGTATCATAGTACTCAAGTAATACTTATTCAAATGGTCCCCACTTGAATTACTAATATATCTGCTTGCCTGATTATAAGTTCTAAATCAGATCATACACACGTCATTAGACACATAAGATACCCAATATTCTTTGAGTATTCAAAATGGGAAACACTTTTACCTCTATTTTAAATAGATTTAAAAAGATGTCGTTGGACTCTAGCTAGGCCGGACTCCCCCACATTGAACCTCTCAATAATATTGTTTTTCTTAATGTTTGACTTCAAAACAAATCCATATGGGTTCAACAAACCCAACAACTAATGAAATTCATGTCAAAAATTGACTCCAACAGATCATTAGTGGATTTATTCATCTTGTTATCACTTCTAGTGATAAGTATATTCATGTATAAACATAACAGTACATATTTACTATTGATCACACATACATACATCAATTTTGAATCCACATTCTGACATGATATGGTCAAAAAGTTTGATGTCATTGTTTGGTAGCTTGCCTTAAACCATATAATGACTTAATTAGCCTACAAACTTTTCTCTCTAGCATAGGAACTATGAATCCCTCAGGTTGGTTCATGTATAGTTCCTTTTTCTAAATCCCTGTTTATAAATATCGTTTTCACATCCACATAAGAAACTTCCAAAATTTCTTAATGCGGTCAATAAAGTACCATCATAATTGAGGTTTTTAGTGTAACATGCAAATAAGCATCCAAGGAAGATAGACCTTCTCGCTTTTTTAAATTCTTTGATTACCAATATTTCTTTGCACATGTCAATGGTGACATGCACATGTTAATGGTGACATCGAATTTATCTATCTTTTTAAGATCCATTTATAGCCTAGTGGTTTACAACTTAAGGTACACCCACGAGCTTCTAAGTTTACTTTGTAAACTATAATCTATTTCACTTTTGGCTTCTTTTCATTGATACCCTTTCAAAGAAGTTATTGCTTCTCAGTAAGAATTAGACTCATTTTCTACCATAAAAGAAACAAAAATCAAATCCAACCAATCTCTCGGTTCATGTCATTTTGTTTCTTCTAGGTTCAACCTCTCCCTGGGTCAATCTTGTCTCTCATCAAAGAGATCAATATCATCTCGTTGTCTCTGACCTTGGACAACCTCGTCATCTATTCTAGATGATCTTTCAATTTCTTTCATAAACAAGGAATATATTTCCGAAGAATGAATCATTCCTTAATTCCATTACTATGTCTATTTTCGATTCATGTACAATGAAACGATAAGCACTGCTATTCATAACAAAACATGTGAACATACAATCCATGGGTTTAGGTCCAATCTTTCAAACCATGAATTTCATACGGATATCTTAGCTAGATACCCCCCACATTTGTAAGTACTTATAAGATAGTTTTCTTCTCACCTATAGTTCGTAAGAAGTATCTTATTTTATTTACAAGGTATCTTATCTAAAAGATAAGCAATCGATATAATCGCTTTCCCCCACATGCCATGGCTTAAACCTGGACTTAAGAACATGACATTAACCATTTCTTCTAAGGCATGATTCTTTTCTATATCAAGAGCAATGAATTTGTGTCTTATTCTAAGTTTAGCATAAAAATTTAGAAATAGAGACACATATTCACCTCCAATAACTTCGAATCACCTTATTATCGATAATAAGTTGGTTCTCAACTTATGTATATAGATCAAGCTTGTCTATATCCTTACTCTCAAGTAAGTGTAAATAGCAATATTTTGTACCGCATTTAGCCAATATGGTGAAGTACACGATACTCTATACTTTAGTAGGTATCAATTCTAAATAACATAAAACCATGTGAATCATATCAAGGTTTTTTGCTTATTTCTGTTCAACCAAGAGAAAAGACTTATCAATTTGGCTTTAACCTAAGTTTTGATTTTATAATCCGTGTTAATACAAAAATAGGTATCCAATTTGGTTTAATTGGACAACATGTTGAGTAAAAATTTAAAACATGTCAAAGTGAGTCATAACATACATTTAAAAATGACCATTATAAAATATAATCAACTTACCCATTTTAAAGGCATAACCCGTATGCACTAAATTTATGTTATTCGTTAAATCGATTTTTATTTGATTCAAATACATATGAAAGCCAAATTTCATTAAGCAACCATCCGGACATAAGATTCCTACGAATCTCCGGCACACACAACGTTGGTTAACTTAGTTTCTTTTCCATATGTAAATCACATCTTTTTCCTTGATATTACCAGTTGGAGAGTTGCCGAAACTCGTTCTCTCCATTCTCAACTGCAATATAAGAGTTAATTAAACTCTTATCACCATATACATGACATGATACAGAAGTGCTGATGCACCATTATCTATGGTTGGATTCACTCATGACCTTAGTTTTCATGTCATTCTAGCCATTTAACACATAGTTACGGCACAAAAGGTTTCTGAATGCTTTAAAGCATCTACCGTACACATAAATCGAGTATCGGTCTCCCATTTTACAAGTAAGGGAGCAGATCCTTTAGATGTCACTCGTGACATTCCAAATAATTTGTTAATCCGATGTCTCATAATTAGTTTGAAACTAATTTTTATTACTATTAACAACGTTCTAAATCACATAGTGTTTCTTATCCAAAACGAATTAGATCGAATCTTGATTCAAACCACTAATGTTTTGTACGATCCGTTACACAAAACCACTTTAAACAAAGTCTTTCGACTAAACAATTAAAGAATGTCTCCTATGACATAATCTTTCTAACAAAACCACATATGTTATCAATCTTCATCACGAAGATCTTAATAGATCAATTTCATATGATCAATTTTTACAACGAAACTCAACAAGGTTTCAGTAGATCCATTCTTTTAAAAAAAACTCAACAAGGTTTTAATAGATATGCCTTTAAACTCAACAATGTTTTTATAGGTATATCTATAAACTCAACAAGGTTTCTATAGGCATATTTATAAACTCAACAAGGTTTCAAGAATATATATGTTTTATAATTAGACTCGGCCCAATTTACAATGAATTACACAAGTAAAAAACTCTTCCACTAATTAATAAAAATAGTGTATGTAATATGATATTTAATGATAACTCATACCATTGTCAACATCTTATTTCAAAGAAATTCTTCTTGATTTCATTGAACACGTTTCAAAAGTCTAATAAAATAAGATCTTGCACTTTATGAGATCAATGAATACGTTCTAATAATCTCATAAAATAACAACTTATCTATTATGAGATTTGTGTCAAAGAAACTCCACTTGGTTTCAATGAATCTAAATTCACCATGACTCCAATCATGTTGTAACTGGCGCACCAATTACATTTACAAGATTCACTAGGGTCACAATTGTGTTACCACAAGTAAATTTGTCAATATTCTAACGGAATACAGTTAAGAACTATTAAAACAATTTGGTATCTAATAAACTTAACATGGTTTATATAAACTTGTACCAAATCTGATTCAAAGAAACTCAATCGTGGCTTCAGTAAATCTAGGTTAAAACTATAACATATGTAACAAACAAACTAAACGATCAGTTTGAACGCAAACTCATCATGGTTTCAAAACAAACTAAAACGATAAACTGTTTTAAAAAATCGTTTATAGATCTGTAACACCAGATCTGTTAATTAAAATTCTGTTTACTTAAAAACTGATTTCCTAAAGAAACACAATCTTGGTTTCGGGAGAATACAGTTTGTATAAAAATAAGTTAATTAAATTAATATGATTTTAGCAAAAAAGTGTTTAATTCTGTTACACAGAATCTGTTTTAAGACTGTAGGGAAACTATAACACTTTTATTTAGAAATCAAATGAATTAAATTAATTAAATTAACATAAAACAAATAACAGAATATAAATAACAGAAAAATAAATATAGACATAACTATAAACGATAATTAAATAAAACACTAAAATAATAAAAAGACTTACTAAATCACCAGCAAGTCGAGGCACGCGTAAGACACGCTTAGAACTAAAGAGCCGAGGCACGTGTTTGACACGCTTCCCTTAAAACAGATTCATCGTCTGTTTCCCAGGGTACAACAGCCGAAACAGTAAGTTGTACTGTCGGACTTAACCAAACTGCCCGGAATTTCATCTTTACAGATGCGTACTCCATATGTTGGAAATCAATAATAATACTTATTGATTTGATGTGTGAAAAAAGCTATGGAATTAGGCCTCTATTTATACACAATAGACTCCCTTCCAGTTTACTCATCCCACCGATGTGGGACAAAAAATAAACTATTTTCCTCTTTAAGCATGGTACCAAATGCCTAACTTTGAGACACGATATCTCATTCACATCACCTTCATTTTGGACACATAAAGGCTCATTGCGAAGCTCTCTTCAAAGAGAACGCGAACCTATAAAGTATCACTAATATATATGACACATACATATACATAATTGTGTCCAAAGTTGGTCAAACGTTATTTTGCCAATAATATTTTTCCAACAATATTTACGGTTGTGTAACTTACTATGATCATATGATATGTCCCTTCGTTATAAGAATTCAAATTTTTCACAACGTTAAAACAACATTTAAACTTAATGACTATGTAGTTAAAATAAAATTTGACTTACTTCAGAGAAACAATAATAAAACGTGGTTATTAAAAGCTGGTTAGTTTTCATGAATTTAAATTGATTGATAGCTATTCGATTTTATAAAACTAAGAACAAGAATCAATTTAATTCAACCAACCACCCCTTTATCTTTTATTAACTGCGTATAGCTATCACTTCAAATGTGATACTATGCTGTTTGATCGTACATACAAAGAAGAAAGAAACCAATAACAGAATCAAGATCTTACAACCCAAGATCAAGACTCATAAACCAAATCAAGAACTGAAACAATGAATATCAAAGGCGACTGGAACAAGAGAGACTTTTCACACTTTTCACACCCACACACAATCTACCTAACAAATGAGAGATAAAATATGTATATAAAGACGAGTGGTCAAGCACAGCTTGTGAGTTTCCAATATTGACGCTCTTAGTCCTCCATCTTCCAACACCTGTACACAAAAAGAAAAAAACAAAGAAAACAAAAATAACAAAGGAAAAACTTACCATTTCACCCTTCAACTATGGACCACTTATCAACTTACATTTAATACCCCCTCTTAAGTTGATTTGTGATATAAGTTGACAAGATTAAGCTTATCACTCAGAAATTTATGATCTTTGATTGATAAGCCCTTAGTAAACATATCAGCCACATTGTCTTCTGATTTGATTTTCAAAGTCTTAATCAAACCTGCTGACACCTTTTCTCTTAAGAAATATAAGTCAATTTCAAAATGTTTTGTCCTTTCATGAAACACAGGGTTAGCAGCAATCTGAATTGCAGAACTGCTATCACAATTGATAGGAACTGGTAAACATATATCAACTTTAAGATCCTTCATGATCTTAATAATCCACATTATCTAACAAGCAACACTGTTCATTGCTCTATATTCAGCTTCTGTTGAAGATTTAGCAAGCACAGACTGCTTTTTGCTTTTCCATGAAACAAGATTGTTTCCAAGATAAACAGTATATCCTGTTACAGACTTCCTAGTAACCTTACATTTTGCCCAGTCTGAGTCAACAAATGCAGCAAGACTTAAATCATTGTTCCTCATAAAAGAAATACCATTACCAGGAGAACTCTTAAGATATCTAAGAACATGAAAAGCAAGCTTCAAGTGTGATTTATAAGGATCATGCATAAATTGACTCAGATTGTGAACAACATAGGCTATGTCAGGCCTCGTTAATGTAAGATAGATCAATTTTCCAACAATTTTCTGATAACATGTTTTGTTATCAATTGGAACATCTTGTTCTATGACCTTTTGATCTTTTTTCCTTTTAGATGAATCAGGAATAGGTGCTTTAGCTGGCTTACATGCCAGCATACCATATTCTGCAAGTAATTCAAGACAATACTTTCTTTGATTAAGCACAAGACCATTATTAGCATCAAGTACTTCTATGCCTAAGAAGTACTTAAGCTTTCCAAGATCTTTAATTTTAAATTTAGAACTCAAGTATTTCTTAAACTCATTAATAACAGATTCATTGTTACCAGTTATGATAATATCATCAGTATAAACTAGTAAAGCAACAAAAGAATCATTCTCATTTTTAGTGAAAAGAGAAACATCACTTTTACTTTGTATGAATCCATTTTCAACAAGCACACTAGTTAATTTCTCATTCCACTTTCTTGGTGCTTGTTTAAGACCATACAAAGATTTAGTGAGTCTGCACACTTTATTATCATTAGACCCATATCCCTCAGGAAGTGTCATGTAAATCTCTTCATCTAATTCACCATATAAGAATGCATTATTAACATCAAGTTGATACACAGGCCAAGCATAGTGAACAGCTACAGAAATAAGGCATCTAACAGTAACAATTTTCACTATTGGTGAAAATGTTTCCTCATAATCAATACCCTCTTTTTGACTAAATCCTTTAGCCACAACCCTAGCTTTAAACCTTTCAACCTCACCACTAGATTTGTACTTAACTTTCCATAACCACTTACAAGCAACTGCTTTTCTACCTGGTGGTAAATCCACAATTACCCAAGTGTTATTTCTGTTAAGTGCATCCATCTCTTCATTCATAGCTTCAATCCATTTTGGATTTTTAATAGCTTCTGAATAAGATTTGGGTTCATGAATTTTGTTCAAATTATTAGCAAAAACAAAGTTATGCATAGACAAATTGGCATAAATAATCACACTATTTATATCATATCTAACCTTTTTATCCATCACATAATTGTCAAATTTAGCAGGAGTTTTAACAGCCCTACTAGATCTCCTTAACTCTGGTCTTTCTGGACTATTACTACTTTCAGACTCAAACATTTGTTTAAATTCCACAAAGTCATCACCCTCAGACTCATAATCATCATCATTATTGATAATGTCATCTCCTTCATAACTTCCTATATTATCACCTAGACTATTCTGGCTGCTGTCAATCTTGTCTAAACTAGACTCTTTGACTACCCCCCTAGAATGTCTGGCAACAACAGGAGAAGTGTCACTAGACACATCTACAAAGTCAGGAGTCAACCTATTATCAATATCATTCTTTCTGTCTCTCTTATCATCATAGGGTTCATTTGACTTTGATTCTACTAGGTCAAAAAAGTTTTGACTATTAACACCATTTTCTTCAAAAACAAAATCTTTAACTAACACATCATTTTTAAAAGGATAAACAGTCTCATAGAACTTCACATCTCTAGAAAAGAAAAAACTCTTAGTTTCAAGGTTATAAAGCTTATAACCCTTTTTAGTGTTAGAATACCCCATAAAACACATTTATCAGACCTAGCAGAAAATTTATCTGAGTTATTTAAAACAGTTGCAAAACACAAACAACCAAAACTTTTAAGCAAAGAGAGACTAGGTGAAACATTGTAAATCATTTCATAGGGACTTTTTCCAGAAAGCACAGAGGTAGGAAGCCTGTTAATAAGGTACACAGATGTTAAAATACATTCAGACCACATGTTTAAAGGAATGCCCCCCTGAAACATGAGGGCTCTAGCAACATTAAGCAGATGTCTATGTTTTCTTTCAACAATACCATTTTGCTGTGGTGTGTATACACAAGAAGTCTGGTGTATTATACCCTTAGATGTAACAAATTTTTCAAACATATGATTTATAAACTCAGTCCTATTATCACTTCTAAAAACTTTAACAGAAATATCAAACTGATTCTTAATGAGATTATAAAATTCTACAACCTTTTCAAAAACCTCATCTTTTCCTTTAAGTAAATACAACCAGACAGCTCTAGTATAATCATCAACAATGGTAAGGAAAAATCTGAAACCTTCCCTACTCTTAATCTTATAAGGACCCCGGACATCTAAATGAATAATATCACCCAAATGCTTAGTCTTATGATCACCAAGAGGAAAAGGTTCTCTGGTTTGCTTAGCCTTGTGACACACATCACAAGGTTGAGTTTCACCCAAATCATCAATCTTAAGTGTATCTTTCAACACATTCAGAACTTGATCAGATGGATGACCAAGTATGTTATGCCAAATACACTTAGAAAGCATACAACAAGTAATCTTACTATTAAAAATTTTCCTACCTGAATCAAACACATACAATCCATTATTCTCACTACCAGTCCCCAGGAGGGACTTTTGAAGAGAATCCTGAATAAAACACTTAGATTCAATAAAAGAAACAACAAACTTATTGTCCTTAGCAAGTTTATGAATAGAGATAAGACTGACTTTGTATCCAGGTACCACCAACACATTTTTCAAACTAATTTTGTCTGTAAGTTTATAATTTCCAACAAATTTTACCAACTCAATAGTCCCATTAGAATGTGAAACAGTTATATTCAAATGAGAGACATTTATAACATCAGTTAAATGATCAGTTGAAAAAGTCATGTGTTGAGAAGCACCAGAATCAAAAATCCAGCCAACATAAGTACTATATGTACTAATGTTAGTGTTGTAGTTAAAAAACTTGCAAGTAACAAAACTAATCACATGATTAGAAAAAGATAAAGTACCAGCAGCACCAGACTGCAACTCACTATTATCAGGCTTAGAACCAATCAAAGCCATCAACCTGTCTCTGATACCATATTCGATTTTATAAAACTAAGAACAAGAATCAATTTAATTCAACCAACCACCCCTTTATCTTTTATTAACTGCGTATAGCTATCACTTCAAATGTGATACTATGCTGTTTGATCGTACATACAAAGAAGAAAGAAACCAATAACAGAATCAAGATCTTACAACCCAAGTTCAAGACTCATAAACCAAATCAAGAACTGACAATGAATATCAAAGGCGACTGGAACAAGAGAGACTTTTCACACTTTTCACACACACACAATCTACCTAACAAATGAGAGATAAAATATGTATATAAAGACGAGTGGTCAAGCACAGCTTGTGAGTTTCCAATATTGACGCTCTTAGTCCTCCATCTTCCAACACCTGTACACAAAAAGAAAAAAACAAAGAAAACAAAAATAACAAAGGAAAAACTTACCATTTCACCCTTCAACTATGGACCACTTATCAACTTACATTTAATAATAGCATTCAAGCATTAGTAAGTAGAATACTAATAATACGGACACGTTAATCTTCTAAAGCCTTATTTTATATTCGACGTATTAACAAAAAGGAAAAAAAAAGGTTATATTTATGGAAAATAAGGACACGTCATACCCAAATGATCTGTTCATATCAAATTTTGATAACAAGTTGATATATGATAAATTATATTATAATCCAAATAAATTGCCCAGGGTTTATTAGTAATTAGTTAATTACATAGCCGTTTAACATTAGAATAAAAGGGTCTTCCGGACACCAACATGCACTTCGTATATACATCTAACAAAGGTGTTGTCGTCTTTCAAAATGGATATGGTGAAAAATATAGACATTTTCTCATGGAAGACACTCGCAGTGCGCGGCTATGACAAAAAAGTGACATTTTTTATAGGTATTTTTCAACGAGATCACACCTTCGATAATATTGAACCGCACGTTCACAATTTAAAACTCCCATTAGTGAGATTTAAAGACTTTACATGTTCAGTTAATTCTCAAAGTGATGCTTTTGTATAGCTGCGTAAAATGCAAACTAATTATATGGCATTGAGGGTCAATGACTAACAAATATTGATTTGGTTGATTAGATAAGCCATTAAAGAACATTTTATTAATAAAAAACATGAAACTATGGATACTTTATTTAACAACATGGTTGTTATGTTTTGTGACGTTTTTGGAGGGTTTTAAATCGTTATTCAAAACGCATTCTAACAAGATATTGTTATTGCCAATTCTAAACACATGTTTATATCATTTAGGGAACTGCACGATGAACATAGTTTAAAAAGAAGTGTTACACATTTTATGATCACATATATGTAACATCGAATCTTACGTCAGTAGAAAAAAAGAATTAGATGTGTTTACGTTGTTTTTATTGATTATTTGGCTATTGTGTTTCATGTAACTTATATTTCATTGTTACCAATTTTATATTTTATGTCTACTTATCCAAATATGTTTCCTTCTAACCTTAACTTCATTATATGCAATGCTATTCACAATTCTTTTGTACGCCACTTAATAATATCCGTGAATTTCATGGGTCTTTTAGCTAGTTATCTCTAATAAAACAGAGTTTTTTACAAGTGTTTAAAGCAGTCAATGTACAAGTCTATAAGCAACCTTCAATAAATTTTTTCCAAAAATACTAAAGCTTATTATTACGCCACGTGTACAACCAGAATTTTGGTAAGCATTAAAAAGTTTTAGCAAAATTTTCAAAAGGAAAAAGTTTACCACCGTATTTTTGGAAAGCATTTAAAACAAAACGTCTTATTAAATTATAGGTTTAACAATTTTTTTCAAAAAATAATAGTCGTATACGTTTTTTTAGAATCTTTTTATAATAAAACGCGTTTTCAAAATTGAGTTTTAACAAAAATCTTTAAACCAAAACAGTTTCACACGTATTTTTTAAAACAAAATACGTTTTAAACTTATATTTTCGTAAAATCAATCAATTTTGTTATTGACATTGCTAGAAAATAAGATAAACAAATTTTGAAAACAATTTTATCCCCAAAAAAGATATACAAGTTTTGATTCAAATAAGTAGGCTATAAAAGCCACATTAGTTTACGTCTATTTTATACATTCTGTAGAAACTAGAAGGGGGTGGGTGGGGGTTGAATAGTTTCTTATATTTACTTGTTAAAAGATGGTTTTCAAAAACTCCTTTTTCAAAAACTTAGGCTTGAGGAAATATGTGAAATCTTCTTATGCACAATATGAACAATGATAGTGTAACTAAACTAATACTAACTAATGTATATGCACAAAGAATAAAGAATGTAAAGAGTTAAGGGTAAAGAAAGATCAAACCAAACACCAATGATTTATAGTGGTTCGGCAACGAAGCTCACTCCTTGTTCCTACTCCACTCCTCGAGTACTCCTTACTCGAGAGTTAACTACACAACAAGCTCCTTATGGTGGAGAAAACCGTACACGTTGCTTAACCAATTTCCGACTCTAAGCTAAAAGTCGAGCCCTAATTGTAGCTAGGACCAATCTACACAACTATACTTAGTACATACACAACTTCCAAATAGATACAACTACTTGGATCTTCACAACTATGATACAACAACAAAAGTATAAAATTTGATCTTCAAAGGATCTTTGGTGGTGGACTCAACACTTCACAAGGATAGTGTTCTTCTCTTTGCACTTGGAAAGGAAGGGATGGATGGGATAGATTCACTTCTAAACAAGTAGTAATCAATCAAATGATCAAGGATTTGAGTGATTTAAGAAGTATGTTTGAATCTGGAACTTTATGTGCAAAAGAGGTGAAGAGAAAATGTGAGAATGGTCCATTATTTATAGGACAAATGGCCAACGGCTATATCTGCCCGCGGTTCCCTATCTCAGCCAGCGGTACCTTATCGATAAGGAACCGCCTAGGCACTAGGGAACCGCCGGAGTAGACTCCGCTTCCTTTTTGTCCTTAGTGGTGGAGGTCTTATCTGATTATAAAATATCCTGAAAGAATATTCCAAATCAAAAAAGAATATGCCATTTTCAAATTTTCAAATATTTAATTTAATAAAACATTTTCTTAAAAAGAAAGTTTAATAAAAAACTTGTCACACTTAATAAAAGGCGAGTTTTAAGAAGATTAAATCACTTGATCACTTGATTAAGGTTAGTACTTGTTTATTCATACCTTAAGTGAAAATGAGTAAAATGAAAAATACTTGAACTCAAGAATTCGTTTTTCGTTGTTTTCGTAAATGCTTGTTTTTACATATTGTCGTAATCAAAACTAAGCGAGACTGAAAAATGCAAGTAACGTTTTTAGGCATTATTGCATGAACAATCTCCCCTTTTTTGATTCCAACAATACATAAACTCAATCACACAAAAACAAGATTTTCGAAGACGAGATTATTCATTTCTCCCCCTTTGTCGAAGCATAAAGGTTGCACAAGTCGGTGTTGAAGAGACGGACTTTGCAAAGACTCCCCCTTGGTGCTTACTCCCCCTTGCTTGGGGCACCGAGGAACCGATATATGGTGACAAGCTACACAGAAGGGTTAGTTGAAAAAAATAGACAACCAACAAGAGATAACTATAGGTCACAACAAAAAAAAGAGAAGAAAACACAAAGACTAAGATCCAAGTGAAGTCATATAAAATAAAAAAATCATACAAAGATTTATGAAAAAGGAGACAAGCCAAAAGCATAAATCTAATCCTAGTTAATCTAGAATTATAAGATTTGATTGAATTAGGTGTCTTGTGGATAAGCAACCAATGCTTATATGAAAGACAAGGTAGTGGCGGAAGGTGGTGGTGGTGGCTTGGTGGAGATCTCATAATCAAAGTGAAGAGGATGCTTGATTAAGAGACTCTTGATGTAGCTCAATTCCTCATAGATGTGTGCCATAGCAAGATGTTGATATTGACAACAATGACAATATGTCCCATGGTGCATGACATTATCATGAGAAGGAGGAAGAACACTAAAGGGTGGTGGTGGAAGAAAAGATGTTCCACAATCAACATTCTTGATAGGAGAGATGTGATTTAGAGTGTTCTTGGGTGAATTTGGATTGAAAGTGTGCTTGGGTGAGTTTGGATTGAAAGCAATTGGGGAAAATAGAGGAGAATCAAGGCTTTCATTAGGAGAATAAGACATTTTGGGATGTGAAGTATGGCAAAATGCTTATGGTTAAATAGGGAAGGCTCAAGGTATTTTTAGGGTGGTCAAAGGGTTGAAACAAAGATTCCCAAAAGTGTTGGAACAAATTTAGAATTTCAGAAATACCCGAAAAAGGAAGCACTGTACGCGGTTCCTTATTGCTTCTGGCGGTTCCTTATTGATAAGGGACCGCGGTTCATATATGGAACCGCCTATAGAGGCTGTGTTTTGGTGGTGAAGGAAGATTTTTCAGCAAATCTTATTTTTCTAGTCTAACTGATCATATGGATATGCTTAAAAGCAAAGATAGACAAAGAAAACACATACGAACTCACCAAATAGAGATTTGACCAAAATACATGGATTTTAAAATAAAAATCGATGTGGGAGATGTGTAAGACAAGACCTTAAGTCATGACACAATGATCCTCCATGATTCTATCTTGTTCTTGCTATGTTTGAGAGAATCATACATATTAATTATGTAAGCTCGAGATTAACAGCAAGAATCTATGAAAAAAAACGTTTTTAGATTGAATTAACAATGTCAAAACATTTCTCGACCATTTTCGAAAGAGACTTTGAGGATTTTGAAAAGGAGAAGAGAAGATTTTCAAGAAGAGTTTAGGAGACTCAATGACTCAAAGTGATAAAAGACTCAAAAGAAAATAAGAGACTCAATAAGAGGAAAGCAATTAAGGAATATGTTCCATTAATCCTAGACCTAGACGCAAGTAATTAAAAGGTTCCCTCTAAAGTGGCTTAGTGAAGATGTCAGCTAAGTTATCCTCGGAGGGTACCTTATCAATTGAAATGTTCCCCTTTTGAACATTATCCCTAAGGAAATGGTGGCGTATTTCTATGTGCTTGGTTCGCGAATGTTGCACGGGATTCTTGCTAAGGTCTATAGCACCTTTATTGTCACACATGATGGGAACATCATCAAGAGAAATCCCGTAATCAACAAGCGCTTGCTTCATCCATAGAGCTTGTTGGCATGCTTTTCCGGCACTCACATACTCGGCTTCCGTGGTGGATATCGCAAGAGCGGTTTGTTTCTTGGAGAACCAAGAAGTTAAACAACAACCCATAAAGGTACAAACTCCACTAGTGCTTTTCTGGTCCACATAGTCTCCTGTATGATCCGAGTCCGCGTAGACAATGGTTTCTACGCCGGTCCCTTTAGGATACCATAATCCTAAATGTATAGCGCCCTTAATGTATGGGAAGATACGCTTAACCGTTTCAAGGTGAGAGGTTTTGGGAGCCTCTTGGAAGCGAGCACAAAGGAAAACACTAAACATGATATCCGGTCGACTTGCCGTTAGGTACAACAAACTACCAATCATACCTCTATATTTGGTGTTTTATACCGACTCACAATCATCATCTACGGTGAGTTTAGTATCCGAGGCCATTGGGGTCTTCATTGGTCTAGATTATTCTAATCCAAATTTCTTGAGCATTTCTTTAGCATACTTAGATTAAATAAAGAAAATACCATCGTCCATTTGTTTAATTTGGAGTCCTAAAAAGAAGTTAAGTTCTCCCATCATACTCATTTCAAACTCATCATGCATGATTTTGGCAAAGTCATCACACAATTCTTGACACGTTGAGCCAAATATAATGTCATCAACATATATTTGCACGATTATCAGGTGAGAACCTTTCTTCTTTGTAAAGAGCGTGTTGTCTACCATCCCCATGGTATACTCATGTTTAACAAGAAATGCTTTAAGTCTATCATACCAAGCTTTGGGTGCTTGGTTAAGACCATAAAGGGCCTTCTTAAGCTTGTAAACATGATCCGGTTTCTCAAAGTCAATGAAGCCGGGAGGTTGAGCCACATATACCTCCTCATTGATAAAACCGTTAAGAAATGCACTTTTTACATCCATTTGTTGAAGATTAAAGTCTAAGGAACAAGTGTAGGCTAAAAGGATTCTAACAGATTCTAATCTTGCTACCGGTGCATATGTCTCGTCATAATCAATCCCTTCTTGTTGATTATAGCCTTGAGCTACAAGTCTAGCTTTGTTACGAGACACAATACCATTCTAATCTAGTTTATTCCTATAGACCAATTTGGTTCCTATAATGGTAGAACTTCTAGGTGGAGGAACAAGTCCCCAAACATCATTAGCAATGAATTGATTCAATTCTTCTTGCATCGCAATGACCCAACTCTCATCCGTCAAAACTTCTTTAACATTCTTTGGTTCAATCAAGGAGACGAAACAAAAGAAGTTGCTTTGGTTTTGGACTTGAGATCTTAGGGTCCTTTGATTTAAGTCACCAATGATATTATTGAGAGTATGATCCTTAGACTCCTTAATGTTTACTTCCTTTTCAACACTAAGGTCTTCAACTCCTATTTTTCTAACCTCTTTGGCTTTAACTACTTTTATTTCATCCAAGTCATCATCAACCAATGGTGGTGTCTTGGGTAAAGGAGGGGTTTCATCAAAAGTCACATTAAGTGATTCTTCAATTACGCTCGAGGTTCTATTGAGGACTATGTAGGCTTTTCTAGTTTGGGAATAACCTAAAAAGATACCTTCATAAGACTTTGGGTCGAACTTGGTAAGGTAGTCTTTGGTGTTGAGGATAAAGCACTTGCTTCCAAACACCCTAAAGTATTCCAATGAGGGTTTCTTACCTTTAAGAATCTCATAGGGGGTCTTTCCTAGGAAAGGTCGAATAAGAATTCGGTTGAGAATATAAGTCGATGTGTCCACGGCATTGCACCAAAACTTTTGAGGCAAAGCTTGCTCGTTTAACATCGTCCTACTCATCTCTTGGATGGTCCTATTCTTCCTTTCAACTACCCCATTTGATTGTGGAGTGCGAGGAGCCGAGAAGTTATGGGTAATACCATGAGCTTCACAAAAGGCACCAAATTGCACTTCATTATCAAATTCCCTACCATGATCCGTCCTAATAGAGACAATTGGACATCCTAGTTGATTTTGAATTATTCGACTAAAGATTTCGAAATGATCGAAAGCTTCATTCTTAGATGCCAAAAATCTAGTCCAAGTGAATCTAGAATAGTCGTCAACTATAACTAGGGTATAAAGGTTACCTCCATAACTCCGTATGGCAGAAGGTCCAAAGAGATCCATATGTTGGAGCTCTAAGAACCGAGAGGTTGAAACAAAATTCTTGGATTTGTGACTTGAGTGAACTTGCTTTTCGACTTTGCAAGCATCACAAAAGTGACTATCAAACTTCATCTTGGGGAGGTGTCTTACCAACTCCTTAGAGACTAAAGATTGAATTAAACGCATATTAGCGTGACCTAATCTCCTATGCCAAAGAGTAGAACTATCATCTATAGTCGCAAGACATATGTTGTCTTTTGACTTCTTATTGACCTTCATGACATAAAGCCCATGCTTTCTAACACATTTACTAATGACCTTTCAATCTTTCATTGTCATGTTCCGAAAAGATGACCTTACACTTATTGTCACAAATTTGACCTATACATAAAAGGTTAAACCCTAAATTATCTACGTGCTCAACATTTTCAATGGTCATGGAGTCAAGAGAAACCGTACCTTTGCAATGATATTACCACGTAGACTACTAGCGAATGTGACGTTACCTCCATCATATGCTTTGTAGCGCGAGAGCAAAATTCGATTACCCGTCATGTGTTTAGAACAACCACTATCCTTAATCCACTCGTCGGGTTCCAAATCAATTCCCAAGCATATCTAGGTAACAACACACACGATCAAACATTTGGTCCCCAATATCTTATGGATCCAAAATTGTTAGTTCCAAACATCCCTTGCATTTGGTTGGGATGCATGAATGGAGGAGGGGTTCCCCATGGGGAACAAAAAGGAGGAGGATAATAATTCATATAACCATTTTGTTGATAATTATTTCTCCTAGGTGTATTTGATCTGGTTTAGAGTTGTGGTCATTTCTTCTAGGTGTTGGAGTTTTACTTCTAGGTCATGAATTGTTTTGACTATCTCTTCTAGGTGTTTTCGTTCTACTTCTAGGCCTAGACTCATTCCGTACTCTTGGTGGAGTAGAGGATGGTCTTGATAAACTTCTATTTCCCATTAGAGGTTTACTCAAGGGCTTATAGAACTTATCAACGAAATTGTCGTCAAGTATGGGTAATTTGACCTTGTTAACAATAAGATGCTTTGGTTGTTCACCTAAATTTGACTTTTCAGAAAGTTCAAGATTTTCAGCAAAAACTCTTTCTGGCCGCGGTTCCTTATCTAAGGCGGCGGTTCCATAGTGTGACAACCCTAGATTTTGGATTTGTCACTTGGTCTTACTTTTAGGTTATTTTATGTGTGCTTACTTGAATTGTGTGATTACGTGTTTATTTTGTGTGATTGAGGTTGGTGTGGTTATCATTTATGAGTATAGAAGTACTCATAAGTAAATCGAGGAACGGTTATTTCATGTTCATGAGCTCATAATTAGTGACTATGAAATGAAATGGTGATATTTTGGTGTTTACGTATACGTATAAGTATTATAGTAATAGTGTATTTTTTAGGATTTACGGTTTAACATTTAGAGGTCTCGAATGAGGTAATTAGTCATATGAATATTTTTCGGGATGGTTTTAGGTCATTTAGGACTTAATTATAAAGTTTATTTCAAAATTTGATTTTTTTTTAAAAGTGTATATTTTACGACTTTTACGGTAAAACGCGTAAATTTGACTAGTTTTACGGTTTTGAGGTTTTGGGAGTTTTAGGAGCTGAAATAAATTAAGGTAAATTAAGGTAATATTAATAAGATATTAATTAACAATAAAAATAAAAAAATAAAGAAAAAAAAATGAATTTAAGGGGGTTAGGTCGGTTTGGAAAAGAAAAAAAAAGGGAAAAAAGGAGAAAAAGGAAAGTAGGCTTATTCTTGGACTAGGATTTTATGTACACCCTATATATTGTTTTAATAACAATCAAATTCATTATTATTCCCTAGAGATATTAAAAAATTCGTGGGTTACATAGAAGGTTTTTAGGGTTCTTCATAATTTTGTGGGTTTTCATAAATCAAAGGTAAAGTCTTTAATCCCTTTTTAATTTAATTATTTTTATGTTTTTAGAATCATCTTATGATGGATTTAGGTTAGGGTTTAATTTAAGAACATTAAATTTATGTTATAATAATGAGTTCATAATGATTACATAAATTAGGGCTTGTAATTAGAGGGATTAGGGTTAATTAATGAGGTTGATTTTGTTAAACCCGTTTTTAAAAACTGGGCAGAATTTTGAGTCTATCGTTTTGATCATATCTCGAGTTCCAGGAACATTCAAGATGCGATCAAACTAGCCCTGGATAGGTAATTGAGTTGGCTTTCTAAATCAAGAAACGAGAACTAAATTGGAGGTAGGGAAGTGGGTCAAAAACAGGTTACAACAGTCGAGGTCAAAACAGTTTTGAATTCACCCTGTTTTCTTTTTAAGTTTTAGGTTGTTTGGGGTACTTAGGTTTGCATTGGGATCTTCTCACGAACATGAGAGATGGTTTATATATTTTAGTAAGGATCTGCACTTGGGCTAAGATTGTGGTTTAGGGTAAGACCCTCTAATGGTAATGAACTTTTCATACGTTTAAAATCAGTGAATTCTGGATAGGTAGCAATATATACACATATATCTGGGCCTTAACAGTAGCTTTAAGGTTAGGTCAGGTGGGAGGTTTTAGCTAACATGTATAAAAGTGTGAATATTCCTTTTACAGAAACCATGGGTATGTTTAAGTGGATGTTTGACTTAAAGTTTTGAGACCTAAAACTGGGACTGTTTTGTGTAAAATTATGAACGGGATAGCTATTGAACTTAACCAAGTTAGGGACTTGTTAAGGAAGGGTAATGGGATGATTAGAGCATATCAATAAGGAAATGTTATGGGATAGACTAGATGTCCATCATAGGTTGATGAGCCATCTTAGTGATTGGTTGTGTATTGATTGCGTGTTTTTGGTTTGTTAGCTTGTTGCTAGTGCGAGGACTTGTGAAGAAGCTATCAGGTGAGTTTCATAGTCCCATGTTTAGTATTGATTTTGACTTCCAGATGGGATGGAAGAGACACTGTGTTGAGTTATTTATAAATTGATGCTGTGAATGTTTTTGAGGTTTGTGATGGACTTGTGTGTACATTATGTGATTAACTGCTATGTGATTTTTGATTGTGTATGATTTGGATCGGGGGACACGTGTCGTCTCAGTTATTGTGGTTTGACAAGGTAGTGGCCTTGAGGTTTGACAAGGTAG
Source organism: Glebionis coronaria (assembly GCA_025667525.1). NCBI lineage: Eukaryota > Viridiplantae > Streptophyta > Magnoliopsida > Asterales > Asteraceae > Glebionis > Glebionis coronaria. Next base: position 503,077,383 of record CM046876.1, read on the forward strand.
TGGCCTTGTGGTTTGCCAAGGTAGTGGCCTTGGGATAGGTACATAGTGTGATCATCTATGGTACCATGGTGTTGTTTGGAAAGGTAGGAGCCTTGGATTGGTTTGGTATGATTAATCTTGATTAATAGTTGTTAATGCATATTTGTAACACATTGTCCATATGTTCTTTTGTTGATGATTGTTATTTACAGCTTGTACCTGATTTAGCGTTGGAGTCTAAACCTATGACTCTCACCAAGTTTATGTTGACGTGTTTTAGTGTCTCTTTCAGGTGATACTATGGTTAAGCATGAGAACATAAGTGGCTAGGATTGGAGAAGCTTAGGAATGCATATAGAAGGAGAATCCCCCTTTCCTTCTTAGTTTTTATTTGTTCATTTAAATAAGTGGTACTGTGGCACACATATGTTTGTTTTGATTATGTTTCTTGTTTTTTTTGGGTAAGAGGTAGGACTGTTACCTACTTACCTAGACACCTGCATTTGATGAGATATTGTCATGACTTTTGTGTCACCATTTTATGACATTTCTTATTTCATATAGTTATCTCTATAGACACGCCATGTTGTGATGATATCCATACGTCGCGCCCCATATTCCGCCATGGTGGGGTGTGACAGAATGGTATCAGAGACAGGTTATAGAGAATTAGGTTACCTAGTCGTGTAGCCTAGTGTATAGCTTAAGGGTCCCTGCATATAGGCGTCATAGGAGTGTGTGTGCATTTTATAATAGTTGATGTGTTTGGATGTTATTTTTGCGACATTTGTTAAGTTATGAACTAGTATGGTTCATACTTAACTACATGTTATTTTCTTTACGAGTTTTGACTAGTGCGGGTTGAACCATGGTCGTATACGCTAGTCATTGTTAGATTTCGCTTAATTATGTTTTCAAGTTCTTTATACATTTTGAATTTTTTCTACGCTGGTCAACTGGACTACAAGTTTATGTGTTTCATGCATTGGCTATGTTATTTTAATAGATGGAGTTTTGGACCTTATTTTGTGTAGTTATGTGCTTGTGAGTTGATGGATTATGTGTTATGTGTAGTATTAATCTCTTATAAGTGTCATCATAGGAGGGAGTACATTGGTGAAAGGGAACATGTATAATTATGGAGGCCTACATAATTATATATGTGCCACAACACCACTGGACTTTCAAGTATGATTGCATGAAAGAGAGTTGATACATGCTTGTATAGTATATGTTGGTAGTATGTATGGTTATGTTAGACGTGTGTAGGGTGGTAAGTATACTATACAGAGTGTTTTGGTAGTTGTTAACGGGTGTCATGTTTTACTATAGCATGGTGAACACGCGAAATGGTGCTGGTGGAAGTGGTGGTGATGGAAATCCTGATTTGGCTACTTTGATTGCTGCTCAAATGGCCAACATAATACCAACCATTGTTCAGCAGGTGACTAACAACCTGAACAACAATAATAACAACAATGGTCAAGGAGGAGGTGGAAACAATGGTTGTAGCTATAAGGCATTCACTTCTTGTGGTGTAAGAGAGTATGATGGGAAGGGCAGCGCGGTAGTACTTACCCAATGGATTGAGAAGATGGAGAATGTGATTCAGATGAGTGGCTGTTTACCAAATCAAATGGTCATGTATGTAACTGGTTCACTAGTAGGAAAGGCTTTAACTTGGTGGAACACCCAGGTTCAAGCAAGGGGAAGAGTTGCTGCAAATGCTATGGCTTGGGCCGATTTTAAGGCTCTTATGACTACGGAGTTTTGTCCAAGCAATGAGATGGAGAAGCTGGAAAACGAGTTTTGGGGACATGCTATGGTTGGAGCGGCTCATGTAGATTACACAGATCACTTCCATGAATTGGCAAAGTTGGTTCCCCATTTGGTTACCCCTGAGGCGAACAAGATTAAGTGGTACATTGCTGGATTGCCTACTCAGATTAGGGGAATGATCAAGGCTACTCAACCTAACACGATACAACAAGCTATACTTACATCAGGAATACTTACTGAGGAGGCGGTAGCAAGTGGAACTTTGGGAAAAGCTGGAGAAAAGCGGAAGGAGCTAGAAGAAGCAGAGCATGATGAGAACAACTGGGAAGCCAATAAGAAAATGAGGGATGGGAAGAACTTCGTGGCGACAGCTGATGGTGGGTATGCGAGAAATAATCCACAGTGTCCTACATGTTTTAAGCATCATAGAAGTGGTATGCCATGCGTGGTGTGTTTTAATTGCCAAAGGCTAGGACATTTCGCTAGGGACTGTCGATCACCTACTCTAAATGCAGCACCCACACATGCGGTTAGAGCGGACTATGCAAGAGGTACTTGTTTTGAGTGTGGGGATCCAGGACACTACAGGAATAGTTGCCCGCTGTTGGGAAGAGCATCAGGACAAGCTGAAAAACCGTTACCATTGGAAGGGAATCACGGTAATAGGAACACGGGACATCATAACAACGTGGGTCGCAACACGTGGAACAGAAACAACGGGGATCGTAAAGGGGGAAGAGTTTACTATGCGGATGCAGTGGAGGTCGTGCAGAACCCGAAACTGGAGACATGTTTGTTTTCTTGAGGAGATCATTGTGCTATTTTACTATTAGGTTCGGAAACCGACTTTAGCTTGTGCCTACCCAAATTGGTACGTGCGTTGAAGGTGAGCCATAGGATAGAGACCCTTGGGTACTCAATGTATGTTACAGGTGATGAGAGAGAGGAAGTAGAGGAAGCCTTCTGTGATTGCGGGACGTAGTTGTTGTGCTTAGGGAGTAAATCTCGGGACGAGATTTCTATTAGGAGGGAGTGATGTGACAACCCTAGGTTTTGGATTTGTCACTTGGTCTTACTTTTAGGTTATTTTATGTGTGCTTACTTGAATTGTGTGATTACGTGTTTATTTTGTGTGATTGAGGTTGGTGTGGTTATCATTTATGAGTATATAAGTACTCATAAGTAAATCGAGGAACGGTTATTTCATGTTCATGAGCTCACAATTAGTGACTATGAAATGAAATGGTGATATTTTGGTGTTTACGTATACGTATAAGTATTATAGTAATAGTGTATTTTTTAGGATTTACGGTTTAACATTTAGAGGTCTCGAATGAGGTAATTAGTCATATGAATATTTTTCGGGATGGTTTTAGGTCATTTAGGACTTAATTATAAAGTTTATTTCAAAATCTGAGATTTTTTTTAAAAGTGTATATTTTACGACTTTTACGGTAAAACGCGTAAATTTGACTAGTTTTATGGTTTTGAGGTTTTGGGAGTTTTAGGAGCTGAAATAAATTAAGATAAATTAAGGTAATATTAATAAGATATTAATTAACAATAAAAAGAAAAAAAATAAAGAAAAAAAACGAATTTAAGGGGGTTAGGTCGGTTTGGAAAAGAAAAAAAAAGGGAAAAGAGGAGAAAAAGAAAAGTGGGCTTATTCTTGGACTAGGATTTTATGTACACCCTATATATTGTTTTAATAACAATCAAATTCATTATTATTCCCTGGAGATAATAAAAAATTTGTGGGTTACATAGAAGGTTTTTAGGGTTCTTCATAATTTTGGGGGTTTTCATAAATCAAAGGTAAAGTCTTTAATCCCTTTTTAATTTAATTGTTTTTATGTTTTTAGAATCATCTTATGATGGATTTAGGTTAGGGTTTAATTTAAGAATAGTTAATTTATGTTATAATAATGAGTTCATAATAATTACATAAATTAGGGCTTGTAATTAGAGGGATTAGGGTTAATTAATAAGGTTGATTTTGTTAAACCCGTTTTTAAAAACTGGGCAGAATTTTGAGTCTATCGTTTTGATCATATCTCGAGTTCTAGGAACATTCAAGATGCGATCAAACTAGCCCTGGATAGGTAATTGAGTTGTCTTTCTAAATCAAGAAACGAGAACTAAATTGGAGGTCGGGAATTGGATAAAAAATAGGTTACAACAGTCAGAGGTCAAAACAGTTTTGAATTCAGCCTGTTTTCTTTTTAAGTTTTGGGTTGCTTGGGGTACTTAGGGTTGCATTGGGATCTTCTCACGAACATGAGAGATGGTTTATATATTGTAGTAAGGATCTTCACTTGGGCTAAGATTGTGGTTTAGGGTAAGACCCTCTAATGGTAATGAACTTTTCATACATTTAAAATCAGTGAATTCTGGATAGGTAGCAATATATACACATATATCTAGGCCTTAACAGTAGCTTTAAGATTAGGGCAGGTGGGAGGTTTTAGCTAACATGTATAAACGTGTGAATTTTCCTTTTACAGAAACCATGGGTATGCTTAAGTGGACGTTTGACTTAAAGTTTTGAGACCTAATACTGGGACTGTTTTGTGTAAAATTATGAACGGGATAGCTATTGAACTTAACCAAGTTAGGGACTTGTTAAGGAAGGGTAATGGGATGATTAGAGCTTATCAATAAGGAAATGTTATGGGATAGACTAGATGTCCATCATAGGTTGATGAGCCATCTTAGTGATTGGTTGTATATTGATTGCGTGTTTTTGGTTTGTTAGCTTGTTGCTAGTGCGAGGACTTGTGAAGAAGCTATCAGGTGAGTTTCATAGTCCCATGTTTAATATTGATTTTGACTTCCAGATGGGATGGAAGAGACACTGTGTTGAGTTATTTATAAATTGATGCTGTGAATGTTTTTGAGGTTTGTGATGGACTTGTGTGTACATTATGTGATTAACTGCTATGTGATTTTTGATTGTGTATGATTTGGATCGGGGGACACGTGTCGTCTCAGTTATTGTGGTTTGACAAGGTAGTGGCCTTGAGGTTTGACAAGGTAGTGGCCTTGTGGTTTGCCAAGGTAGTGGCCTTGGGATAGGTACATAGTGTGATCATCTATGGTACCATGGTGTTGTTTGGCAAGGTAGGAGCCTTGGATTGGGTTGGTATGATTAATCTTGATTAATAGTTGTTAATGCATATTTGTAACACATTGTCCATATGTTCTTTTGTTGATGATTGTTATTCACAGCTTGTAACTGATTTAGCGTTGGAGTCTAAACCTATGACTCTCACCAACTTTATGTTGACGTGTTTTAGTGTCTCTTTCAGGTGATACTATGGTTAAGCATGAGAACATAAGTGGCTAGGATTGGAGAAGCTTAGGAATGCATATAGAAGGAGAATCCTCGTTTCCTTCTTAGTTTTTATTTGTTCATTTAAATAAGTGATACTATGGCACACATATGTTTGTTTTGATTATGTTTCTCGTTTGTCTTGGGTAAGAGGTAGGACTGTTACCTACTTACCTAGACACCTGCATTTGATGAGATATTGTCATGACTTTTGTGTCACCATTTTATGACATTTCTTATTTCATATAGTTATCTCTATAGACACGCCATGTTGTGATGATATCCATACGTCGCGCCCCATATTCCGCCATGGTGGGGTGTGACAATAGTGCTAAGGAACCGCCCCATACAATCTGGGACCGCGTACAGCAGACAGTTTTTCTAAAAATCTGACTTGTTTAGGTTCACTGGTTGATGCTTCATTTGAGTTAAAACCGACACCAAGTTTTTCCTTAGAATGGATTTGTTTGTTTAACATATCATCAAGAGCACTAGTACCTTTCATGAACTTTTCCAGTTTAATGGAGGTGCTCTTGAGATCTTCATTCTCTAATCTAAGTTTCTCATAACTTACGCAACCTAAATCAACTTCTTTATTTTTCTCAAGCTTGGCTAATTTTTCCCTAAGTTCATTGATCTCATTTCAAGCTTAGTTTTGGTTGATTTTAAGGTTTTGTTCTTTTCTATGAATTTAAGGCTAAGTTTGTGTAAATTATCATATTGGCCTTCTAATTCAATATCATCTAAGGTGGAGCTATCATTGTTATAATATTCAGTTTCGGAATGTACCTCTTTAGAAGTGTGAGCCATAAGACATTTCTCCTCTTTGGGATTGTCATCAACATCTTCACCGCTATCGCTCCAAGAACCGCTAACGAACGCCGCGTGATTCTTATCGCATGAAGGCTTTGGACAATCACCAGTGAAATGATTTGGATCACCACATCTAAAACAATTCCTATCACCTTTTTCGTTCTTGGCAAGCCGATTCTTTGAGAATGGTTTATTGTCATTGTTGGGTTGCCTCACGTGTTGACATCGTCTTTTAAAGAACTTCTTGAAATTTCTCACCGCCAATGCATACTCCTCGTCATCGCTATCCGAGGAACTATCATGATCGCTTTGTGACTTCTTGGCTTTGAGTGCAAGAGACTTCCTTTCACTCTTGGTTTTCACCAATTCCGAGTCCTTCAAAATTATAATCTCATGAACCTTCAATTTGCCTATGAGTTCATCGAGTGATAAAGTTGAGAGATCTTTCGATTCTTCAATCGCCGTGACTTTTGCTCTCCACTTCGAATGTAAGGCCCTTAGAAACTTCCTAACATTGTTCTTGCTAGAAAAACCTTCATCAAGTGCTTTTAGACTAGTAATAATAGTGTTAAATCTAGCAAAAGCACTATCAAAAGTTTCATCTTCTAAGATGACAAATTGTTCATATTGTTGGACAAGAAGATCGATTTTGCTTTCTTTGACTTGGCTATTACCTTGGCGGGTTACTAAAAGAGTGTTCCAAATATCTTTATATTAGAATTTAACAAAAACAAGAATCAAGATGATTCAGCCAACCTCCCCTTTATCTTTTTATTAACTGCGTTAGGCAATCACTTCAAATGTGATTCCTAGCTTTTTGATCAAACAATACAATACAAAAATAAAGAAAGAATACAACCAGATGTGTTACAAAGATCTTACAACCAAGATCAATGAACAAGTAACTCAGTCTGAATCAGAACAATGAAACTCAACAATGGCGATGGAAACGATGTGAGAGAAAATAACAAAACTGAATGACGGATCTAACTAAGTTGTGGTATATAAACACTCGTGGCTAGGGTTGACTGAAGTTAGGTCAACATGCTAGATTAAGCCCTTCAATTTCTCTTAACCTGTCAAACACAGCCAAACATAGCAAAAATAGGAAATATAAAAGAAATAAATTTACCTTTCTTACCCTTGAAGATATGAAACATTGCCAAACTTAACTTATACTTTTAATACCCCCTCTTAAGTTGAGGTTTGGTATAAGTCAATAAGCTTCAGTTTCTCACAAAACCACTTATGATCTTTGATTGATAATCCCTTAGTGAATAAGTCAGCAACATTGTCTTCAGACTTGATTTTACAAGTTTTAACCAATCCTGCTGAAACTTTTTCTCTAAGGAAATATAAATCTATTTCAAAGTGTTTTGTTCTCTCATGGAACACAGGATTAGCTGCAATTTGAATTGCAGAACTGCTATCACAACTGATAGGCACAGGTAAAGTAATATCAACCTTAAGATCTTTCATAATCTTAAGGATCCACATAATTTCACAAGTAACACTGTTCATAGCTCTATATTCAGCTTCAGCTGAAGATTTAGCTATCACAGATTGTTTCTTGCTTTTCCATGAAACAAGATTTTCACCTAGATAAACAGTATAACCAGTAACAGGTTTTCTTGTAATCTTACATTTGGCCCAATCTGAATCAACAAAAGCATTAAGATTCAGACAGTTATGCTTCTTAAAAGAGATACCTGTCCCAGGTGAATTTTTAAGATACCTAAGCACATGAAAAGCAAGTTTGAGATGTGATTTATAAGGAGCATGCATAAACTGACTTAGACAATGTACTGCATAAGCAATATCAGGTCTAGTCAAAGTTAGATATATCAACTTGCCAACAATTTTCTGATAACAAGTCTTATTATCAAGCATCACATCCTTTTCACTATCAACAACAACTTTCTTTTTCTTAGAAGGATCAGGAATAGGGGATTTAGCTGGCTTGCAAGCTAACATACCATATTCGGCAAGTAATTCAAGACAGTATTTCCTTTGATTAAGGCATAAACCAGATTCAGTATCAAGAACTTCAATGCCTAAAAAATATTTGAGTTTTCCAAGATCTTTTATTTTGAATTTAGAACTCAAATAATTTTTAAAGTCATTAATCATTTTATCATTATTTCCTGTAATAATGATATCATCCACATAGACTAACAGAGCTACAAAAGCATCATTCTCAGTCTTAGTAAATAATGAAACATCACTTTTACTTTGACTAAATCCATTATCAGTTAAAACACTAGTAAGCTTCTCATTCCATTTTCTAGGTGCTTGTTTTAACCCATATAATGATTTAGTTAGCTTACACACCTTATTAGTATCTGAACCATATCCTTCAGGAAGATTCATATAGATTTCTTCATCTAATTCTCCATAAAGGAATGCATTATTAACATCTAATTGATATACTGGCCAATTATTATGCACAGCCACAGAAAGAAGACATCTAGCAGTCACAATTTTAACAACAGGAGAGAAAGTCTCTTCATAATCTATGCCTTCTTTCTGACTAAATCCTTTAGCCACAACTCTGGCCTTAAACCTTTCAACATCTCCACTAGATTTGTATTTAACCTTCCATAACCATTTACAAGCTACAGGTTTTCTACCATAAGGTAAATCAACAATAACCCATGTATTATTTCTGTTAAGGGCTTCCATTTCTTCATTCATTGCCTCAACCCATCTAGGATCTTTGGCAGCCTCATCATATGATTTAGGCTCATGAATTTTATTCAGATTATTAGAAAACACAAAGTTGTGCATAGACAGATTAGTATAACTCACAACAGTATTAATATCATACTTAATCCTTTTATCTAGCACATAGTTATCATATTTAGCAGGAACTTTGTGTGGTCTAGTTGACCTTCTTAACTCAGATCTTTCTGGACTGTTTTGAAAAAGTTGATTAAATTCAGTAAATTCCTCACCCTCAGAATCATACTCATCATCACTTAGGGCAACATTTTGATCTTTAGGACTAGCCACACTACTGCCTATATCACTCTGGCTTCCAACACTATGATCTTTATCCCTCATAGAGTCTGACTCCTGAGAGTGACTGGTAATAATGGGATTAGTGTCAGTAGACACTTTATCAGCTAAGTCAGATCTAGGTAAAATGCTACCTCTATTTCCTAGGTTTACATCTCTCACTTCATCATAGGGATCATCAGACTTGTCTGCTACTAGGTCAAAAATATTTAGACTACTTATACCTTGATCTTCAAAAATTAAACCACCTTTACAACCATCATTTTTGAAAGGAAACACAGTTTCATAAAACTTTACATCCCTAGAAAATAAAACAGTCTTAGACTCAAGACTAAAAAGTTTGTAACCCTTTTTTGTAAAAGAATAACCAATAAAAACACATTTTTCACTCCTAGCAGCAAACTTATCCATATTATTAAGTATAGTACTAAAACACAAACATCCAAAAGTTTTAAAATGAGAGATATTAGGCTCAATGTTATAAATCATTTCATAAGGACTTTTTCCAGAAAGAACTGAGCTAGGAATCCTGTTAATAAGATAAACAGCAGTAAGAACACATTCAGGCCACATATTTAAAGGTAATCCCCCCTGAAACATAAGAGCTCTTGCAACATTAAGCAAGTGCCTATGTTTCCTCTCAGCTATACCATTCTGCTGTGGAGTATACACACAAGTAGTTTGATGTATTATGCCTTTATTTTTAACAAAAGTTTCAAAATTATTATTTATAAATTCAGATCCATTATCACTTCTGAAAATCTTAACAGATATATCAAACTGAGTTTTCATAAGATTATAAAACTCAACAATCTTATTAAACACTTCATTTTTACCTTTAAGCATGTATAACCACACAGCCCTGGTATAGTCATCAACCACAGTAAGAAAATATCTATAACCATCTCTACTTTTAATCTTATAAGGACCCCAAACATCTAAGTGCACAATATCACCCAAGAACTTGGTTTTATGTTCACTTAAAGGAAAAGGATCCCTAGTCTGTTTAGCCTTATGACAAACATCACAAGGCTGAACATCATTAGTAGATTGAAGTTGAAGTTTATCTTTTAAAACAGACAAGACTTGGTCAGAAGGATGACCAAGTCTATTATGCCAAATGCATTTAGACAAACAACAAGCAGTTATAGAACTATTAACAAACTTCCTACCTGAATCAAATACATATAAACCATTGCATTCACTACCAGTCCCTAGAAGGGACTTTTGAAGAGAATCCTGAACAAAGCATTTATTTTCAGTAAATGACACAACAAATTTATCATCTTTAGCCAATTTATGAACAGATATAAGGCTAACTTTGTATCCTGGAACAACCAACACATTTTTCAACACAATTTTATCAGACAACTTGTAATTTCCAATATGTTTAACTTGTTCAACAGTTCCATTAGGATGAGAAACAGATATGTTTAGCTTAGAAACATCAATTATATCATATAAGTGAGCTGTTGAAAAAGTCATGTGTTGAGATGCACCAGAATCAAAGATCCAACCAATATAAGTACTATAAGTACTTATATTAGAGTTGTAGTTAAAAAATCTACAAGTAACAAAACTTATTATGTGATTAGACCCATAAACCATACCTGCAGCACAAGACTGCACATCACCAGTATCACTTTTAGTACTAATTAAGGCCATAAGCCTGTTAATTTGATCAGCAGTAAAGGGAAGAGAGTTCCCAGATTCCTGATCAACCTTATTACCAGAAGTAGAAACATTATTAGAAACATTAGATCCTCCAGGATTTCTTTTCTTGAAACCTGGAGGATACCCATTAAGCTCAAAACATCTATCAACAGTATGACCATTCATATTACAATGAGTGCACACAAATTTATTATTGTTTCTATTAGAATTCCTGTTTTGATTATTTCTATTGTTAGACCAATTATTTGGTTTAACAACAAAAGCAGTAGCAGTATTCTTATCATTACCATTATGCACATTACTATTTTTATGAGACTCAACCCTTGACAAAGTAGCAAAAGCAGACTTAACATCAGGCAAAGGGTCTGCAATTAACAATTGACTCCTAACAACACTGAAAGTGTCATCAAGACCCATAAGAAACTGCATAAGTCTCATAAGAGCATTATGACTCTTCATTTGAGGAGCACCAGCACAACTACAAGAAGGAAGATTGACAAGAGAGTCAAACCGCCTCCATAGACTATTGTAATTATGATAATACTCAGACAAAGAAGACCCAGACTGTGTGAGAGAGCAAATTTTAAAATGCAAATTATAGATAACAGACCCATCTATTTTATCATATGTTTCTTTAAACTCATCCCACACATCTTTAGCATTTTTAGAGAAAATTTGCCCTTGATATAACTCAAAAGAGATACATCCAAGAAGCCAAGATAAAACCACAGCATTACATCTATCCCATTGATCAGCCAAAACATTATCATCATTGTTCTTTTCACATGTACCATCAATAAAACCCAACTTATTCTTAGTATGCAATGCAAGTTTGAATGCAGCAGCCCAAACCTTATAATTTTCAGGACCAGTGAGTTTAACACTCACAATGGGCTGCCCATTTGTGTCAGTAGGGTGTAAGAACAAAGGGTCATTAGTATGAATGACAGTTTCATTTTCAGTTTCAGTATCACTAACAGGATCATCATCCTGGTCACCTTTCTTAGAAACAGACATACTGAAAGCACACAAAGAACAAACAAAGCACAATAAACCCCGTGTATCTCCTCAACAACCAATCAACCAATAAAACTAAACCCTTCGACACCTAAGCCCCTTCTAAAACAACAATTAAAGAAGAGAAAGTGAGAGAGGTGTTACTACACGCGCAGCAACAAGCAAAGAAACCCAAGAATCAATAAGATCAAGAAGATCTTATTACTACCAACAAGCACAGCGGAAAAACAACCTGAAAAAGTTAGTTATAACAAATAACTAACACAAAGTAACAAATGCCCAAAAATTGAATGAAACCCTAATTTCTGGATTTTAGGGTTTCTTCAATTAACCTTACCAGAAACTCAATTGAGCTCAATTAAGCGCAACAGAACCCAATTAAACACCACAGATCACCAAGAATCACAAAACCCCCAAATTTTAAAAAACCCTAAAAATTTAAAAAAGACAAATCTTGCAATTAATCACAAAAGGAACACGATTAACCACAAGATTAATCAAGATTGATACAAAAACCGTTTTAAAACTCAGATATCAAGAACCAAAGGCTCTGATACCATATTAGAATTTAACAAAAACAAGAATCAAGATGATTCAACCAACCTCCCCTGTATCTTTTTATTAACTGCGTTAGGCAATCACTTCAAATGTGATTCCTAGCTTTTTGATCAAACAATACAATACAAAAATAAAGAAAGAATACAACCAGATGTGTTACAAAGATCTTACAACCAAGATCAATGAACAAGTAACTCAGTCTGAATCAGAACAATGAAACTCAACAATGGCGATGGAAACAATGTGAGAGAAAATAACAAAACTGAATGACGGATCTAACTAAGTTGTGGTATATAAACACTCGTGGCTAGGGTTGACAGAAGTTAGGTCAACATGCTAGATTAAGCCCTTCAATTTCTCTTAACCTGTCAAACACAGCCAAACATAGCAAAAATAGGAAATATAAAAGAAATAAATTTACCTTTCTTACCCTTGAAGATATGAAACATTGCCAAACTTAACTTATACTTTTAATACTTTAGCGGTTCCACACATAAAAATCATTTCATACTCTTTCTTGGGTAAAGCATTATAAATCACCATTTTAGCCTCATTATTTTTCGAAAGTTTCTTTTTACTATCATCATTAGCTTTGTCAAAAGTGACCAATTCTTTTGTTTTAGATACTTCATTAAATTGATAAGGTAAAGAATCACCATTGGTAATAACATGCCAAAGATCTAAATCTTTTGATTTCACATAAGTCTCAAATATATTTTTCCAATAAATAAAACTATCAGTTTCAAAAAGTGGTGGTCTTTGCATAGATTGCCCTTCTAGGTACTTGTTGGAATCCATAGATCGATTCAAGTTTTAAAATACAATATACTTTAAAAATTCTTGAGCAACCTCGCTCTGATACCAATTGTAGAAACTAGAAGAGGGGGGGGGGGGGGTTGAATAGTTTCTTATATTTACTTGTTAAAAGATGGTTTTCAAAAACTCCTTTTTCAAAAAGTTAGGCTTGAGGAAATATGTGAAATCTTCTTATGCACAATATGAACAATGATAGTGTAACTAAACTAATACTAACTAATGTATATGCACAAAGAATAAAGAATGTAAAGAGTTAAGGGTAAGGAAAGAACAAACCAAACACCAAGGATTTATAGTGGTTCGGCAACGAAGCTCACTCCTCGTTCCTACTCCACTCCTCGAGTACTCCTTACTCGAGAGTTCACTACACAACAAGCTCCTTATGGTGGAGAAAACCATACACGTTGCTTAACCAATTTCCGACTCTAAGCTAAAAGTCGAGCCCTAATCGTAGCTAGGACCAATCTACACAACTATACTTAGTACATACACAACTTCCAAATAGACACAACTACTTGGATCTTCACAACTATGACACAACAACAAAAGTATAAAATTTGATCTTCAAAGGATCTTTGGTGGTGGACTCAACGCTTCACAAGGATAGTGTTCTTCTCTTTGCACTTGGAGAGGAAGAGATGAATGGGATAGATTCACTTCTAAACAAGTAGTAATCAATCAAATGATCAAGGATTTGAGTGATTTAAGAAGTATGTTTGAATCTGGAATTTTATGTGCAAAAGAGGTGAAGAGAAAATCTGAGAATGGTCCACTATTTATAGGACAAAGGGCCAACGACTATATCTGCCCGCGGTTCCCTATCTCAGCCGGCAGTACCTTATCGATAAAGAACCGCCTAGGCACTAGGGAACCGCCTAGGCACTAGGGAACCGCCGGAGTAGACTCCACTCCCTTTTTGTCCTTTAGTGGTGGAGGTCTTATCTGATTATAATATATCCTGAAAGAATATTCCAAATCAAAAAAGAATATGTCACTTTCAAATTTTCAAATATTTAATTTAATAAAATATTTTCTTAAAAAGAAAGTTTAATAAAAAACTTGTCACACTTAATAAAAGGTGAGTTTTAAGAAAAGATTAAATCACTTGATCACTTGATTAAGGTTAGTACTTGTTTATTCATACCTTAAGTGAAAATAGGTAAAATGAAAAATACTTGAACTCAAGAATTCGTTTTTTGTTGTTTTCGTAAATGCTTGTTTTTACATATTGTCGTAATCAAAACTAAGCGAGACCGAAATATGAAAGTTACGTTTTTAGGCATTATTGCATTAACACATTCAACTTTCCAATAATTCAAAAAGTTTTTTCATCCCAAATGACCAACTTTTATGCAGGTTTTATTAATGATTTATTGCAGGTTTTATTATTGTTACTTTGAGTAGTGAGTCTCGAATTTCAACTTTACTTATCAATTTTTATAGGCTTAGGCCGAAGAATGATATAGTCTCTCCGTTGTAATTAGTTCATTGTAAAATCTATTATGTCATTATTATAAAAGCTTCAAAAACCTCTTTACAATCGATCTATATCTCTTCAAACTCGATCCCTCAGCCTCATGTCGAGTAGGGCCGCCATCGAGCCCTCAGCCTCATGTCAATTAACTTATAATAGTATTCTCTGACATGTAACGCTTTTGTATTTGGATGGAAACAATTGTTTTAAGTTAATTGGCTAATCTCATCATAGGATTCAACATGAGAAACCAAAGAGTGGTAGGTTTGTATTTTTTGTTTGTTTAATTATAATAATATATCGACTCATACAACTGTGTCTAAATGATGCTATGTGCAATTGCATAAAAGTTTTAGATACATTACCAGTAGGTTAGTGCCTATATGGGTGACTGGGAGCAAGGTGTTTGATGAATTGTTTAGAAAAGTATAACAAATACTTCGTATCATTTAACATATATAGTCATTGCATGTCATTTCATATTTATAAAAAAAGTTTACAGTTTTATTAAGCAATTTTGAAATAATTTAGGGCTATTTGATTATTTCGGTATACACTTATAATTGTTGTACCCAACCTTACACCACAAGCTTAATGAACCTCATTTATTTTCTTGGCAAATGGACCTTATTTACATACGAAATATATCATTTCATACATTTATCTTTTTCTTTTAATAAACTTCTAAAAAATTTAAATCGCATCATGATTTTGAGTCTAAAAGTGAATAGTACTAATGTTTTTTATGTTTTATTTATACATAATTTTTGTCTTAGTTAGATGTCTTAAATAGATCATTTGAATCTTGGTAGAGGCGGCCATTTATCTTCGTAAGTGTGGATATGTTTATATAAGAGATAATGGTTAATATATGTCAATCGATAATTATGAATGTAGCAGAATTTAAGGAGGTGTTTGGACGTATGTTTTGAAAGTAAATATTAATCTTTTATCACATGAAATACTTACATGAGGTAATCAAACTTTACATTAATAACTTACCGCCTTCATAAGGCTAATAGTTATCATGGCTGACCAACAGCAAAACCGTACTCATTTATATCAAAATAATGTATTAGCATAATTTAAGACATGGCGAGTGTGTTATTATTATAAAAGCTATCCCGAATCAACGTACATGATTTCAGTAGAATATGGCTTGGGTGACATATATTAAAGACTATAAATGCACTTATCTACGAATTGCTCATGTTTCAAAATTTTGTCTTGTGTTATTTGGTTAATTAGTCTTATATATCTTGCATCATTCCTGTCACACATAGGCTAACATGAATATCATATGTGAAGGCACGCAGAGCATTCTCCAAACAACATATAAAAGTCGTAGAAACAACATATAAAATCCGTAAAGCAACATATATGCATGTGAAAACTTGTCCATAACAATTAGACGCATATAAGCATGTAAAAACGTGTCTATAACAATTAAAAACATATGAGCATGCAAAATCCAAACCTTTCCATATCAATCAAACCATTCTGAGGTGAAAGATATTATTCGTAATCTTGATTTTCCGGCTCTAATTGTTCGTTTGGTTTATTAATGTATTATTTTGCTTTGACTTCATCTCGATTATCTCCTTGTCATTATTATCCCCTCCATAACCCATATATATGAAAATTGGTGGTTGCAACAGATCGGTTATGTGTTAATTTTAGTACAGTACCTGTTAATGGGTTAGTCAAATTGGGTCTACCAGCCACTGATACTTTGTCCATTTTTTAGAATTTATAACATAAAATGTATTGCTTAGGATCATATAAAATATACATTAAATTCGAGTCATGTCGTATATGTGTGGTTAAGTTGATCTTATTGTACATGCATTATAAAGTGGTTTTTCCTTTACTGATTACTATCATGGGCCGTTTTATTGTTAGGATATGAAGAAGAATGTAAAAATATTGGATTTATGTTCAAGAGATAAGCATTAGTTGAGATTGGTTAAGTGTGTCTTCCAAGTCTGTAACACCTTATTCACGTGAACCAGAGATATGGTGTATGCATAAGGCTATGAATGAGCCGTCCGTGGCGTTTAAAAGAGCGAAACCACGTGGTGTTATGAGACATATGATGTTTTTCTCTTCTGGACCTACATGATTTCTAAAAGGTGTTTCGGGTTTTGAAACCAAATTGATACATTCTGATCAGTTATGGCCTTACGGTTTATGTTTGCTGCGACAAGTTTGCTTTTTTTTTCAGTATTTGAGCAACACGCAACACGACTTTCCGTTGTAGTATTGTAATTCTTATGTTGTTGACTTGCAAGCCAAACCCTATGTCGGCACTTAAACATGTGACAGGGAAATGAATTCCTATAGTTGTGGCAAGATGTGAGGGTTACTTAATCAGTCAGAGCGTGTTTAGGACTTTAGGCCAAGGAGGTTCATTTTAGTACGTGTCAAAATGGATTGGTTTGGCGGATGGGTCCTACTTCATTGCGATAATTGACCGATTTCCCAATTGTAATACAAACCATATCAAACTAATTCTGTATGCTTTGGCCACTGTTTTCATATAACGTACGTTTGATTATTACAACCTGCATACTTTACGTTCGTTTATCCACATGTGGTTCTCTCTAATTAATAACTTCGTCATACACGCTATGTTTTACCACATTTTTCAACGTTATCTTAAAAATACCCGTGAATTTCACGGGTCTTTTAGCTAGTGATAGATACATCAAACATGTGTGTCTAAGTGTGTGGATATTTGTAGTTCAAAGCAAACGCTGATGAGTATATGAACTTACAGACTTCTGCTAGGTAAGTTGGAGTCTTTTGTTTGAAGAAGTCTGGAGTAAAAGGATAAAAACTCTCAAGGATCATGTGGGCGAGGCCAGTGAAAACCCACCAGCACATGAGAACTTTTTCCAGATTTGTTATTTTCAGAAACCAGCCTGTCATGACTTTAGAAAAAATAGCCTGTTGAGTCAATAACCATCATTTTGCTGCAATTTAGTTGATATAAGATGGTGCAAATAAAAATGTGCAAGAGACACACATGGGGAGGTCACAAAAGACTATCTATATGCTGCAACTGCATGCTTATCGTAATTGTTGGACTATACTCTCTCCATTAGGAGAATACCGGAACTCCAGTCATCCTTACACAACATGTACTCAAAGCACTTCCTTTGGCCTAACAACTCATTGTGCAGTTTAAGTCCATTACTAGTTTTACATGCTAATGGTGTTGAATTGGTAACTTTCTCCAATCATATACTTGATCCAAATCAGAGATCCCCAGTTAGGCACTAAAACAATTGGTCCATTCAGTAATAGCACATGAGCAGTTTGGAACCACGAAGTCATGAACCATCCGTCAGTCCTTAAATGTTAGAACTTCTTACGGGTTTCTAATGATTTTAAACCTGCACGTCATTGAAATCTAGACATACCAAGCATGCCTCTAAATGTTCCCATGTAGCTACAGATCGAACGAGATACATAAGGCATTAGGCAGATTGCAGAAGGCTAATGGACCGAGAATCATTCTCAGAGTTACTTAACTTTAACACACATATATATTTGATAGGAAACCGACCCACTGGTGGCCCCACATTGACAGGTATAATGTGGCATGGATTTGGGAGGGGGTTGAGCTATACACAGTGCAGGATCAACAAAATCAAGCAAGTTTTGCAAAAGCTAAAATGAATTAAGGTTAAGTTCTCATATTCTTGATAAAGTTAACACTTTCATGTTCTCTTACCAAGCAGAAATAAATGACCTTAAATGGCCAATATTCGTAAATTATAACACAAAGAAAGTTACATCAAAGCCAATACCAATGGTTTTAACGGGATTTGGTCTTTTTCTGGTCTTGTAAGCGTACTGCTGCACAAATCTTCTTCCAGGATCGGATCACGATGAGAGAGGGTATCCAGATCCAAAATGAGTTCATGACGATATAATAAAAATAGTAGTAATACGGGCTTGCAGCAAAGTTATCACCCTCTAGGAAAGATGTTATGAAGTACACAGCTGTTCCATAGAGTTGTCCGAGAGAGATAGCTATTTGAAGCAAGTGGCTATATGACTTTCTTGTGGCTATAGCATACCTGTTATAACAGCACATAAACATGATCAAATGCCAACACAAGTATTACTTTAAAAGTAACCATTGATGCAAACACAAAAACCAACTTTCTTGGCGAAAATACACAAAAAAGGACCAAGGTAGATTAGTGAAATATCTATAATGAATAATCAATTACTGTACCACTTTTCTTTTGCAATTCTATATGAAGTACAATGATTGGTCAACTCAAGTATGGATGGTAGGGAATTTTATCAAAGCATGAAAACACTAACACCTCAACCAAGGCCGACCTAACAAAACTCTGTTTGACTGAACCCATTTCACCCGGTTCCTAAGAAAGCCCGTTTTGACCCAAACCCATTTGAGCCGGATTCTAAGACAACTTGACCCAACCGCCCATTTTGTAACCTCTATTAAATATCAGATCATATTTAGTCATATGATACTAATTCAAAACACCATGAACTGTGTGGATGAGTATGGACAAACTACCTACCTAGACTAGGTTGATTAGCTGGCTACAACATAAAGTGATGACTCGCGCTTCAGCACTTGGGCCTAACAGCAAAATGTGAAAGAACCTGTTTGAAGCCATTCCACCATGGCACTAATCTCTAGATAGTTTAGAATATAAGTAGAATCATGTTGACTAGTAGATACCAACTACCCATTGTATAGTTGTAGTGATGGTCACTTTTAGAACAATCCAGATAGCCAACAAACCCTCATCATTAATCGTTGCAGAGATTATAAGTTTCTAACGTAAATTGTACATTAATATTAGATATACTAAATGAATCACTTTACTACCTCCATCTCATTAAATATTGCACATGTGACTATACATGTAGTTAGATAGAAAAAGTGACGATAGGTACGTGTTTAAATGGTAAATACTACTTTAAAGTCCCCTTCAATAGTGAGTAGTGACACATTAGCAAGATAAAAAACATGAATGAAGTTGAATGATAAAATGGGCCCTAAAGGCACATGTATTTGAAATGTTTCCAGATGTAGTTATACTGCAATATTCATGGGACATCATCAAACAGATATGTTTCAATATTCATGAGATTGAGGGAGTAGTTAGCCATTTAGTTTAGATGTAATGTCATGTTATGTCAAATGATACTGTGCAAGATAGCATACTACAGAAAAACATAGAAGATACAGCTCTACGTGCACATGGAGATAAAGACACCTAAGCTGAATGTTAATGTTTGTCTGTGCAAATCACTAAAAAATATACGATCTAAGTCGTTATCCAATAGAAAGTAGACATACGCAGCAAGGATGCAAGCTGGACCCTCAAGAACAGCTGTTATTCCTTCAACAGCAATTATTGCTGAATCCCTTCCGGCGTATCTGGAGTCACCTTTGCTGTATTCTTTCCCTGCCATTCGCAAAGAAGCCCATTCAAATTTTGAGAAAGTTAATGCAGATAACTACGTCTATGAAAGGGTGGGATTATCATAAACTTACAAACTTCAGCAAGGTAAGTGGGGGACTTCTGCTTGTAAAACTCGGGTGTGAAAACAAAGTAACCCTCAAGGATCATATGTGTGAGTCCAGTAAACACCCACCAACACATGAGTACTTTGTCTGTTTTTGATATTTTAGGAAACATCCCTGTCATTACATAACAAGAATAAGCTTCTGTTAGATCTCCATTAGCCTAATACTACTGGTTAACATCAGATTGTTCAAGTAGTGAGTGTTACATCTTTAACATATGAAATAGATACTCTTACATAAAACAAATGGATCTCGATATCAGATAGCAATAAACAAAAATGCACTGTGATAAGTAGTTATATGATCACCCTATACCTTCATTTCACACATACGAAATTTACAACTAGTAACCAAAACCCCGACATTCCAATGAATGCATCAAAAAAGTGTAATAGTCTAGTAATCTATTGCAATTCTATTCCTATACAAACATTATACAACTCAAAGTATGGCAAATACCAAATACCTACAACTTCAACTAGATTAAGTAGAAAACTTGTCACCTACACTAATGAATGCAAGGACAAGTAATCGACTTAGTGTACGCAGGCTAACCGGGGTATCCAGTGACCATTTCAGAACCTAGACCCGTTGTAAGTACATTAGGTGCCTTACCACTAGGTCACTTTGTGGTGGGTTTTTTAACCGCGTTACATTAACTTTCAAACTAATTACTACCAAGTGGCCTAGTGGTAAGGTCCTTAGTTTTAAACTAATCGCTAGGTGTGTATATTTGGGGTGGCCAGGGATGGGTCAGAAGTCGTCCCGGGATTAACCCGTGATCGAGGCCGTGTACGTCTCTGTCAAAAAGGCTCCCTTAGTAGTAACCTCATCCATTTAAAGTACTCTTAAACTACCAATCTAACCTAAATTAAGATTACGATCTAACTATATTACACTAATAACATTACTTTTCAAACAAGATCTACTTAATCATGAATTTGAAAAGATGGGTACATCTTAAACTTAAAAAGTCATATAATTTACCAGCAAGGATCCAGACAAATGTGATGACTAGGACAGAAGCACCACCGTAAATACCAAGAATGGTTAACTGAGGAAGCATAATTGGAACATAATCCGGTAGAACCAGATCGGCTGGGACGAAAGGGTGAACCGCAGCCATTTTTACTAACAACAAGTCAACTCCTTCTGGTTTGGGATGTCTGGTTTTATGTTCTTTTTATACTTGAAATGTGGGGTCATAAAGTCGAAATGTGTTGTAGATAGATCCTTGGTTTTTTGTAAGTTGTGCAGTTTTAATCCCTTGGTTTTTAATACGGGGTAACGTGTTTGAATTTGCTTTTTTTAATGGGCCAAATTACAAGTTTGGTTGAGCTTTGAAATTTTTGCACTTAATGCGCTCTCAAACTTTATGTACATTATTGTTATATTGTATGCCATTAAATGGGGGTGGTAATTGAGTCGATCCGAACTTGTGTTTGACAATGCTTGAGCTCGGTCTGAAAATTATAAGGTAGTTTGAGTTTGGCGTGATAACTTGATAAGCTTTAGGGTATGTTCACCACATTGCTTTTAAGAGGGCTAGATGTGATGGCGAGACTTGCTCCCCGGTCTGATGTGGCCTTCGCCACTTGTCTGTCAAAGCTCGTTGTCATATCGTAAATCCTCGCCAAATTTATCCTTCGCCAGTTAACTGGCGAAGTAAAAGAGAAATAAAAAGTAAAATCAACCGTTGTTTATATATTAAAATAAAAAATCGACTGTTTTTTTCAAATTCATTTAGTATTTATTTTAAATAAAATTAAATACCCTCACTCTATAAATACTCCTACATTTTATCTTTAAAATTCAAAATTAATTCTAAATCAACAAAACTAAATATGGCTTGTTCCAAATCAACAAATAATCAAAACACTTGTCTCCACACACATTTGAAATAATCCAAAAAATGATTGCTAAACTGATTAAAGACGATAGCGTTTGACATAAATCGATGACGAATTTAGCCTTCAAATTTGAAAGTACTTCCATTGCTAAAGATGATTTGCAGAAAGCATATGAAGAATGCACTGATGTTCCAGAAGAGTGGCGTGATTCGATGACCAAATTTTTGAAAAAAGAATCCGACAAAGACTGTGCATGATGCCTTGTTTAGAAAATCGGCCAAAATCGAAAGACAAATGGAATAATGGGTGAAAGAATTTTAATTTCCGTGTTGTATTAGTAATTACTGCTATGTATTGGTTTGAATTTTCCAACGGATATGTATTAGTTTGAATTTTCCAACGGCTATGTATTAGTTTGAGTTTTATAACGGCTATGCTTTCTCTATAAAAGCTACTTCCACTTGCTTTAATTTTAACGCATGTCGTACTCGAACCGTGTCGTGTTGTAATTCGTATTTTTAATTTAATGAAATGAACTAAGTTGTGTTAAAATAAAGGAAAAGAAAATTAAATTGGTAGCGGACCAGTGGTGTGACTCAAATGAAGAGGGGGTGCTTGTTACCACAACATAGATTTTTAGGAAGTGGGAGTGTCAGATGATGTGACAGCTAGTGGGGCCCAAATAAAAAGGGTTTGGCTTGTTGCCGCATCTAGCCCTCTAAGAGTGTTTTTAGCATTATCGTTTAGAGTTTTGTATTATTAAAAGCTCATTTCAAAAAAAGCTGTTAGCATAAATAAAATTGTAAAAACATTATTTACTCAATGCTCTTTAAATAAGTATTTAGCGTTTAGCATTTAATGTTACGTCATTTTACACATTAAAATTACTGTTACAACTATTATACTAAACACTTTTATAAAACTGATTAACTGTTTATTACTACTACTGCTAATGCTAGTCTCAACAACACACTGATAATCCTTGAGGTTCGAGCTTGGCTCGAGCTTAGCTCGAAAATCTTGAAATTATATATAAAAAATAAGTTTGATTGCTAAACTCATCAATAAAATAAATAAAAATGTGTGATGGACTCGAGAGTAAAGATCTTATACAAAAGAATTGGAAAACTGATTTTAAATAATTGTTCTACAAATATTAAAGTATTATATCAATATCCGTGTTAGTTTTTACGTTGTTTATATAGATATATACAATAAAAAAAGAAAATTCTTGAAGACTTAAAAAGTTAGATAAAAGCTCGAGTTAGGCTCGTTATGTGTTTCAAGATGGGTTTTTTGGCTCAGGTTTGAGCTCAATAAAAGCTCGAATTGATCGAGTAAAGCTCAAATTTGAGTTGCTTGATAAAAACGTCCGACTTGTTTGAAGTCCTACTACGATCTTTTGCACCTTGTTTGTCTCTTTTACTTATGTTGATTAATGTTGACCGCTAATCCTTTACAAATATTTCGCGCGAGAGAGCATATTCGGTTTTTCACTGGTCACACTTGTTTACCCAAGACATATCATATCAAAACGGTGCCAGATTGCCATATCTTTTTTTTTTCGAGCATAAAAGTGGGTACATGTACGGGTCTGGTACCCATAGTTGGTACATGCATTGTTTTTTCATTTATTGTATAAAAATTATTGGTAATAAAAAAATTCCAGATTTCATGTGATAAAACTTTTGTGAAAACAGCGATAAATATATACGTACACCTATCATAGAATATCATATAATTAAATTTCAACGATTTGGATTTGCTTAAGCTTAGTACTCAAATAATTTTTGTTGAAATATAGCTTGAATCTGGAACCTAAATGACCAATCTTGTACATGTTGAAAAGTTGTTTATGTAGGATTTTATAGTTTTGGCTGGTTTAGCTAATATTTTGGAAGTTAGTGTCTCAAGTTATGAAACTTCTTTGGATGTTGCTATATAAGCCGGATACCTGCTCATTAGAATCTAGCTATCATCCACTGTAAATGTAAATATCGTACTAAAACGATATTAACGTTTTAATCATACTTAACATTTTGTTAATGACAAAACATCAAACATATTTTATGTTTGAATTATAAGCTTCAAATAAGTTATCTTAGTCCATGAAATTATACAAAAATATTTTTACAAAAACATACACAACTTGTTTAAACATAGAAGAGAAAATAAAATGGACTCCACATAGCCCAATTGACTTTAAATGTCAGATTTCTTAAGTCAAACAATGTTGATACGATGTTTATTTGCAATCTTGGGCAAACATTTAAGAGGCAACAAAAGTCAGACTAGCCGAACCCCGATGAACCCAAATGTGAAGGGTCCGACGGGTTCCGTGGGGGTCTGACAGTTTACCTATAAATATTACCTTTGCCCAAACTTATAACTCACCCCTTCTATCTAATAATCTCTATAATCTCAGTATATATATCTAACTTTCTAATATATCTTGTTTATTCTCTTCTTTCTTGTAATTTAGATCCTTTGTTCATATAAAGATCGGTCACGAGAAATCTCAACTCTAAGCTTTGATCCTTCAAGGCTTTACATTGCGTGAATGTCTTAAGTGTTACCTACACAATCACCATTGTTGTACTCATTCATCTATCTACTTGTATTAAGTGTGGTTGGTGTTATAAACCACAAGTGTAGAAGTGTATAAGGCGTTGTTGTGCCTTTGTAAAGAAAGAGACATCTTAGCTTAGGTGTCGTTAAAGATTGTAAGCTTAAATGTGAAGGTTTCTCCACCAGTGTAAAGGAGATTCATTTACTAGTGAAGTAGAACTCTCGAGTGGCTACTCGAGGAGTGGAAGTAGGGGCAAGATAAGTGAGATCTTGCTAGGCCGAATCACTATAAATCTTTGTGCATTGTGGTTTGTTTCCTTATTGTTTCAAGTGATTTACTTTACTATTTCA
Organism: Glebionis coronaria; assembly: GCA_025667525.1. Classification (NCBI taxonomy): domain Eukaryota; kingdom Viridiplantae; phylum Streptophyta; class Magnoliopsida; order Asterales; family Asteraceae; genus Glebionis; species Glebionis coronaria. The sequence continues at coordinate 503,102,195 of CM046876.1, forward strand.
CACTTCGTCTATATCCTTTAAGGACCACAAAAAAGTTTCTTAATCAGTAAAAACTATTCAAACCCCTTTCTAGTTTTCTACAATTGGCATCAAGAGTTACGTACTCAAGATCTTTAAATTATATTGTACTTTAAAACTTGAATCATTCAATTGATTCGAAAAATTACAAAGAAATATGCAAAGACCACCACTCTTTTAAACCGATGGTTTTATTTATTGGTAAAATCGTTTTAAAACTTACGTGAAATATAAGGATTTAGATCTTTGGTATATGCTCATTGAAGGTGATTATATACCAACGGTTAGAAATGTTTCCACTAACCAACTTGAATCGGTTCCTCGTGAAAATCAAATCAATTATCAAAAGAAAATGTTGGCTAAAAATAATGAAGCCAAAATGATGCTTTATAATGCTCTGCCTAAAAAGTAGCATGAAAGAATATTTATGTGTCAAACCGCCAAAGAAATTTGACACTCACTTATAGTCACACATCAAGAAAACTCGCAGGTCAAGGATAATAAAATTGATCTACTTGTTCAACAATATGAACAATTTTCTATCCTTAAAGAAGAGTCAATTGATTTGGGATTTGCTCGGTTTAACACTATCATAACATCACTCAAAGCACTTGACAAATCTTTCCCCAACAAGAATTTTGTTAGGAAATTTCTAAGGGCTCTCCATCCAAAATGGCGAGCTAAAGTCACGACGATTGAAGAATCTAAAGATCTCTCAAGCTTTTCACTAGATGAACTCATCGGGAATCTCAAAGTACATGAAATGGTGATGGAAAAAGATTCCGAGATAACCAAAGGTAAGAAAGAAAAACAAAGATCACTAGCTTTGGAAGCTCGAGTAGAATCTACTGATGACGAAGAGTCAGATAGCGATGACGAAGAATATGTCATGGCCGTTCATGATTTCAAGAAATTCTTCAAAAGGCGAGGAAGACTCGTAAGGTAACCACTCGACAACAAGAAAGTGTCTCGAATGCCATTTGATATCAAGAAGCCTAGAGATGAAAGAAAATGCTTCCAATGTGGTGACCCTAATCACTTCATTGGTAGTTGTCCAAAGGTAAAGCGAAAGACACAAAGACCTTTCAGAAGTGGAGCATGGAGCGCAAGTGATGACGAATGCGAAGAAACCAAAAAGGAAGAACTAGCACTCATGGCACATGAAACAAATAAGGTACATTCCGACTCCTCTTATTATTCTTCCTCACTAGATGATGACACGTTACAAATAGAATATAAGTCTTAAAATCATAAACAAGAACAAAATCTTAAAAGCTAAAAATGGAAGCTTAGAAAAGAAGTTTATGAATTAAAAGCAAAATTGCTAAGACTAGAAAAGGTAAATCATCCAGTGACAAATGTGAAAAATGTCAAGAGCTAAATAAAGATATAGAGAAACTAAAAATTGCTTGAAGTTTGGACTTGAACCCGATGAATGGATTAAGGACAATGGATGTTCTAGACACATGATGGGAAATAGGAATCTATTTAGCACCTACACACCAACGGACGGAGGTAATGTTATATTTGGTGGCAACGTCAAAAGAAAAATCATAGGCAAATGTATGATTTATAATGACCACATCACCGTAGAAAATGTTGATCATGTTGAAACTTAGGATTTAATCTACTTAGCATTAGTCAACTTTGTAGTAACAAATGCAAAGTTCTATTTGAAGAAAATGGTAGTAAAATACTAAAAGATGGAATAATAATAGCAAAATGAATAAGGAAAAATAACATATACGTAATGAAGATCAATACTTCAAAAGACGTCATTTGTTTGACCACCATATATGACACCTCTACTCTTTGGCATAGGCGTCTTGGTCATATCAATATGGGTCTTTTATAAAATTTGGCTAACAACGATCTTGTGAGAAATTTACCAAAAGTAAAATATCATCAACATTTTTGTGATGCATGTAAAATTGGTAAACAACACATGCAAGCCATAAGGCTAAAAATACTGTCACCACAACCAAATGTCTCTAGAACTTTTACATATGGATTTGTTTGGTCCATCCGCGGTGCAAATCTTTGGAGGTAATCTCTATACTTTAGTTATCGTAGATGATTACTCAAGATTTACTTGGAAAGGTTTTTGAAAACTAAAAATGAAGCTTTTGATCATTTTGAGATTTTAAGTAAGAAAATTGATAACCAATTAATTAGTCGAATCGTGTCTATCCGAACGGATCATGGTCGGGAGTTTGACAATGAAGTCAAATTTGGAGCTTTTTGTGACACCAAGGGTATCACTCACAAATTCTTGGCTCCAAGAACACCTCAATCAAACGGGGCAGTTGAAAGTAAAAATAGAACACTTCAAGAAATGAGTAGAAATATGTTAAATGGATCAAACGTGCCTCAAAAGTTTTGGTGCCATGTGGTTGATACCTCAACATATATTTTAAATCGAGTTTTAATTAGAACACTACTAGATAAAACTCCATATGAAATACTAAAATGAAGAAAGCCGACCATTGGTTAATTCAAAGTATTTGGAAGCAAATGTTTTATTCTTAACACTAAGGATTATCTCACTAACACTAGTACAAAAATGGTATCCGTCACACTCAAAAAGAGTGACCGTAGGCATATAGTCACACGCAGTTTTTTAGGCTTTGTGACCAAAGGTCCCGCAACCGTAGGTACCTTTTGGTCACAAGCTCGTCTTAGTGACCTTAGCTATCAAAAATGAGTGACCAATACTCGAAAATGTGTGACAAACTAGGTACAATATTTGGTGTTTTAGTAAATATGTGTGACGGTAAACACTCTAAAGTTACACGAGTTTTGTTTAAGAGTGACTATTGTTTATAAGTTTGTCACATGAATATACAATATGTGTGACATTTACTATGTGATTAGTGTATTTTGTGTGACTATATGCATCCAATAGTCACATGAATTGTATGTTTGTGTGACCTTTTATGATATGTAGTCACACAAATCATGCTAATGGTACTGAGTTTGTCACATACAATTAACCAAAGAGTTACCAATAGTAAAAATAAGTGTGACTATATGCTTTGTCAAGTCAAGCCAATTGTATTTTGTGTGACTATATGCATCTAATAGTCACATGAATTGTATGTTTGTGTGACCTTTTATAACATGTAGTCACACAAATCATGCTAATGGCACTAAGTTTGTCACATACAATTAACCAAAGAGTTACCAATAGTAGAAATAAGTGTGACTGTATGCTTTGTCAAGTCAAGCAAATTGTATTTTGTGTGACTATATGCATCCAATAGTCACATGAACTGTATGTTTGTGTGACCTTTTATAACATGTAGTCACACAAATCACGCTAATGGCACTAAGTTTGTCACATACAATTAACCAAAGAGTTACCAATAGTAGAAATAAGTGTGACTGTATGCTTTGTCAAGTCAAGCAAATTGTATTTTGTGTGACTATATGCATCCAATAGTCACATGAATTGTATGTTTGTGTGACCTTTTATGACATGTAGTCACACAAATTATGATAATGGCTCTGAGTTTGTCACATACAATTAACCAAAGAGTTACCAATATTAGTAATAAGTGTGACTGTATGGTTTGTCAAGTCAAGCCAATTGTATTTTGTGTGACTATATGCATCCAATAGTCACATGAATTGTATGTTTATGTGACCTTTTATAACATGTAGTCACACAAATCATGCTAATGGCACTGAGTTTGTCACATACAATTAACCAAAGAGTTACCATTAGTAGAAGTAATTGTGACTGTATGCTTTGTCAAGTCAAGCAAATTTTGTTTTGTGTGACTATATGCATCCAATAGTCAAATGAATTGTATGTTTGTGTGACCTTTTATGACATGTAGTCACACAAATCATGCTAATGGCACTAATTTGTCACATACAATTAACCAAAGAGTTACCAATAGTAGTAATAAGTGTGACTGTATGCTTTGTCAATTCAAGCAAATTGTATTTTGTGTGACTATATGCATCCAATAGTCACATAGAATTATATGTTTGTGTGACCTTTTATGACATGTAGTCACACATTGTAATGTGAATAAGTGTGACTATGTTTAATCTTCTAGTAACCTTTCATAATTCAATAAAAACAAAAAACAAAATTCTGGAAATCAAATTTCAATTGCATTAATATATAAAATTGAATGTACATAACCAAATCAACAAATGTAATCTCGTATTATTCTCAAGTAACATACTTTTCACATTGAATCACATTTGTAAAGACTTTAAATCACCGTATTGTAAAGTCTTTTGAGCCTTGTTATTCCTAGCTTGTTTCTGCATATGAGGAATAGTCGTAAATTTACTGCCTGCTGGAACGTTCATCGAGCGCTTAGATCCTATCTTTGGTGCACTTTCAACAACAGCTTTTATGGTATTTGGTGGTGTTGTTTCCTGTATGGAAACAAAAGCCGTGTATTAAACATTGAACTAAATATGAAAAGCTATGTATATGTAGGATGATAAATCAAGTGTATGTACCTCTTCCAAAAAAATAACCTTTTCCTTTGGTCATGCCACGAAACTACCTTTTACATCCTTAACAGTTTTTAAACCATTATTTCCGGCATCAGGTATGAATGGTGCATCCACTAAGGATTCATCAACTGAAACTTTGTAGCAATTTTTTGGTAGTGGTTGGTTATGAATCATTACATTGTCTCCATCCTTAGACTTGTATACCCTACCGTTACCAATGATCATTGTCCTAGATATGTTCCACAATTTTCACTTAAATGTCTGAAGAAAAAATTTGTATATGCGTTAATGACAAATAAATTAAACAAGTAAATATATGAAAAATGATGAAATACCTACATCTGGTAGTGATGGTGGAGACTGGTTTACTTTTGATTTAGAGGGTGTACGCTTCTTTCGTAATGATGCAATAGATACGTCTTGTTGTGGCGAGGGAGACAGATTTTGTTGTGATCCGGAAGCAGGATAAATATCTTCTTGAGATTGGGAATTTTGAAGTGGAGACTTCTTTTCCAACGATGTTGTCTTATTTTTTGCTAACCTTGTTCTAGTAGATACCTGCATATATACATAACACAGTAAATAAGTCATGTATAATACAATTTAGAAACCAAACATGGTTTTTTATAACTTACCTTCTTCGCAGTTGCAGTTGCAGCTGCAGTTGCATTGTCCAAATCCTTGTTCGAAGTTGCAATTGTCTTAGACATTGGAAATAACACACCCTTCTGAAGTCCACCACCACTGATCGACGTCCTTTGCTCTTCACTAGGTATTTTTCTTAATGCATTATGTTCTAGTTGTAATACCTGCAATATATAAGTATGTTAATTGTTAATGGTATTACAGACTGAAAATCATCAAATCAAAATTAGAAAACTAGTCTTACATTTGACTGAATTGGCATTAACTCGACTATATTAACCCCTTGTGAAGACATATTTCAACATTTTTTCAATAGTTTCTTGTGTTTGTGACATCTTGGTGGTTAATTCAGCGACTGTATCCTCTTTTTCTTTACGCGCCTGTCTCTCCTTCTCAAGTTCATTTTCAAGCAACGCAATCCTTACATCAGTTCCTTGTTTCCTTCTAGGTAGATCAAAGAACTTCCTGCACGTAACTCTGCCTCCCACTCCTCGTGCATACCCTCCCTTTTCCTTTCCTAATACATGTGATAATGAATTTGAGCCACTATCAACCGTCAAGGTTCCATCTCTGATATGTTCCTCTGCTTCCAGCTGCACACAAAAAATGGTAAATAATTTATTATACGAATATAAATATTATATAAATGTTTTTGCAATAACACTTACAATCTTAGTGCCAACTTTGATTGTTTCATCATCTGTCTCTTTTCCTTCTTGTCTAACCCTTCCATTAAACCACAATACACCACGGGTGGGTTCTTGATCTGGTGTAATTTCTTTTCTTATGATCTTCCAAACATCAAATACATACAGATGAAAAGTTAAACCAACATGGACAACAGTGTTAGGATATTACACCAATATAACCTTACCATTTTCTCTTTTATATGTACATAACCACCACGTCCCATTGTATGCTGATAAAGAGACCTGGAACGCGCCAATTTATTAGCAGCTGATTTCGCCTAACAAAAAAGATTACTGGATGAGAAGTTGCTAGTACGTAACAGACTGTGTTTGTGATACGGAGTTTCCAAACAATGCATACATACGGTGTTTATAAATGTAAAACGAAATAGAAATTAACAACCTTAAATTCTTCTGTCGCCGTGTGGTTTACAAAAGCAACGTAGTGTTCGGCTTTGACGATTGCTTTGTAATTCTTTGGAACAACATTTAGTTTTTCAGGATTATCTAGGTTTGGAACTATGTGCTTTGATGTCAATTTGCTTCTGAAATTTCTTAGCAGTTCATCTAGCTTATTCATAACCAACTTTTTGTAGGACACATCAAATTCAAAGTATTGCTGCACATATTAACATAATGTTAAAGTAAATGTAGGAATACGACTAATAGTTGGGTAAAAGAATTTGTATTTGTACCGTGGTTTCAGTCCAAAGTTTTTCTCTTGCTTCCTCCTTCACATATTTCCACGATAGAATCTTCAATCCTATCTGTTCCCGAACCGTGTCTCCTAAAAAAATTATAAACAATGATCTGTTTGGCCCTGATATTCTATTCAGTGCATCAAAGTTCACATTTATCTTCCTGACATCTGGTTTTCCATATTTTATCCGAAACTTGGCTAACCTAGTTATACCACTCTTATTAACAACCTTCTGTTTACTGATGTCTTCATCCGCATCCGATTGATCACCATAATCCTCTGATTCATAACCTCCTTCATTATCGTGATTTACATCATCATTATTAGCCAAATAATCATCATCATTAACAATATAATCTTGATCATTGTTTTCAGCGTTCATGATTATTGACATGTGTACAAGAAGAATAAGTGGAAATGGTATGAAACTAGTGATGGCAGTAATTGAGATGGAGATGGAGTTAGAAAATTATGGTATATTTTGTGATTTTGGAGAAAATCAGGATTTGAGATGGAGATGAAATTAGAATATTATGGTAACTGCATATGCATTAACTTAGTATGGACATTCAAAATTTTTGTGAAAAATTTGGCTCCAAATACAAAAATTAAACAACCAAATATTTTGAACTCCAATTTGCCTTCAAAGTAAACATTCAAACTATGTAAACTTTCCCTTTGAGTTTCCTAGTAAAAATAATTTTTGAACAGAATTTTATACTATTTTACACATTTTAACATTCAACCAAAAACCTTTGATAGATAACTGATAATTGCTTAAGTACATATATTGAATTGTACATGAACTTAAAATACTTAGATTAACTACTTAACAAACCATATTGTTGATTACAAATAATTGATAATTGTTTTATAATGCTAGTAATGCATACAAATCTATTAAATTATTGCAACCTGTAGTTTGATGATACAACAGGTGCCTAGCAATACCAGACCAACAAACCTCAAAAAAATTGTTCATATTAAACAGGGAGAACTGACATCATCAACCTTCCTTTTGCCTTTGCTGTTGCTCCCCTCTGCAGCATTCCTTGACCGACCCTTCTCAGCAATTTATTTCCAAGTTTTTCTATTGGCTAGGCCAACAACGACATTTGGTCTTGGAGATTTAGCTTGAGAAGATTGAGCTTTGTGATTGTGCTTTGATCTAGGAGTGTGCTTTCGTCTTGGAGCATCAGCTTGAGCAACTAATTCTTCATCACTAGAGTCAAAGAAAGGGCTCTTCCTAATCCAATCTATGTTTTCCCATTCCTCCTGATATTTGACCACATCATGTGTTTAAAACAATTAATCGATGGTATAAACGTATACAGCTTTATGCATAAACACATAACAACTTAACTATACCTTATTTGAAATTTTCTTATATCCTTTCGAGTAAGCAGTCGGCTTTGACTTTGAACCTTACATAACATTAAGTTGAATATATTAAAACTTCACAATGCTGTACATTAAACCATAAACTTTTAGTTTAAACAAATTTACCTTTAGAATTGCTATTCTTCTTGAGTTCTAACTCATAATCCTCATCACTCGTGTCTTTCTCCTCATCACTTGTATCTTCCTCCTCATCACTAGAATCTACCTCGGCATCATTAGTGTCTTCATCCTCATCAGATGAATCTGATTCATCCTCTGTAGTAGGTTTGAATATAATAGGAGTTTCCAAACAGGGAGGACGAATAGAGGGAGGACGAACTTTTTTTTGAAGATGTTGTGGCATTAGGTACACCTAAAATTTGAGTTTAAAACAAGACAGGACGAACAGAGGGAGGACGAACTTGAGCGGACGAACTTGTGGCATTAGGAGTTTGAAACAAAGAAGGACGAACAGATGAAGAACTTGTGACATTATGTATGCCTACAATAGGAGTTTTAAACAGTGGAGGACGAAAACAGGGAGTACTGGAAGAACTTCTTGGCAAACGACGAATAAGACTTGTATTGCTAGGGGGTGGGAGAAATTTAGCACTTTCAGAAGTAGATGATGAAGTGTCGGATTCTATATGAATTACTTCTGCAAACATGTACATATTAATGTTAGTTATATGTCGATGAAGGGAGTGTTAGGCAGAATGTGTATCATGGTTGTTGATGCCCTAATAACATTTGGCTTTGGTTATTCATATGTTTGTACAGGGGACCATATCTTTAAACTATAACATACCATGGGACCATATCCAGACACATTAACAAAACCCATATCCTAGATTGAAACATAGACCATATAAACACATTAAGAAGGGTTAATCCTGTAAATTGAATCACGTTAATTAAATATGACATAGGTCCACATACATGCATTAAAAGTAAGTGTAAACTCTAATATCAGTAACAAACTTACACTATTCGTATGAACCCTAATATTAAATTAAACAATACTGATTTTTGCATTACCTCTTTCCTGATGTTTCATGTTGTTAATGATTCTGTAGATTGACGACTATTGTTTATGAGGTTTGATTTTTTGATCGGTTATTGGGTGGTTAATTTAGGGTTCATTCTTCCTGTGTGATTGTGAAAATGGTCGAAAATGGTGGTGGTTACAAGATGGTTACCTGATATTATGTGTGTTTAATGAAAATGTAAATATTAAATTTACTTAATAATAAAATTATAATTAACATTTAATTTTTAAAAGTTAATAACAAATAAAGAATTAAATAACTTAAATATATTGATAGTTAAATAACTTAAATATTTTTAAAAGTTAATAATAAATTTAATTTTTAAAAGTTAATAAGTAAATAAAAAAGCATATACGTTTTATTTTTATTAAAAACAAAAAATTAAAATATTACTTTAATTTTAAACATAATTAAAATTATAGTTAAATAACTTAAATATATTAGGTTATAATAATGCTTGACAACCGCGAGATAAATATCTTTTGTTTTTTTAACAGTATGTGAGATTTAGTTGAGGTTTATATCAATCACCTTGAATAATCATCTCAAGCAATTTATTATGAATAAGGTCGATTTTTAATAGACGATTTAATAAGGTTAGGGTGAGGACATTCTACTTTGGTATTGGGTTACGATTTATGGTTTATGGTTTATGGTTGAGTTTATGATTTAGTGTATATGGTTCACTGGTTTAGGGTTTAGGGTTTAAGGTTCATGGTTTAAGGGTTAATTAATGGTTTAATGTTTATAGTTTAAGGTTAAATGGTTTAAGGTTTATGATTTAGTATTTAGGGTTTTTGGGGGTTAAGGTTTAGGGCTTAGGGTTTGCGGTTTAGGGTTTAGGGTTTAAGGTTTAGGATAATGGTTTACTTAGCTAGGGTTTGTGGTTTAATGGTTTAATGTTTATAGTATAATTTTGAATGGTTTAATATTTATGATCTAGTGTTTAGGGTTCATTGGTTTAGGGTTTAGGGTTTAAGGTTTAAGGTTTATGGTTTAAAGGTTAATTAATGGTATAATGTTTATAATTTAAGGTTAAATGGTTTAAGGTTTATGATTTAGTGTTTAGGATTTTTTGGGGTTAAGGTTTAGAGCTTAGGGTTTGCGGTTTAGGGTTTAGGGTTTAAGGTTTAGGATTAATGGTTTACTTAGATAGGGTTTGTGGTTTAATGGTTTAATGTTTATAGTATAAGGTTAAATGGTTTAATATTTATGATCTAGTGTTTAGGGTTCATTGGTTTTAGGGTTCAGGGTTTAGGGTTTAGGGTTTAAGGTTTATGGTTTGTGATTTAAGGGTTAATTAATGGTTTAATGTTTATAGTTTAAGGTTAAATGGTTTAAGGTTTATGATTTAGTGTTTAGGATTTTTCGGGGTTAAGGTTTATGGCTTAGGGTTTGCAGTTTAGGGTTTAGGGTTTAAGGTTTAGGATTAATGGTTTACTTAGATAGGGTTTGTGGTTTAATGGTTTAATGTTTATAGTATAAGGTTAAACGGTTTAATATTTATGATCTAGTGTTTAGGGTTCATTGGTTTAGGGTTCAGGGTTTAGGGTTTAGGGTTTAAGGTTTATGGTTTGTGGTTTAAGGGTTAATTAATGGGATAATGTTTATAATTTAAGGTTAAATGGTTTAAGGTTTATGATTTAGTGTTTAGGATTTTTTGGGGTTAAGGTTTAGGGCATAGGGTTTGCGGTTTAGGGTTTAGGGTTTATGGTTTAGGGTTTATGGTTTATGGTATGCATGATTATGATTTATGGTTTAATTAAGGTTTATGGTTTAATGGTTTATGGTTTACGGTTAAATGGTTTAAGGTTTGCGATTTAGGTTTTATTATTGGTTTTTGGTTTAATTTGTGTTTATGGTTTAATTGGTTAAGGTTTATGATTTAGGGTTACCATCATTCGAGATAGATGGGTTTGACATTTCATATTTTTTAAAAACTTTAATGTTTTAAAATCTATCAGATAACAAATTAATCATCGTTTATGTTACATTCATACATGAGCTTGTTGAAATAAGTCATAAAACCGTTTAATCACCCGACTTATATTATATAATTAATAAACAAGATTTATGTTATAATTATTAATATAATTATCATGATAATTAAACATGGCCATTTTATTTAAATAGACTTTAGGTTAAAATAATTATTAATATAATTATTCATGTTACATTTAATTAATTAAGAAACATAGCTTAATTATGTTATATTAACTTTTAACCAAGGTTTAATTAAATTAATAACATGTTTTAATTTAATTATCCAATTATCATGTAAGGTAAAGTTCAATTATTAAAATCATGAAAAATTAATAATGTTATACTACTAAACTAGACTTATACTAACGTGTCTAAAAAGTGAATCGTTTAATTTGCATGCAACTTGATATATTGCACCGGTATCCCGTCCACTAATAACTCACTCACACACACACACATTCAATATCCGGAGGTCAAATAATGAATCAACCACCCACCCACCCAGACACAAACAGTAACAAATCTTCAAACCCTGATAAATCAAACCTAAGTGACCAGTTGGATATTGATTTTAAGATCACTCCTGAGATGATGGATTATGTGATAGAAAAGTATGGAACCAACTGGAGATATCCTGATCTGATTATTGACACTATTGTTGAAGACTTGATGCAGTTAGATTTAAAAAAACAGACTAAAGGAAAATCAAAACAAGGTTAGGGTTTTTACTTCGCAATAGTATTATTGAAGTTTTGATGATTTATCTTTGTTTTGATGATGTTACATGTTACGAAAATACCAATAATTGATTCTGTTTTAATATTTGTTATATAGATGACAAGGCAGATGAGGCTACGAAGGTTGATGAAGCTATGAAGGTTGATGAAGCTATAAAGGTTGATGAAGCTACGAAGGCACATATTAAAGGTTAATTTTGTGAAATTTTATGTTTATATGTTTGTCAGAAAGGCGTTAGATGGATCATTAGTTAGTGTTTACTATGTAATGTTTTAGGAGTAGTGAAAATGATAAATGGTTCAAGTATTCTGTTGGTTATATGATGATGTAGATACAGGAGATAAGGGGGTGTTTGGTTTAGCTTATATAATGGGCTTATAAGCTCAAACCAAGTGTTTGGCTAAGCTTATATTAGTGGGCCTATAAACTTATATATGGGTGTTATGATAAGCCATAAAAAATGTGTCTTTTTTAGGAAGGTTTAGGCTTATATAACATATTTACCATTTTACCCTCATGTTAACTTAAGTTTGTATAAGCCATGGGCTTATAAGTTTATTAAACATAGGCTTATATAAGCAAAAAATGGCTTATATAAGCCCATTATATAAGCTAAGAAAAACACACCATAAATTTTTAAAAAAGGGGTTGGTCATACTAGAAACCTTAAGTTCTCAAGTTTTTTTTTAAAGGGATGGAAGAGTATGGAAAGGGAAATTAAAAAAAAATGTTGTTCTTAAGTTTTTTGAAGAAGAAAGGGTAGGGAACGGGAAGGAGGAAGGAAGGAAAGGTGCAGGCATTTTTATGTATATCTGTTCCGCCCAATTTTGGGGGCATTGGGAAGAAAAATGGGTTAGGCTTGTATAAAATTACATTTATATCCTTATTATTCATCCACATTTTATATATTTCTACTAGGGTTTCTACCTTTTACAGAAGTTATTCGTAACTGGCATCTCCTTTATATATGTCCATTACATGCTAATTTTTTGATCATGCTAAAATACATTCTGATCAAGTTATTAGGTATAGTAAAAAAGGAGTCAGATCATGTATTTGCATCTTTCTGAGTTAGATTATGAGTTTCGTTTGTCCTGGTCATAAAGGAATAACATCATGTATTTGCATCTTCCTTGTTGTGTTGTTAGCTAATGGTTGGTTTTACTAAAATATCCTCCACTACTTTGCCCTTCCCATTCCACCCCCTTTCATTCCTTTAAAATAAGACTCGAGAACAGAGCGTAAACATTTGAGTTGAGATTAGGTTTGATTATCTTGATGTGAAAACGTATAGACTTCCTGGCCAACTTTTTTGAATCTAAGATGGCATCGATAGAACAACCTACATCTTTTCGTTTACCCTTTTTTATGTAAGTACCTCTTAGTATGGCCGTGTCATTTCCCTTTTTCATGGTCCTTGTTAACATCAACTACGGTCTTTAATAAACAACCCTTTTATTTTCTGTTGATTGGTCGAATGTTTTCATTCCCAGTTCCCAATTTTAGGGCTTCATGGGGTAGCAAGTTATCCGAGTCACCACTATGAATACTCTCTTTTCAGTTTCAGTTTCAGTATCCGAATACTCTTTCCAGTTGAGTATCTAGATACAGACTTGTGTGGTTTATATCATGCATTTATTATTTGGATTGATCCATGTGTGGATTATATTTCGATACTGAAACTAAAAGTGAGAGTGAGCGTGTTCAGAGTGACGACTCGGATAATTTGATGCCGAAATAAGCGCCAAAATTTACAAATGGGAAGGAAATCCTTCGACCAATCAACAAAAAGGAAACAGATCGCTCAGTAAAGACCTTAGTTGATGGTAGTGATGCCCATGAAAATGATAATGCGACGGCCACAGTAAGAGGGGCTTACATAAAAAAAGGTAAACGAAAATATGTAGGTTCTTCTGTCGATGCCATCTTAGATTCAAAAATGTTGGCCAGGAAGTCTATACGTTTTCATAGCTGCATTGGTTCATTTACTATGTTGTTTATATGTTGGTTATATGCTGATACAGATACAAGAGCTAACTTAAAGAAAATAGAAAAAGGCAAGGGATCAACAGAAGTTGATAAAGCATTTTTAATCTAGATAATATAGTGGAAAAGCTTGAAAGGGAATTCAAACTTCTTAAACAGACACAGTTGAAGGGAGGTAAGTAAACTAAGATTTAACCTTTAGAGAAATATAGTTATTCACTAGCTTCAGTATCACATGTATGCTATAAAGTATTACAGCTCCACATAGACGACATCTCAAGCTCGTTTCCTCTTCGAGGTAAATATCGCCATGATTCCTCTTTCTCGTGAAAATCATCATCTTCGTGCCCGATATGTGAATTCAATATGCATTAACATCTTTTTGTTTAGCCTTTTTAGTAAAGGACCTCTTACTTTGGCACTCATATTCGCTTTTTCATGGGTATTGATGATATTGATATCAATCAAAGACCGAATGCGAATGTCAAATTTTGAGCTACTTACATAAAAGAAGGATAAACGAAAAAGAAGTAGGTCCATATTGGATTCATATATTGGGCACGAAGATGAACATGTTTACGAGATAGAGGAATCGTGGAGATATCTACCTCGAAGAGCAAAAGGGCTTAAGATGTCGTTTATGTGTAGCTGTTAAACTTTATAGCAGACATGTGATTATGTATTTGTAGTTAACTTATGCGGTATTATGGTATGTAGATACAGGAGGTGACTTGAAAAACAAAGAAAAAGGAAACGGTTCAGTGGAAACTGATACCCCAGCTGCTCTTTCTAACCTACATAATAGGGTGGAAAAGCTTGAAAGGGAATTCCAACATTTCAAACAGAGACTGTTGCAGGGAGGTTAGTATATTAACTTTTAACCTATAATAAGTTTGTATATGAATGTTTTATTGTTTTGAGTATCTGGGTGGCTGTTAGTATCTGAATTTATTAAAATTTGTCTTGTAATTTACAGATGTTATCATCATTGATTCCTCTGAAAGCTCTAAAGAAGATATGCTATCATCGGATGAAAGCTTTGAAAGCTCTGAGGAAGATCTGTTGTCATTAGATGAAAGCTTTGAACATGTAAACACTATAGACTTCCAGCACCCATTTCATGATGACCAGGATGAACCTTCCAAGTATTCCAGCACCTCTGCAGATGATTGTAGTTCGGATGATACTTGGGGAGAGACTAATTCACCGTCCAAGAAGAAAGGCAAAGCTATTGGCTCATCTAGTCAGACTACAGGCAAGGCGAGTGGATCATCCAAACAGATACTCAGTCCAAGGGTTAGCAGGGGATGTATACCAAAAGTAGAGTCATCTTCTCGGTCTCCATTTTCTACAACAGAAAGGCCCCCACCTATCAGAAATGCAGTATGTTTTCTGCCTTGTCCAAAAAATTGAAAGAATTTAAAACAAAGCTAGGAAAAAGGAAGAGGGGGTAGGCTATGGAGGAACCTGTAGGGGGTAGGCTATGGAAGAACTTGTTATCTCTGTTTTATGGATGTTTCTGATGAATCTTCTTTAGACTATTTCGGTTAAGTGTAGGTATAGTTTATGTAAACAATTTTAAACATTAATCTGCATGGATGGGTGTATCCATTATTTTTTGGAATGTAAATATGTTGTCATTCACATTTTGTATGAACTTGCAATATTATCATCAATATTATGAAATTAGACTTGTATTTCATGGATTTAAACATGGTTCATCTTGTATTTTATTTGTTCATATTATGAGTTGTATAATCCTAGATGCATAACACATATAACCAAGATTTTTGTGTCAAAGTTACATGTTACACATCCGGTTAAGGCTTTCCACTTCGGTGGATCTTATAACCCAATTTTTTTCCCTAATTCTCCCGCCAAAACTAATTAAGCTTTTAGCAGTTTATGTTTTCGACTTAGCTTAACTCTAAGGTGCTTTTAAGTTTTTGTTATTACATCTGCAATTATTTTCCAATTGGATATAAAGTTGTTAGGCTCTTGCCTTATTCTTCTGAAGTTCTGAGCATATGTTTGTAACAATACTGCTATGCCATTCTTCACTCAGAACTAAGCTAATATTGAGTATTTCCTTGAAAAGCTGCTTGTTTCAGCTTATTTTGTTTTTAATCATTATCTAGTCAAGCACAAGTTAAGATTTTTTATCTTTTTAATATATTTTCACTAGTCCTCCCAAGTATTTATTCCAATTCGTGTCTAATTTCACATAAACAACTAATTTGTTCAAACAATGTGCTTAATTATTAACTAAACTGAAAATGAAAAGTTTGAAATGACTGAAGTAAAATAAAAATAACACAAGGTGAAAACTGATCAAACATAAATTCAATTCAATAATACTAAAGTATTACAGGTTTTTAATAAAACAAACATTTTGTTTCTCTAACTAATCAAACTTTGGAGATTTCTCAGGATCAAAAGCCAAATGAAGTTCATCGTAATCTAAAGCCTCTTTGAACTCATCTTCGTCTTCTTCAATTCCATGCTCAGAAGAATAAACATCATCATCAATGATTTGACCTTCTTCCTCCAGTTGCCTCCTATACGCTTCTTCCCTCTGTCGCTGTTCCTCTTGCCTCCTTCTAAAGGAAGCAACTTCCTCCCTCTCGCGTTGTTCTTGCTCCTGTTGCCTCCTTCTTAAGGAAGCAGCTTTCTCCCTCCGGCATTGTTGTTCAAGTTGGGCATTCTCTTCGTCTTCCAGCTTCCATTGTCTTTGTTCGTAAGCTTCCTCAACATAGCAATCGTACTCATCATATTTATCATCGTAAGGACAATCAGCAGGGAACTCTCCATCTGCATTTGCTTTTACTTTGGGCACCACACAAGGTTTCCTGAAAAGAACATAAAAGATTATCAATACTAAATGATAACAAAGATACAACGTTAATAAAATAAATAATGATACATACTTGCTAGGAACTGCACTGGTATCTTCAAAAGCAGCAGAAAATGTTCTTTTTGATGAAAAAGCCATTTTTTTGATTCTTAAAATGCTGATAATTAAGTGTTTGTTGTGTTTTTGTTATGATTAATTTCATTACTTAATCCTTGTTTATATAACCAAGGATGGAATACAAAGGGTCAGCAGCCTACATAAACATCTAACGCATATTCATGCATGTAATTAATTTTTGTAAAGTTCCAAGAATGAGCATTCTCATTGTTAGGCGTGTAAAAAGTGTGTGTTTTCTGTGTTTTTAGGGTTTATTGTGTTTTAAAAAAATAGCAAAAAACAAGGTCTAGGACTCGAACCCTAGACCTTTCATTCAAACACTAACACACTTAACCAGTTTGCCACATGAACATATTTGGTTCTAAATATGTGACTAATATTAACATTAGTGAAAATAGAGATTACATTTGGTTATAAACATTTGTCACATGAATATTTGACTGTGTGACGTTTTCAATGTGTTGTTCATAGTTAATCCCATTATAATGTGACATTAAGTATAATTTAGATACACATTTCTCAAATGTTGTGACTATTGGCAATCATATAGTCACATAATTGTTTAAGAATTTAATATGATCATGTATTATATTGGATCATAGTCTTCAAGTAATTGTAAAATATTTTTCACATTAAAATTAATATAGTGGCAAATGTTTCAATACCTACTTTCAACTTGCCACACACACAAAATTCATGTGTGGTTAACATTTAACAAAATATACTAGTCACATTAAAATAATGTGTGTGACAACCTTGTTTATCAATTTGTCACTTGTAAAATAAGTCTATGTGGCCATATATGATTTTTGGTCACATTCAATGGGTGTATGACAAATATTTGCCACACATGTATACGTATAATGTGACTACTACTTGAACCAGACTTTGATTCAGTAACACTCTCAAATTATTAAGTGACTAACGACTCATCAAAAAAGCATTTGTTAGCCCTAGTCACGTAAATATTCATATGCGTGACAAACAAAATACGAAATGGTCATGCAAACTGACTTCAAGTGTGACTGTTTATTTATGACTGGCGAATTCAGTCACACAAAAAATTTATTTGTGACTACACGAATTTCGGTATGTGTGACCGAAACCCATTTTTGTACTAGTGTAAGTTCGACCCAAATTCGTACAAAGTAGTATTTCTTGGATATTCTAAATATTGCAAAGCTTACATTGTGTTAAGCAAAAAAACCATGTGTGTCGAGGAATCGTTGAACATAACCTTTGACGAAAGACCAACTCCATCTAGAACATCACCTTTGGTAGATGATGATCTAGTTGAAGGCCAAATTAATAACCAACAAATTGATGTTGAAAAAGACAAGGGAAATGAACCATTAACAATTGAACGTATAAACATCAAGGTATTAAAGGGACATTCATTGTAAAATGTCATCGGTATAATTAATGAACGAACACTAAGGTTGCAAGTTCAAAATGAAAGTAAATTCTTTTGTTTCGTGTCTTAAATCGAACCTAAAAACATAGAGAAGCTATTATTGACGAAAGTTGGGTTCTTGCAATGCAATAAGAATTAAATCAATTTGTCATTAATAACGTGTGGTATTTAGTACCAAGACTAAAAACCAAACGGTAATTGGAACTAAATTGGTCTTTTGAAATAAACTAGATGAAAATGGTGTAGTGTCGAGAAACAAGGATAGGCTTGTTGCTCAAGGATATAACCAACAAGAAGGTATAGATTATGATGAAACCTATGTCCTAGTTGCTCGGCTTAAGTCCATAAGAATTTTGCTAGCTTATGCGTGTGCTCACGATTTCAAACTTTATCAAATGGATGTCAAAAGTTCATTCCTAAATGTTTTTATAAACGAAGAAGTGTTTGTTGCACAACCTCCCGGTTTTGAGGACTTTGAAAAACCTACCACGTTTATAAACTTAAAAGGCTCTTTATGGTATCAAGCAAGCACCCAAGGCATGGTATGATCGGCTTAAGTCATTCTTAGTTGAACATAAATACTCAATGGGTCTTGTTGACAACACATTGTTCACAAAGAAAAAGGGGTCACACATAATTATTTTTCAAATATATGTTTATGACATTGTTTTCGGGTCTACGTGTCAAGAACTTTGTGATGAGTTTTCTAAAATCATGCATGACGAATTTGAAATGAGTATGATGGGCGAACTTAATGTTTTCTTGTCCCTACAAGTTAAACAAATGGAAGACGGGATTTTCTTCAACCAATCTAAATATATAAAAGAAATGCCTAAGAAATTTGGCTTAGAAGAATCCAAACCAACGAACACTCCAATGTCAACCGAAACTAAATTAACCAAAGATGGTGTTAATGATTATGTTGATTGCACAAAATATCGTGGTATGATTGGTAGCTTGCTTTTTCTAACGGCTAGTAGGCCAGATATTATGTTTAGTGTTTGTATGTGTGCACGTTTCCAAGATAATCCGAATGTATCACATCTCGAAGCGGTCAAGAGGATTTTTAGATACATCAAGGGAACAACGCACCTAGGTCTTTGGTATCCTAAAGGCACGGGAATAGAAACCGTTGTCTATGCGGACTCGGGCCATGTCAGTGACTACGTCGATAGAAAAAGTACAAGCGGTGTATGTACATTTATTGGATGTTGTCTCACCTTATGATTTTCAAAGAAGGAAACCGCACTAGCCATCTCCACAACCGAGGCCGAATATGTGTCGACGGGTAAAGCATGTCAATAAGCATTATGGATGAAACAAGCTCTTGTAGATTATGACATTGAGTTGGAAGACATCACAATCTTGTGTGACAACAAAGGTGCTATTGATCTTAGCAAAAATCCTGTGTTGCACTCTCGAACCAAGCACATCGAAATTCGGCATCACTTTCTACGTGACAACGTGCAAAAAGGTAATATCTCCATTGAAAAAGTATCATAGGAAGATAATATGGCCGACATTTTAACTAAACCACTTAAACGTGAGCCCTTTAACCTTTTAAGACTAGGATTAGGCTTATTGGAAATTTCTTGTTAGGCTTATTGGAAAACGGTTTTAATTCAAGCCAAATATTTAAAAAGTTTAACTAAGCCACAACCAACATACATAACATCTCACAAATTCAAGAGTTCCGATAAAAAACACACACATCTTTTTCTCTCTTTTCAAGAACATAAAAAACCAAACCCTAAGGAAATGGCCGAATCATCTTCCAAACCATCTTTGACACCATCATCACATGTGGATTTCACCATTGATGAGATCCTAATTAAACCCAACAACCATGTTATGATTCACCCATAAAACTTAACCTCTCCTCCTAAAAGAGAGGTTATGAACTTTGTGTCAAAATGTGTTCTTCGTAAAGCCTTATTTACTCCCCCAGAAATGTCGTAAAGATTCTTTGAGTGAGTTCTGGTACACAATCAAACCTTCCACCAACAAAAGATATATCGAGTTTACATCTCCTTTTGGCTAAATTAAGTGGGAAGTTTGGGGTTCATAATTATGCTTTGGTCAAAATATTTTTTTTGGAATAATTGGGTATAGTGAGACTATCTCAAAAAAGGCTATTTGAAGATAAGTTGTTTTACCCTAAAGTGGAAGTTGTTAGTGACCATTTTAATCGAGTGTCTTCAGCACCCTGGATGGGTAGATGCCACGCAAGAGGAACTAAATCAATTTGAAAGAAATAATTCTGGAAATTGGTTCCTCTTTCATATGGAAAATCAACAGTTGGAACCAAATGGCTATATAAAATTGAAAGGGATGAAACTGATGTTGTTGTAAAAAACAAAGCCAAGCTTGTGGCTCAAGTATTCAATCAAGAGTTGGGTGTTGATTTTGATTAGACCTTTGCTCCAATTTTAGAATGTAATCCATTCACATATTCCTTGCCTTTGCCACTTACATGAATTTATTGGTATACTAAATGGATGTCAAAAGTGCATTCCTGAATGGAAAACTGAGGGAATAAGTTTATGTAACTCAACCTCTAGTTTTTAAAAGTAGTGAATTCCCCAACCATGTCTACAAGTTATAAAAAGCTCTTTATGGGCTGAAACAGAACCTAAGGGTTTGGTATGAAACACTCTCAAACTTCCTCATTGAAGATAAATTTGTCAGAGGTAAGATAGACAACACTTTGTTTATCTACAATTCTGAAAGCATTTTGTGACCAAACTGAGTAGATGTGCCTGAGTAGAGGAGCGTGTAATGTCACGTGTCTTATTCACAATTGTGAATATGTATGTGGGGTTTTGTCACCTCATCTTACGTACTAAAGCTCATGAAAGTCACCTATCATGGTTAGCATTACTTGTGCATCATTTAAAAATATCAATCACATGTTTGAATAATAAATTATATGGCATTGAATTTTCTTCAAAAAGAAAACATTTTTCAAAAGGTACAATTGATTTATTATGGATATTTCAAACATCAACATGACTTGTAACCCACTACCAACAACTTCTCATACTGCGGCTTTAAACTATTCAATGTGTCAGGCGACCACTCATTTACCCAAGGTATTAATGACAAGGTTTCATCCATTTCTCCAAAACAAACTCTTAAAACTTATAAAATTTTCATAAAAATCGTTTTAAATCGAACCAAATGTTTCAAAAGTTTATTTAAACCACAACCAATGCACACATCTTTTTCTCTCTCTTCAAGAACATCAAAAACCAAACCCTGAACAAATGGCCGCATCATCTTCCAAACCATCTTTGAGACTAATAACGCTCAAATCTAACATGTTTTTATACGTGTTATCTATAGTTTTTATATGCGATTTGTGGTAATAAACGTACTTTTATTGTTAATATTGTGCAAAGTTCGGTTGTTGTGTTTGTAGATAGCAAGGAGAAAGGAAACATAAAATAAAGAACGAAAGACAAGAGAAAGACAGAATTTGGAGGCGATAGGATGAACGAGATACGAAAGTACAGGTTTTGTATAAGAAATAATAAGATAAATAAGTGTTTTGGAAGTTTTGGAGAAATATTGAAGAAAGAAACAAAGAGGAAGGACTAGAAGAGAAATAAGAACGAAGGGATGGAAGAAGCCACCAGCCAAAGGAGCTGGTGGTTGCAAAGCTTCAGGGAGTCGGGGGGCTGCTCAACTCCGCCACCAGCTACTATAAAAACGGGTTAAGTTAATATTTCCATAAACTTGCAATTAACTTCCAACATCAATGGGAGTCCGATCATTTCCCTCCCACTATACCTCTAGAACGTTTTCCCTCTTCTCCAAGGCCATTCCATGTATAAATTAAAGCCTAGGGTGATGATTCTAGGTGTGCTATCATTTGTGAGATTTCTAACCCTTGACAAAGGTTAGAACACCAAATACTACTAAACCCAAAAGAGTTGTTATTCCCTACTAGTTCGATAATCAAGGACGAACTTCCAAGGTATTGGTGGTTCGATTAGTTCGGTTGATTAGTCGATTGGAGGCTTGAAATTGCTCTAAATTCCATTGTTCAATACTTTTGTTTTAAAGAACTATTGTGGTAAAAATTTTGTTATTGAATTGTTTTTAATTAATATAAGTGTTTTGATGTTGAATGTGATGATGATGAGTTGTGTTAATTTGTGTTTGAATTTCTATATAATTAAGAGTAGTATGATATGCTAAACGTTTCCAAAAGGTACGCCTAAGTTACTAAACTATACTAGACTCTACACTACTATAATTTAGTGTTAATTCGAGTAACCTGAACGCATGTTTTTTGATAAGTTAAGTAACACAAATGTCGTGTTTTTACAAGCTAAGTAACATAAAATTGCGTTTTTACGAGTTAATTTATTTTCAATAACCCAGAAGTTATATTTCATAACTTTAGTAACCTAAGTGAACAAAATGAACATTTAGTAACTTAAGCACACTTTTTAAAAATGCATAATAACCTCCGTGTATATTACCCTTGGTTTTATCACCTTTTGATTATTCAATAATCCATACTAACACACAAAAAGCTAATGGGCCACTATTTATACTAATTTATAAAACATGTAGCCTTTTTTATTTTTAGAAGTCTTAATAAAATTCAACCTCAAACATTTCTTAATTAAGAAAGTTATATATGACCATTTTCAAAATCAGTCTAGGTTTTAATGCATATACGTTTTTTCAAACCACATTTAAAAAGTACTTTAAGTTATGAATCGTAGTAGTAATAAATATGAGTCAGTAAGAGTCCAAGCCATTAATAAATAACAAGGTTCTAAATAGCGCGCTATAGCGCGCCTTATAGCGGGCTATAGCGTGAAGCGTGGCCTCCACGTTACGAAACAGACTAAAGCGTCACCTCTAGACGTTGCGTGCTAAACAGTGTCATAAAGCGCGATATAGCGCGCTATAGCGCGTAGCGTCATAAAGCGCGATTTTGTTTTATATTTGAATTAAAGTATTGTTCCATTTGTAAAATCGCTATATAAATATTAATTTATAAATATTTTGTGCCGCTATATATCGCGCTTCGGAAAACGCCATAGCTTCGCTATAGCTTGTGTAGCTTGAAGCTTGACAATGCCGCTACGCTACGCTTCACGCTATTTACAACCTTGATAAATAATTTAATGAGAAATTATGTAACCATTTTACGAATACATTATATTATAACGTATATTAGTTTATGAAAAGCTTAGCTACAGTTGTTTCATTTGTTTATTCATTTCTTTAATTTTATATTACTCCCCATCCGCGTGCCACCCTTACAAAACATTACCCACCCACCACCCACCCATCGTTTACTCTCTCTCTCTCTCTCTCTCTCTCTCTCTCTCTCTCTCTCTCTCTCTCTCTCTCTCTCTCTCTCTCTCTCTCTCTCTCTCTCTCTCTATCTCTCTCTCTCTATCTATCTCACTCTCATAATCTACTCACACTTTACACACACACATGCATATCTATCTTTCGTTCTCTCTCTCTCAATCTAGAAACATTCCAGATCTAGCTTCCTTTTATGTTTGCATGGCCCTTTGGCCATTGTTGCTGGCCATGATCTGTTATGGTTTTGGTGATATGCAACACAAGATTACTTAGATCTATTGTTCTTCTCTTTGTGATGGTCTTTTGACCACAGTTGTCTTTCCCATCTTTGATGGGTTGGTGACGATTGGGGTTTGATGTGTTATGGTTTTGGTGATGTGCAACACGAGGTTACTCGGATCTGTTATGTTGTTGTTTTTTTCGTGATGGTATTTTAACCATAGATGTCGCCCTCATCTTTGATGGGTTAGTGGCAGTTGGGTTTTAATGTGTTATGGTTTTGGTGATATGCGACATTGGGTTAGTTGGATCTATTGTTCTTCTCTTCGTGATGCTTTTTTGACCATGGTTGTTGCCCCTATCTTTTATGGGTTGGTGGCGGTTGAGGTTTCATGGCCCTTTGGTCAGTTTTCTTAAGGATAGAGGACCAGTAAGATTGGCAACTAGTTAGGATGTGGTGTTAGCCGATGGAAAGGTTGATAGCACTAGTTTTATACTGAAAGGGATTTTTCTTGAAATTTAAGGAATTAGGTGTTTGATGTGGATTTGATGCTTATAGAACTAAGATCTTTTAAGGTAGATTGTTGGTATAGATTGGTTAGTAGTGTGTAGTACGGTGATTATTTATAGAGAAAGGATGGTTTAGAGTTCGCTGGGATTAGGGATTGACTATGGAAGATGATGTGTGAACTTTCTGTTTGAGGATTGTGTCATGTTTGTAGATAAGAAATTATGTAGACGTAGGCTGCGATGTATTTCTTGCCTAGATGACTATTGATGAAGTAATATAAAGGAGACTGGAGGATGTATTATAGTTCGGGAGTATTCTGAGATTTTTTCTGGAAGTGTTGCCGGGTTGATGCCGTCTCGTGAAGTGGAGTTTCGTGTCGATTGATTGTCGGGATTTTTAACAAATTGACTGTCAAGAATCGGTATCTATTGTCGAGGATTGAGGTTTTGTTTGATCAGTTGTAAGGAGGAGTAAGAAAAGCATTTGAGAACAATTTTTGGAATTGTTGAGGAAACAGAAGTTGTATGCCAAATTCTCTAAGTGTGAATTTTGGTTAGAATCAGTGCAATTTCTGGGGCACATGATGGGTGACAAAGGTATTTATGAAGATATTGCCAAGATTGAAGCGACTAAGGATTGGTTGGTACGATCGACGTCGATGGAAATTTGTTAATTCCTTGGTTTACCTGAGAATTATTGGGGTTTATCGAAAGATTTTCACTAATTTTTAAACCGTTGATAAAGCTGACTGGGAAGAATTGGACGTTTGATCCACACTCATACGCCTCAATTTGTAAGTTTTGAGATCTGATGAAGACCTGCTGAGGAAGCTGCTTTTGAACGCTGAAGATAAATTGGTGTTCTGACAGCAACAAAAAATGTGTTGAGCTGCTGGTGTTGTGCCGATGCTGTCGGAAGGATCTGAGACTAAAGAGTTATGATGTTGTGCTGATGTTGGGGGAGAAAGTGATTAGTTTTGTGTCAAGACAACTGAGAAAGTATAAGGAGAACTACTTGACTCATGAATTGGAACTTGGAGTGATATTATTGTTTTGAAACTGTGGAAACATTACTTGTATGGAATCAAGTGTGTAGTAATTAAAGATTTTAAGGGTTTGACTCATATTCAATTTCTGAGAAAGACAAGCGAGATGAGTAGAAGGTTACCCAGCATTAAGTAGAATGTGGTAGCTGATACACTTATCAAGAAGAAAAAAGGAAAAAGCCTCTAAGGGTTAGAGTCTTTGGTAATGATGGGAAGTGTTGACTTGGCAAGATGATATTGAAAGTTCAAGCTAATGGATAGAAGGAAAATGTCAATGAAAGTGGTTTCAATATCCTGTTAAAACTTACGAAACAGATTTGTACTGAAGTTGATTGAGATGAGGTATTTTGAGAATCAGGCAATCAAATTCGATTCTCCAGTTCACCTTCGCACAAGGCTCGATACGATATCATTGCTTATACGAGGCGATATTGTACCAAAGTTCGGTATGTTAGCAAGTGTTTGACTTATGTGAAAGTGAAAGATGAGTATAGAAAACCACCTGGGTTATTGGCGTGATCTGAAATTGTTAATCCCAATCAATCCATAACACAAGATTTAGAGTAGATTTAGAGAGAGAAAGAGAAGAAAGTTAGAGAGAGAAAAGAGAGAAAATAGTGGAAGGTAAATGTTTACTAGAGAGAGAAAGTAAAATGAACCAATACCCTCTTCTACACATGGAAGAAGGTATTTATATGCCACGCCTTAAGAGGCCTTCGTGGGCTTGTTCTTGGGCCGGGCTTGGCTTTGCTTGGGCTTGGAGCCCCTAACTTATACAATATTAGCTTAAAGTCTATGCCTAGTTTTCCCGACTAACCTATTACAATACAAGACCATTAACGACTAAGATGACCTATTACATTTTTGTTCGACTATATAAAATATAGGGCTAACAATCTCCCCCAATGTATCGGTCATCTTTAAATGCTTAAGATGATGGAGTGAATACATTCTTGTGGAGGTGATCTTCCTTCTTAAGTCTTGTATCTTGGTCTTGCTCTTGTTTGTAACGGCTTTGTTCCTTCATGCTTTTGTGATCTATATCTTGAGCCTTTGTCATTTGACAGTGAGTGCTTGAGATCTTCAATTTATCCTTGATAGTGTTCATCTTGTGCTCTTGTGACAAGATGACCTATTACATTCTTAAGTATCCTGATTATTGTCATCTTGTGCTCTTGTGACTTCTGAATCGACATTAGTACACAACTATGCCACATTCTTGATATGCAACAACATATATAGACACGGACGAAATGGCTTTGAACATTTCACCCTAACTCGGTAGCGTTTTACCTCCAATCGGTGAAGACCGTTAGACGGTATTAGATACCGTACCTGTGATCGGGTATATTCGATTAAGAACCTCCTTGACAGGGTTTCACGGCGGTAGTAGCCAGTTCTCTTTACTTGACCGTCTCAAAGTAGATTGCGAACATAAAGAGTGAATCATAAGAATAAATTATCCGTCTAATTAGAGTCCTCAATTCAGAATTCTTGGAACAATTTTGATTCTATAAGAATCGCACCATTGTTGCTTTCTAGTTTGTCACAAGCTTGATTCATAGAGAATCTTGCAAGTTACCTACCGCAGTACTGTTTGAGGTTGACACTGGAAGAATTTCCATTCGTCACTGTGAACACTAAATAGTGTCACTCTGAATGTTCTTGCAAGATCACACGGATTTTGCAAAGAAACCTGGAATCAAGTTTAAATCAATTAAGAATCTAAACTTAGTTGCATTCCAGTTATCACATGTACCTACCATGAGCTTGTTTGATGTTGACTCAAGCAGGATTTCCATCTTCATTGTGAATCGTATCACTCAGATGTTCTGGCAATATCACAAGGATAATTCGTAGGATTCGATTATGTCCTAATAAGACAATAGATTGATCTCGTTTTGGCTCTAGACTCGATAAGTGCATTTTAGTAGTCGGAGGCTGGAGCAGACTGCCACCTTTTCAATATTAACTAACTCGGAGTGAGAAAGTCAATAGATACGTGTTGATCTCGGTGACAATGAGACAAGTTTCTTTTGAGAGAAACTCGAATGGCTAAGGAAGGGTTGTGCATTGCATAACTGGGTCCATGACGACTCGTCTTCAATAGATGTATTGACCCGGTTTCTGCCTAGGTTGCATAGAATATTCAAATCCTTCAATGCTTACCAATACATCATCACTAGCACCTTGTTGTGATTGTTCCAGTGCTAATTTAAGTAATTGGTCTGCATTCAGCTTCATTCAACTCTAACTTTACTAAGGACAACTATTTCTAGCTATGGAATGTCCTTGGGTAGATCCCTCCGGTTCTGGTTGGATCATAGGACTTAGTTTCCTATCCTAAACCACCTTTTGACTCCATCGTTCCGTCGTGGATAGTAGGTTGTTAGGGTATTGATCGTAACCATAAAACCATTAAAAAACCAATCAAAGTGTTTGATAAAAATCAAAACTTTTAACACTTTGGGAGTTTTACATTTCCGAAATACTCCCTCTACACACATGCATCGATATTCGAAATAGTTTAGCATGTGAAGGAAAGAGTTGTAGTTGAGTCTTTAAGATCACATGTTGAGATATATTACATTTTAATCACATTTTCTCCCCTATCTCTAATATAAGAACTTAATAATAGAGATACCAATTGATTAAAATATGACAATTTCCTGAAATCGATGGGAGAGAAAGATGTGTGCACGCATGTATCATGGAACTTTTGTAGTCGGGTTGCTCCCCCTCAACAATATATGTGTGTCTTGAAACATAAATTTGACAATATTTTGGAAAAACGACACCACAAAATATGTTGAGGTACGGAGTTGAGATGCCTTATCCGATATGATATATTACATATGACAGTTTTAAACCATTTTCGGAATGTGTTGGATACATAAAATATGACAATATCTGAGATGTACCCAACAACATTAAAGGCTTGATTTTAAAATGCTCCTCCTCAAAAATTGATCAAAATAACATATGACATTTTTGAGAAATAAAAACCACATTATGAGGAAGGGAGTGTTGAACACACAATTTTGAAAGATTTAGAAAAAACTTTTGAGAAATTCTTGAAAAATTGTGTTCAACGGTTTTAAAATGATCATGATAGAAGACTTATCTTCTATTACATGGGGAAAGCGCACTGAAACGTACACTTCCCTTTCGGGTCCGCTTTTCATGAGCTTAATACTTTGATTGTTTTGTGACTAGCTCATGACCGAGACAAATTAATTTCCCGTTGTGAAGAATAAGTTATCATCCGTGATAAAATTTCCTTAAGGTGAAGTCCGAGTTCTAAGCTGACATTTACTTAGAAATCGTTTTTTATGAACTTAAAAACTTGGAATGTTTTTATGAGAAGCTCATGACCGAGAAATAATAATTTTTCGTTGAGAAGGATAAGTTATCGTCAGAGATACACTTTCCTTATTTGAGGTCCGAGTCTTAAGCTGTAATGCGCTTAGAAGTCTTAGTGAGAAATTGTTAGACACGTAATTATTCAAGTTTTTAGTGTTAATATCCCTTTGTTTTTGGCATAATAAATAGCAAAACGTGTATTTTTAGTGCATTTATCGTTTATATGTGTTATTTATTATTGTAGGTACGAATATTAAAGAAAAGGAGCAAAAACGAAAAAAAAGATAAAAAAACGAGCACGAGAAATGGAGAGAGCGCGAAAAATCGAGTCCGACATTGCTTTCGTCTTTTATTGGGCCGACCCGACTCCATTTATATGGGTCGGACCGACCAATATTTAATACAACACAACCCATAAGGCCCAGCATGGTGAAAAAGGGACGCAGATTGGTCAAAGCCCAAAAGAAATAAAGTGAGGCCCAAAATTGGCGAAGCCCAATAAAGAAGGAACGAGATCAGATGTGCGTACAATATAAGCGAAAACAAACAACAAGCAGCAACATTCTTTTTATCTGTTCTTTCTTTTTGGTGGGGCTGCGTAGGGTAGGAAAAGAGAACTCACTTTTCATTTTTTATTCAACCCTGCGTTTGTTTTAGATAGGTAAAGGTAATTAGCATCTTATATGTTATTTTTTCCATGTCTTATTTTTTTTATGATTTGTAGGCTCACGCAGTTTTATTTTTTTATGAGAAGATCTACGTTTTTTTTTCTTTTCCTTATCTACTGTTTTAGACTAATTATAATTTACATTTTAAAGTTGCAAAAGTATTGGTTTCCAGATTTGATTACTTGAGTTTTATTATCTTCAGATGGAGTTCGTCTAATTTAGATAGCTTTTCCTTCCTTTTTAATTTCTGTTATATTCGGTTCTTTACTTTCCAGATATAGTTTCTTTGTTTCAAGACTCAATCTCAGATTATTATAGCTTTTTGTATTTGGATGATTTCCAGGTTAATGAAAAGTTTGTTAATTAATTATTTGTAGTTTGTGGATTTTCAAATATTGATGGGTTTCGGTTAAATAAATGAAGATGTTAGATTCGTTGTGGTGTTGATATATGATTTGATAGTGAGTTTTGTTAAATTGAGGGCTGGACGTTTTCTTCTTTTTCTGTTTTTATATGTTTCGTGTTTTTAGGTAGCAGGTAGAAAGCAATGAAGCAGATATAAACACTTTCCATAGTTATCCACTATTTTTTTCTCCCTGCATCTTTTATTTTTTATATAGGATAGAGAGAGTCAACATTCAGATATACTAATCTTTTTACCCCTGCGTTTTTATGAGTAGTTTATTAGGACACATTAGCATTTTATTTATTTTAGTTAATGAGTTTCAAAATTAATTAGTTTAAATAAATAGATTTTATATAAATGTTTTAAATCACTTTTGATAAATTTTAAATAGTATTTTAAATATTTTATAAAACTTAAGTTTAAAATAAAAATAGTTTTATCAATTAGTTTAAAATGTCGTTTAGCTTTATTGTCGTTAACCGTTTTATGTTTTATGTTAGCTCGGCGTCTCCAGTTATTCGCTCGGGTTTGTTTCTCTATCTATTTCCTTGTCATTATTTAGTTAGCTTCTATATAGTTGCCTTATTATTGTTAACTTTAATATCGAGATTTTAGTAGTTTTGATTATGCTCGTTTAGTTTACCATCGTTATTGTTCTTAGTATTATTTTAGGTACCTTTATCTTAATATTCGTAGTATAATTGTCGTTTTTATATTGTTTAGTATTTTTAGTCTTTTAAACTTAGTGGAGTTAAATATTATAATCAAAACCTTTTTATTCAAGCATCAAACTTGAGACATAAACGCGGATTTCCATTCACACTTCGCCAGGAACTACGATAACCTCCGGGTGTACGAAAACGATTTAATCAAATGGCGCCGCTGCCAGCTCTGTGTGTAGCGATATTGGCGTTGTGTTTTTAGTTGGTGACTTGAAGATCCTTTCATTTAGAAAGTTTATTTTCGTATTTGTATATATATATAATAAAAAAATTATAAAAACCAAAAATATTTTCTTATTTTATCTTCTTTTCTTTATTATTATATATATCACTTAAAAAAAGTTTTAAAAATATTCTTCTTTATCTTCTTTTGTGTTCAATTCTTTTTCTCAACCCATCTTATTTTTAATTCTCCATGGATTCATATTGTATAGGGTGTGGGTCGTCTGGTAGTCAATCATGTTATTGGTGTTCATGCGAGCGGTGCGTTATGGCTATCCCTAATTACGAATTTGGACATTGTTCATTTTGCAATTCGATCAATTAATACTTCACCTCTAATGACACTATCTTTCCCTCTTCCATATATGACGATCCGTATCCGCAACATGCACCGGGTTTTTCTCAATGCCCGTGTTGCAATCATTGTGGGGGCCCTCACGATACTTCTTATTATCAGCCGATGAATTATTATGCGCCAAATCCGTGTTCTAATTCTTTTCAACCGATGATTTGTGATGGACCACATCAGTGCTATAATTCTGGTTTTCATAATTTTGAGCCCCCACAATACACCCTCGATCATCAACCTTCTTTGAATCCGAATGACGAAACACAAGCCTTTCTTTTGAAGATTCATGACGGTTTAATTCAACTAAAAGAAGCATGGGAGGAGGAAAAGCGACAGCGACAAGAGCAAGTATCTAATCTTAGTGCTTATACCTCTACGCCTCGTGTGATTCCTTATTGTTATGATGATGACGAGGATAATACTTACGATCTTAATCCATCATGTGAGACTACCACTACTATTCTCGATTCTTCCACGACGAAGACCGATGCCTCTCTCATCATGGGGGATGAGGGTCTTATCACTATTCCTTGTGATGAGATTCTTATTCCAATCCAAAGTGAGCCTACGGTTGCTTCCGATACTGACGATGAGTGTGAATTTCTTTCTAGTGATGATTCATTACCTCCCATCGACATCTTGGGAGATGATTCTTTGGCTTTCTCTAACCCCCTTTTTGATCTCGATGATGATTTTACTTCTAGTGATGACGAGTCACTATCCGATGAAGATGTTCTGAAGGAAAATTTCAAGATTTATTCGAACCCTATATTTGATTTTGATGACGCCTACATCTCTAGTGAGGTGAATCCTCTCTTTGAGAGGGGATTGAGGACATTGATAGCTCTGACTCTCTTGCTATTGATGAACATTCTTTGTTAGCCATGCCACCTCCTATCATAGAGGAGGTGGAGAGATTTGACCCTACCTTCCGTTTTATTCGGTCTGAAGAGGTGACGCGGGTGGTAGATATTTCTTTTGATATTTCTCATATTATGTTGCCACCCCGTCCTACCGCGTGCACACCCAAGCGGGTGATGTATCGCTTTTACTCTCCTCATTTCATACCAGGAAATGAGGATGAGTGTTTTGATCCCGGAGGAGACGTTGATGTTTCTATTTATTGTGATGTTTACCGGTTATCCCATCAACTCTTGCTTTGAGTTTCTATCAAGTATCCTCGGGTGACACTTTGATATATTTTTCTCCCACCCTCCCGCCCTTGGCGAAGACGAGTATTCTTAAGGATCGCCTTTATACCTATTTCTCATATGTTATAAGAATCCTTCTGCTTTTCTTCACTTATACTGCGGATTCTTCTTCTTTACTCTCATCCGGTAATGAGGATAAGATTTTTGACCCTGGCATATCTTTTTGAGCCAGTAGTGATTCTCTTGCTCCCCCATGGACCATTTAATTCGTGGTCGATTCAGGCTCGTGACTCGGTTAACAAAAACAAGCGCTTCTCGGGAGGCAACCCGATGATCTATTATTTTTATCTTTTTCTAACATAAGTGTAGGGGCGTGTGCTTCTCTCCATGTGTGCTTGTTGGTATTTGTTTTTGTGTACAGGGTTCCCTTGGATCGAGAAGACTTTTAGAGGGTCGATGTTGCTGTTTTCCATCATCTTCTTCATTTAGTCTCCGATCGATCTTCATGTCTATATCAGGGGAGTACTCAGTTCTCATCCTTATCTATACATATCTGATTATGTTCTCCTTCTTACACTTGGAATTCTAGCATTAGCCTTTTGTGTTCTTAAGTGTACGGGTAGCACCTTATCACTTTTGAACATTGAGGCCAATGTTCGGTTCTAAGTGTAGGGGGTTTATATCATATTGATCATATTCATGCCTACTTGTTTGCCCTCTTGCATCCTATTTTGATCAAATGTCTATTTTTATTTTATTTTATTTTATTAATAATAATAAAACATTTTTGACCGTGCGTGATTGACTTGTCCCGTAGGCTAGAACAAAGGGGATCCTGACTCTGTCTGAGTGTTGATCTGACTGCTCCCTTTACTTTTAGACTAAGCTTTTAGGAATTGTGCAAATAAAAATGCTAAACATGGAGTAGTTGGTTCTCTTTAGAGCTTATATGAATAACCTGTGGCTTTTCCTCCTAGGTTGTAACTAGACTTAATAAGTGTGTCTTTTTCAAGCCTTTGAACGTTAAAAATTGTGTTGTTATGCAAAAATAAATTCTTATGCAATTTCGATATAGAGTCCTAGTTCAACTTTTTATTTAAATTTGAGTGAAAGCATACTTTCTTAAATTTGAAATAATGTTGCGTGAATAAATATGTTGAGAAAAAAAATCTAATCGAAAAAAAAAACAAAATAAAAAAAGAAAAAGAAAAAGAAAGAAAAAAAAAATTTGAAAAAAAGGAAAAAAAAGTGTTCAATAGAGTTAGAAGAGTCGAGTGAATGAATAAGTGTTTTTTGTTGCTTTAATTATAATTGTGAGAAACTTGCTTTTTCTTAAATTTAAATCCGAAGTTGAACTAGAATTCGTCAATTTTGTATAAGAGTTTAGACGGTAACAGAGAATGTAGAAGTCAAAGGTCCCGTGAGCTCCGATACTATTCTCAAGGGTGTAAAAACCTAGCCTCCTAAGCTTTGCTAAAGGACAAGCTGAGAAGAAAGTCGCTACATGGAGTGATCTCTCCTTAGAATCTTCATTCTCTAATTACCGTCGTTGTTTTTTTCATCTGAGTGTCTTTTATTAGCTTAGCGGTGATTTCAAGATCTTTGATTTCAAAATCCCGCCAAACCCGGTACTATTCTCCGTGGGGTGTCAAAAGCCCGGGCACTTAACCGATTAGGTTGGGACGTTCCGAGAAGAAAGCCGCTACATGGGAAAGGCCATTTTTGAATCTCAAATCTCGTCATTTTCGGTGAGTCTAATATTCCACTTAGATGATTAGCAACCATAACAAATGTCGATTTGAACGATACAAAATTTGAAAATGAACACACTTGCCTAGTCTTTTATAATTATAGGAGTGAAAAGTTATATTTACATAGGTTATTAGTATAAGTATTGTAGCATTTTGCCAAAACGTTTGCACAAGGAATATTAGCTTAGCTAGGAGTAATAAAAAGAGGATGACGATCTTTATTCCCTGGCGACACCCAGTTTGCATGTTTCCTGTTCTATGATCCTTATACCTTGAATAAAAAGTCGAGCATGGCAGGTCACTATAGATTTTTATTTTTATTTTATTTTAGCAATTTCGAATAAAGTAGTTTTAAATTATTTTTGGATTTAACGTTTGTGATAATAGTTGGTTGGGGGCAAGCAACGTCTTAAGTGTAGGGGTGTGTTAGACACGTAATTATTCAAGTTTTTAGTGTTAATATCCCTTCGGTTTTGGCATAATAAATAACAAAACGTGTATTTTTAGTGCATTTATCGTTTATATGTGTTATTTATTTTTGTAGGTACGAATATTAAAGAAAAGGAGCAAAAACGAAGAAAAAGATCAAAAACGAGCACAAGAAATGGAGAGAGCGCGAAAAATCAAGTCCGACATTGCTTTCGTCTTTTATTGGACCAACCCGACTCCATTTATATGGGTCGGACCGACCAATATTTAATACAACACAGCCCAT
This sequence comes from Glebionis coronaria, assembly GCA_025667525.1. Taxonomy (NCBI): domain Eukaryota; kingdom Viridiplantae; phylum Streptophyta; class Magnoliopsida; order Asterales; family Asteraceae; genus Glebionis; species Glebionis coronaria. The sequence continues at coordinate 503,136,709 of CM046876.1, forward strand.
AAGGCCCAGCATGGTGAAAAAGGGACGTAGATTGGTCAAAGCCCAAAAGAAATAAAGTGAGGCCCAAAATTGGCGAAGCCCAATAAAGAAGGAACGAGATCAGATGTGCGTACAATATAAGCGAAAACAAACAACAAGCAGCAACATTTTTTTATCTGTTCTTTCTTTTTGGTGGGGCTGTGTAGGGTAGGAAAAGAGAACTCACTTTTCATTTTTTATTTAACCCTGCGTTTGTTTTAGATAGGTAAAGGTAATTAGCATCTTATATGTTATTTTTTCCATGTCTTATTTTTTATGATTTGTAGGCTCACGCAGTTTTATTTTTTTATGAGAAGAACTACGTTTTTTTTCTTTTCCTTATTTACTGTTTTAGACTAATTATAATTTACATTTTAAAGTTGAAAAGTATTGGTTTCCAGATTTGATTACTTGAGTTTTATTAGCTTCAGATGGAGTTCGTCTATTTTAGATAGCTTTTCCTTCCTTTTTAATTTCTGTTATATTCGGTTCTTTACTTTCCAGATATAGTTTCTTTGTTTCAAAACTCAATCTCAGATTATTATAGCTTTTTGTATTTGGATGATTTTCAGGTTAATGAAAAGTTTGTTAATCAATTATTTGTAGTTTGTGGATTTTCAAATATTGATGGGTTTCAGTTAAATAAATGAAGATGTTAGATTCGTTGTGGTGTTGATATATGATTTGATAGTGAGTTTTGTTCAATTGAGGGTTGGACGTTTTCTTCTTTTTCTGTTTTTATTTGTTTCGTTTTTTTAGGTAGCAGGTAGAAAGCAATGAAGCAGATATAAACACTTTCCATAGTTATCCACTATTTTTTTCCCCTGCATCTTTTATTTTTTATATAGGATAGAGAGTCAACATTCAGATATACTAATCTTTTTACCCCTGCGTTTTTATGAGTAGTTTATTAGGACACATTAGCATTTTATTTATTTTAGTTAATGAGTTTCAAAATTAATTAGTTTAAATAAATAGATTTTATATAAATGTTTTAAATCACTTTTGATAAATTTTAAATAGTATTTTAAATATTTTATAAAATTTAACTTTAAAATAAAAATAGTTTTTATCAATTAGTTTGAAGTGTCGTTTAACTTTATTATCCTTAACCGTTTTATGTTTTATGTTAGCTCGGCGTCTCCGGTTATTCGCTCGGGTTTGTTTCTCTATCTATTTCCTTGTCGTTATTTAGTTAGCTTCTATATAGTTGCCTTATTATTGTTAACTTTAATATCGAGATTTTAGTAGTTTTGATTATGCTCGTTTAGTTTACCATCGTTATTGTCCTTAGTATTATTTTAGGTACCTTTAGCTTAATATTCGTAGTATAATTGTCGTTTTTATATTGTTTAATATTTTTAGTCTTTTCAACTTAGTAGAGTTAAATATTATAATCAAAACCTTTTTATTCAAGCATCAAACTTGAGACATAAACGCGGATTTCCATTCACAATTCGCCAGGAACTACGATAACCTTCGGGTGTACGAAAACGATTTAATCAGAAATTATCAAGCAAATTTATTTGCCAGAACCTCCAAGTCATCTGGAGTCATATATTTCGTACCAAGACGGCCAGCGAGATACGCAAACCTATCTTGCGATTAAAGCTTTTGTAAACAAGTCACTATCTGGTACTCAGTTCTGACAAAGTATAATTCCATAATACCGCTCTCCACTTGTTCCTTGATGAAGTGATATCTGACGTCGATGTGCTTGGTGTGGGAGTGTTGAACCGGATTGAAAGAGATGTCTATGGCCGACTTTGAGTCACAATACATAGGTATTTTATCAAAGGGGAAGCCATAACCCGTGAGTTGAGTTCTCATCCAAAGGACTTGAGCACAACACGCGGATAGAGACACATACTCTGCTTATGCATATGATAGCAAAGTGCAATCCTGCTTCTTTTACGACCAACTTACGAGCTTGTCTTCCCCTAGAAATTGTACGCCACCAGAAGTGCTCTTTCTAGTATCAAGGCAACCTGCATGATCAGAATCTGAAAAAGCTATTAGATGAAAACCGGTTTCCTTCGGATACCAGAGTCCTATGTGAATGGTATTCTTAAGGTACCGAAAGATCCGTTTAACCTCCTTGAGGTGCTTTTCAGTAGGTCTTGCTTGATATCATGTGCAATAACATGTGGCATGATGAATATCAGGCGTGCTGGCTTTAAGGTACACGAGAGACCCGCTCATACAGTAATATCGCGTTTGATCTACGGGAGGTGAGTACAAGTCAACATCTAGGGATGAGGTCGACAAAGGTGTACCAACACGAGCACATGAGGTTATACCATGCTTTTGAAGTATCTATTGAGCATACTTAGATTGGTTTATAAAGATACCACATGGGGATTGATTAATCTGGAGGCCTAAAAAGAATTTTAGCTCCCCCATCATTGACATTTCAAATCTGTTGTGCATTAGTTTTTCAAAACTTTTTAAAAGTTTTGGATTCGTAGAACCAAAAATAATGTCATCAACATAAACCCGCACCAACAATATGTCATCCCCATATTTATTAATAAAGAGAGTAGGATTAATAAAACCTTTGGAGAATCCTTTGGAAACCAAGAAGTTTGATAGTTCTTCGTACCACACCCTTGGAGCTTGTTTAAGTCCATATACAGCCTTCTTGAGACGGTAGACTTTGTTAGGATGATGAGGATCAACGAATCCTTCCGACTGATTGACATACACTTCTTCCTTCAAATGACCGTTGAGAAAAGCAGTTTTAACGTCCATTTGATAAGTCGTGAAGCCCTTATGTGAAACATAAGCAAGGAATATCCCGACTGCTTCCAAACGAGCGACTGGAGCGAATGATTCATCGAAACCCATTCCTTCTTGTTAACGGTATTCCTTAATCACAAGACGAGATTTGTTTTTGATGATTGTTTGTTCTTCATCCAATTTGTTTTTCCAGATCCATTTGAAGTCGAGAACCGATGTTCCATATGGTCGGTCTACAAGTTCCCATACTCCAAGTCTTTCAAATTGATAAAGTTCGTCTTGCATTGATTCAATCCACGCGTGATCTGTCATGGCTTGTTTGATGTTTGTAGGTATAGTGAAACTCACGGTGAGTGCATATATACATACATCGCCATCGGTTTCGAGTTGTCTGCGAGTTCGAACCGGTTGTGAAGGATTTCTAATAACTTGTACCAATGGATGATTACGTATCCAATGGTGAGTGGATGGATATCGTTGATAGAATGTGTGCATGTTTGACGGATCAACATGTTGAGTAGAAGACTCTCCGACTTCACGTACCGGTGTACCGAATGGGTTGATAAATTCTTCTTCGTCAGACTGTGCATCGACTACTTGATTGTTGTCTCGGTAGAAACTAGAAGGGGGGGTTGAATAGTTTCTCATCTTCCTAATTAAAATTCCTTTCAATTAGGTGAGTGCAAAAACTATCTTTTACTTGAAAGCTAGTTGCATAATGATTAGGTTCAATTCTAATGCATTAACAATGTGTAGTAAGTGTAATGATAATGAATGTAAGTAATGACTAAGGAAAGAAACAACCTAGTAGGAAGACACCAAGATTTATAGTGGTTCGGCAACGAGGCTCTATCCTTATTCCTACTCCACTCCTCGAGTACACCTTACTCGAGATTTCCACTATATCCACAAGCTCCCTTCTTGGCGGAGAAAACCTTACAACGCCGCTTACATTATTTTCCAACACTAAGCTAAATGTCGAGACCTAATCTTAGCTAGGACCAATCTACACAACGTCGCCCACTTCACCGTTTTACGACACAAGGCTAGATGTCGAGTTCTAATCCAAAGCTAGAACCAATCTTCACAACGTTGCCTACTTCACCGTTTTCCGACGCAAGGCTAGATGTCGAGTTCTAATCCAAAGCTAGAACTAATCTTCACGACTTTTCACTTTGAAGCTAAGTGAGAACTTCACACAACACGACTACACATCACTTTATAGTTTAGTGAGAACTCACAAGACACAACCACATCAGTTTATAGTTTAGTGAGAACTAACACAACTTATTACAACTCAACTAAACATATCCAAGTACACACATGTATCTTGGATCTACACAACACAAATCCAAGCACACACATATGCAAAGGATTTACACAACTCTAATCCTAGTATTCACATATAGCTTGGATGAACACAACTAGTCCAAGTATTCACAAATACATTGGATCCACACAAGACACAAATAAACAAATCATGAGCATGACTAGATCTTTAGGAGAAGGTGATCTTCATCAAAGCTTCATCTTTAATCACATCACAAGTGTGTGATTGATCTTCTCTTTGGACAAGGTAAAGAAGGAGATTAAGAGGATAATCTTGAGTAAACATACTTAACACATTAAGTGATAGTTTACAAATGACTAGGATTAGATAGGAGAAAGAAGGCTGAAAGAGATGTCCAAAAAAGGTTAATGAAAATGTAGATTTGATTCACTATTTATAGAAGACAAATGCCAACGGCTATCTGGGGGTGGTTACTTAGCTACCCAGGCGGTTCCTTATCGATAGGGAACCGCGTAGGCACTTAAGGAACCGCGGAGAGTAGACTCCGCTCCTTTTTGTTTTGAAATATCTGAGGCTGTTTAAACCTTCAAAGGATATTCTTATGGCATTTGGAATATGCATTTTCATTTTAATAAAACATTTTCTTAAAAATAAAGTTTATTAAAAATCTTTTGTTATATTTGACAAAAGTGAGTTTTAAGGCTAATAACTTTCATGATCACTAAGCATGATTAAGATATGTTAGTGTAATGATTATTACCTTGATGATAGTGTTTGTTAGATAATTCGTTTTATGATTGTGATTGACAATAAATGTCTTTGTAATTTGTCGTGATCAAACCTAAGAAAGATCAATTAATACTAACAATATTTTTAGGCATTCCTTTGCATTAACAGTCTCCCCCTTTTTGATTACGACAAACTATAAACTCATTTACATAAAATACAAGTTTATTCGAATTATTAACGAGTTTATCACTATCATTTCTCCCCCTTTGTCGAAGCAAAAAGGTTAACACAAGTCTTTGAAGAAGAAAGAAAAGAAACACCAATGTATGTATGTGCACTACTTACTAACTTGAGAGGGAGAAGGAAATGAAATCTCAAATTATAAGCAAGCATTTGCTAAGTATGTCCAAAGAGTGTGTATTGACAACATCATAGTTCAATTGGTGGAATAAAGGAAGAAAATAAACATCCAAACCAATCAAAGATGATTTAAAATGTCAAGGGGTTAAAATTTATAATTTATGGAATCACCCACAATTAATTTTAAGTTTTAACCATGATCAACTCTTTAACAAATGTGTGAAATAGAATTAGCGGGAAAGATAACACACATAACATTCATATTACACAAATATGAAATAAAATACAAGAGAAATATTCATACACACAATATGGATATTTAATGCAAAAAATATGGAAAATAAACCACAAAGCATAAACTACTCTAATAGTGATAATCTTCCAAGATTGCTTAAGTTTTATTGACTCAGACAACTAAAGTACAAAATGTGCCTTAGTTGGAAAAGAAAGACGACGAAGCATCATTCGAAGTTTTGTTCACGAGAACGAAAACTTTGAGAGGAGGTCGAGTGAGGAGGAATTCAAGGAAATTTAGCTTGTCATAGATATGAGCAAGTTTAATTTGTTGAAAACGAAAACAAGCACACGAGGAACCTTGATGCACAACAAAGTCATTAGATGGGGGAGGTCCATCCAAATTAGAGGTTGGTGGAGAGGGAGATAATGGATAAGAGATGTATTCACAATGCCTAGTGAGATTAGGGAAAGAAGATAGTTCATTGAGTTGAGGAGAGTTGAAAGGTTTTGGTGGTGGTGGAAGAATTTCCTTTTCTCCGGTAATTGGATTTATAGAGTAAGTCTCATTCCAATATTGGATCAGAGAGAAAGAGGAATTCTTGGAGGAATTTGGAGAAGAAGAATCATGAGGATTCTTGTTCTTTTTGATCCAGACGGGTCGAACTGGGATTTTCGGTTTCTTTGAAAGCTTAGAAGAAGAAGCTTTAGGTTGAGAAGATTGTGACAAAGAAATGTCAAGGTTAGGAAAGGAAGAATTTGAAATTATGAGGGATGAAGAGAAGAACTCCCAAAAGAAAAGAATTTAAAGAAAATAGACAAGGCAAAGATTTGAAATGAAAATAAAAGGTTCTAGGAAATGTTTAGCCAAATTGGGTAAATAAAGAATCTTAACCAAGACAGTGGTCAAAGAAGAAAGAACAAAAGTAAGCCAAGAACGGCTTTACTATACGCGGTTCCTTAATAGAGCCCGCGGTTACATATCGATATAGAGCCGCCTGGGGGCTAAGGAGCCGCGTCCAGAGGACAGCAAACCTTGATTTTCAAAAGTTTTGGAGAAAAATAGACTTTTTCAAAATTTGCAAATCTTGGATTTTTACCTGTTTTAGAACTAGAGTATGCTAGGGTTGCATAAAAGCAACACATTCACAAAGAATGTCTTGAAAAAGAGTGACAAAATATTTAGATAACATTTTGATCCAATTTTATGTCATGTTTTTTAGAGGTTGTGATAGATTTAGGTTCAATTTTAAATAAATTAAAGTTGATTAATGTGATCACATAGATTAAAACACATAAAACTAAATCCATAATTCATCCAAATGAGAAAATCATGAGGGAAAAGAAAGGAAATACAAGAAATAAAAAGACAACAAGCTACGACAAAGTTAGCTAAAACTAGGTCTTGAATTCATAGTCATCTTTGGCTTAACCTTCTTTAAAAAGCATGTTATTTTGAAAACTATCATTCATCTCCTAGGAGGAGGAATGGAGAACAAGGCAAGGAAGAAATCATGCAACTTTTTTATGAAGAGCAAGCATCTCCAACCTTAGGTTTTGAATGATGTAGTTATTATAGAGACAACATGGGCAATTTGCACCATGAGCTTCTAGGAACCCAAAGAAGTAAGGATCACCCATGAAGTGGGGTATATGAATGCCCAAAATAGGGGCATTAGTGTTTGAGGGTGGAGGAGGTGGTGGAGGCATAGTGTCCAAGGGTGAGATGGGAGAATTTGGTGGAGTGAAAGGAGAGGTAACCAAAGGCTCAAGGACAAAGGGAATGCTTTGTAGAGGTTGAGGTTGAGAAATCCCATCCAAAGGAGGACTAGGAGTGAAGGGTGAAGAAAGCTCATTCATTCTTGATTGGAATGAAGAGGAGGTATAACTAATAAGTGTGAAAAAACTTATCCTTTTACCACTTATTTCCAATAATAACAAGACCAAAACGTGTAATTTATGTCGTAAAAGTCGGAATTATGCGTGGTTTGTGTTTTTTATTGTGTTTTAGGACCAAAAGATGAAAAAGGAAGAAAACACGAGCTTTCACGGGCTTTTATCGAAGAAAACGAGAAAGGACGAAGTCAAGAGATCAAGAGTGCTTAAAGAACGGATGTCCAAGAACTATTCTGAAGATTTATCGAAGAAAAATTCTGAAGACGGAAGTTTAATAAAGTTGAAGAACTCAAGTCTAAATTATAGAAGAAAATTATTAAGACAGGTTCAAATCCCGAGACGACGTCGAGAAAAGACAAAGAATTAAATCGAGTTGAGAAGAAAAGAAAGAAGGAAGCACACCATACATGCACTTCCCACTTAGCCTATAAATACCCTCCTAATCACATTAGGAGGGTGGTTAGCTAGTTGCACTTTTAATTTTCCCTTTCTAGTTTTTAGAGAGAGAAAGTTCTAAACTTTCTCTCACTAAGTTTTTCATCTTTTCTTTCTTTTAATCTTTCAAGTTTAAGCTTTAATTAATCTTTGTATTTGAGTTTCTTTAATCAAAAGTTTAAGTTTGTGTTCTTTAATCTCTTTCCATAATTCTTGATTTACTTTTGGTTTTGATCCGAAAATCATATTCCATACGGATTGATTTTGTTTGATGTTTAAGTGATTAAAAGGATTAATCTTTTTATCACTATATAAGCTTCATACGGGTTAGGCTATAAGCTCTTTGTGCTTATTGGCTTATTTCATGTTTTAGCTTATTGCTTTTCGGATTCTCATAAGGTTTAATCTTTTCAAAAGTTTCTTTTATAAAGTTTATGATTTCATGTTTTCGAAAGTTGTCAAATTTAAGCTTATCTAGTCGTTTAAGGTTCAGATAAAGTAGCTTATTGTATGTGCTTACTGAGTTTTAAGCTTACCATCAATTTCGGATTAAGTTTGCATTCCATCGCAATATTAGGGATTTCTACATTCCGACGGCTGTTTGTTTATATCGCAATAACCCATATAGGGTTCTACTTTGCGATAGCTTGTCACTTACCCCTTATTCCGATCTGGGATTGCGATCGCTCATTGCGATCGCATATTCCGACGGGATTTAAGGTTGCCTTAAGTCGAAACGCTACCCAAATTTTGTTAACTATATTCCGATAGACAACATTGCGACAGAGGTGTTTGGATTATTCTGATCTGAAACATTCCGATCTAGAACTTTCCGACAGGCACCATATTGCGACAATCTTGATTTTATATTCCGATGGGTATTCAGATTAGCATTCCGATGGACTTTCACATGGATTATTCTGATGGCTTGTTTTAGTTGTATTCCGACGGCTTTAACTTTTTTGCATTCCGATAGAAAGGACTTGTTATATTTAGTTTAATTAAGTTTGTTAAGTTTAAAAGTTTTACAAAGTTTTATATTTTAAGTGTTTTTTCTAAATAACTTTTAGTTTAATTTTGTAAAAGCTTCTACTTTTCTCAACGACAATTATTTGCCTTTCGTTTAAAAATAGATAATCAAACCAAACCATTCTCTTGTTTACCAAAAGACAACTGAGTCGCACTTTAGATTGGAAATCAATTCGAAAAGATCGGACGATAAGATTTTATACTTGGTAAAAACCTTGTGTTAAATGGCGCCGCTGCCGGCTCTTTTCGTTAAGATTAACGGTTTCTAGTGAGAGACGCATTGAATTTTGGGACCCGTTCTTTTAAGAACGTTATTTTCCTTGCTAAAAATTTTCAAAAAAAAAATCCATAAAAAAATATAAAATTTTCAAAAATACAAAAACATAAAAAAAATCACAAAAGCATTTCTTTTCCAAAGGTTTTGCACCAAAAAGATTATATAGATATTCTCTCTGTATATTTTTCTTCTGCAGGTGTATGCGTACTAGATCTTCAAATTATCTGAGCCCGAGACTCATGAAGATTTAGATATGGCTGGTGTTCATAACAACAATAATAACCCACCTCTACCCAATTTGAGTAACAATAACAACAACCACAATGCTCCCCTACCCGATTTACGAACAATGGAAGAATTGTGTCAACCCACCATGAACGGGCGTGGAGGACCGATTGCGCCGCAACAAATCACGCCTCAGGAGTTTTCGTTGAAGCATCACATGATCCAACAAGTGCAAACTAATCCATTTCGCGGATTGCCGGATGATGATGCCAACAAGCATCTCGACAAATTCATTACCATGACTCAAAGCATGAAGATGCCCGGTGTTTCTATGGATGTACTTCGCCTTCAACTATTCCCCCACACGCTTTCTCACCATGCCAAAAAATGGTTTGGCCGTCTCCCAAAGAATTCTATTCATACTTGGGACGACATGACTCAACGCTTTTTGTCGCGCTACTTCCCACCATCCATGGTCACGAGCCTTCGTAACCAAATTAGTGGATTCATGCAAGACAATGATGAATCGCTCTTTGATGCTTGGGAATGATACAATGATTTGATCGACCGTTGTCCAAATCACAACAAGCCCCCCGTCACTCTCATTGGTACTTTCTACAATGGTCTCACTTATCGTGATCGTGACACGATCAACGCCGCCGCCGGTGGTACTTTTATGAAAAGGAGACCGGAGGAGTGTAGAGAGTTGATTGAAAACATGACTACTCACCACAAGAATTGGGATTCATCCGCATCCTCAAGATCTAATCCGAGAGTCAATGTTTCATCTACTTCTTCCACCACCGACATGTCTGCCATGGAACGTGCTATTCTTGAAATTAGCAAAAGTATGCAAATTTTGGCTACTAACCAAACTCAACAAGCTAAAGCCGTTGCTATTTCTTGTGACACATGCGGTGGTCCTCATCTTACATTGATTGTCCTTCTACTCAAGGCAATTTCTGTGAAAACGTTAACGCGGCATACGATACTTATCCCACGGGAGGCTATCAAGCTCGTCCTCAAGGAGACTGTAACTTGCTAAGTTATCGTTCAAACAACTATCTTGCACCACCCGGTTTTACGCCTCAAAACCAAAACCCACAACAAAGCTATAACCGAAGTAACCAAACCCAACCTCGTGCTAACAATCAATATCAATCCCAAAGAAACCCATATCCACCTCAAGAAAATTCTCAAGCGTACCAAGCTCCACCTCTCAATCAACCAACGGCGTTGAATCAAGACATCGAGACGTTCATGAGGACTAATAGAGAGATGGTGACGAACCTTCAGAGTCAATTCATCAACTTGAAGGGAGACACGGAGAAACAAGGGTGCGATATTCGAGCCGAGCTAAGGAATGACATGGCAAAACAAAGCAATGATATTCGCGCAGACATGAGAGACTCTTTCAGCACTCAAGCGGATAATATACGTGATATGATAGGTTCGCTTTTCCAAGGTAATCAACCCTCTTCTTCAGGTTCTCTTCCGAGTAACACCGTTGCTAATCCACGAGGGGAGATGAAAGCAATCACCACTCGTAGTGGAAAAGGTTATACGGAACCCGAGCTTCCTACACCTCCACCCGTGATTGTGAACAAGGAAAAAGAACAACTTTCTTCACCTCCTTTGCCTCCTACCCCCATTCCCCCACCACCCGCGGTTGTGAGCGATCATACTCCCCTAAAGCCTTGCTCTTCATCCGATATACCTTATCCTTCAAGGTTGAGGAAAGAGAAGCAAAAGAGCAAGGATGATATTCAAGTTTCAAACTTTCTTAGAATGTTTAAACAATTGAATTTTAACATCTCCTTTGCCGAGGCTCTCGCTCACATGCCTAAATATGCGAAGATGTTTAAAGATCTTCTTAGTGACAAGGAAAAGCTTCTCGATATTGCTAATATCCAACTTAACGAGAATTGCTCTGCGGTTCTCTTAAGAAAATTGCCCAACAAACTTGGTGATCCTGGTCTCTTCTTGATTCCTTGCAACTTCCCAGGAGTAGAGAATTGCATGGCCCTAGCCGATCTAGGTGCTAGTATAAACTTAATGCCTTTAAGTGTTTAGAAGCAATTATCTCTCCCCGAGCTAGTCCCCACCAAAATGACTTTGGAATTAGCTAACCGTACAGTTGCTTATCCAGTGGGGATAGCCGAAGACGTCTTCGTTGGTGTTGACAAATTCACCTTCCCGACAGATTTTGTTGTCGTTAACTACGAGATGGACCCTCGTGTTCCATTAATCGTTGGACGTCCCTTCTTGAGGACCGGTCGCACTCTCATTGATGTAGCCGCGGGCGAAATAATCATGAGAGTTGGTGACGATAAAATTGTCTTCAACATGGGTAAGATTTCTAAGCAACCTTATTCATATGAGAGTGTTAATGCTATTGACGTTCTTGATGAGGCATGTGAAGAACATTTCAAAGACGCTTGTAAAAGTGGTTCTTCTTCTCTACCCACTGTTGAGACCGTTGCCTCAATCGCTCCGTCATTAACTCCATTTGGAGAAAGTGACTTCCTCTTGAAAGAATTTGAAGCAACTCTGGGAGATGTGGATTTTAAATATGACGATTCTCCCTCAAATTGGGATGAATACATTCGTACCATTGAGAAACTTCTCAATGAGGACCATATTTCTCCACAGTCTCCTAAAGCTATCTCTACCGATGATCCGAAGTTGACTACGCCGTCCATCGAAAATCCTCCGGATTTAGAGCTTAAGGATCTTCCGTCTCATCTCGAGTACGTTTTCCTTGAAGACAACAAGAAGTTACCGGTCATCATCTCAAAGGACCTGAAAGAAGAAGAAAAATCTCGACTCATCGCCGTGCTGAAGAATCATAAGAAAGCGATTGTATGGAAAATCTCCGATATTCGTGAAATTGATCCTCACTTTTGCACACATAAAATTCTCATGGAGGACAACCTTAAACCCACTATTCAAAGCCAAAGAAGGGTGAATCCTAAGATCCATGACGTTATCAAAAAAGAGGTTATCAAACTTCTTGATGCGGGAATGATCTATCCTATCTCGGATTCCCCATGGGTTAGTCCAGTCCATTGTGTGCCTAAGAAAGGCGGAATCACCGTTGTGCCCAACGAAAACAACGAGTTGATTCCTACTCGTCTCGTTACAGGGTGGAGAGTTTGTATAGACTATCGCAAACTCAATGATGCTACGAGAAAGGATCATTTTCCCCTTCCTTTCATAGACCAAATGCTTGAACGTCTAGCGGGTAATGATTATTACTGCTTCTTAGACGGTTTCTCGGGTTATTTTCAAATACCCATCGATCCCAAAGACCAAGAGAAAACCACATTCACTTGTCCCGACGGAACATTTTCTTATAAAAGAATGCCTTTTGGCTTATGCAATGCTCCAGGGACATTCCAAAGGTGCATGATGGCTCTCTTCCATGACATGGTTGAACAAACTATGGAAGTCTTCATGGATGATTTCTCGGTTTATGGTGATTCCTTCTCTTCTTGCCTTGCCAATTTAGAACGCATGCTTAAGCGGTGTGAAGACACTCGCCTTGTTCTGAATTGGGAAAAATGCCATTTTATGGTAAAAGAAGGCATTGTGCTAGGACACAAAATATCAAAAGCCGGTCTTGAAGTAGACCGTGCTAAAGTTGATGTCATAGCCAAATTACCTCCACCTTCAACCGTGAAGGGTGTGAGAAGTTTTCTGGGTCATGCGGGCTTCTATCATCGTTTCATTCAGGATTTTTCTAAAATCGCTCGCCCGATGACCCACCTCTTGGAAAAAGATACTCCTTTTATCTTTTCTAAAGATTGTATCGAATCTTTCAATCTTCTCAAGGACAAGCTGACTAAGACACCGGTCTTGGTTACCCTTAATTGGGAGCTACCTTTTGAATTGATGTGCGATGCTAGCGACTTTGCTATTGGAGCGGTTTTGGGCCAAAGAGTGAACAAACACTTCCAACCAATCCATTATGCTAGCAAGACAATGACGTGGGATCAATTGCATTATACGACAACCGAAAAAGAGCTTTTAGCTGTAGTGTATGCTTTTGAGAAGTTCCGCCCCTATCTTGTCCTTTCCACCACAATTGTCTATACCGACCATTCCGCGTTGAAGTACTTGTTGACTAAGCAAGATTCTAAGCCAATACTTCTTCGTTGGGTTTTGCTCCTTCAAGAATTCAACATTGAAATTCGTGACAAGAAGGGAGCCGAAAACCTAGCAGCGGATCATCTGAGTAGAATTGAGGATCCTTATCAAGGGGATCATCCGAATCAAGAGATCAATGACTCTTTTCCCCTTGAGACCTTAATGTCTATTCATTCCAATCTTGATGACACCCCGTGGTTTGCGGACATTGCAAACTACTTAACGGGTGGTATTCTCATCAAAGGGTTAACATCCCAACAAAAGAAGAAGTTCTTTAAAGATGCTAAGACTTACTTCTGGGATGACCCTTATCTCTTCAAACAATATGCTGATCTGATCATTCGTCGATGTGTTGATGGACCGGTAGCTTTACAAATCCTTGATGCTTGCCATAAAGGACCCACCGGTGGTCACTTTGGTCCCAACTACACCGCTAAGAAAGTGTTTGACTCTGGATTCTATTGGCCCACCATTTATCGTGACGCTCACGAAATGGTTAAGCATTGTGATCCTTGCCAACGCCAAGGCAAGATCACACACAAAGATGAGATGCCTCAAAATTTCATACAAGAATGTGAAATCTTTGACGTATGGGGCATCGACTTTATGGGGCCATTTCCATCTTCCAAAGGGAACAAGTACATCCTCGTAGCCGTTGACTACGTTTCTAAATGGGTTGAAGCCAAGGCTCTTCCTACGAACGATGCGAGGGTAGTTGTGAACTTTTTGAAGCAACTTTTTGCTCGATTCGGTGTTCCTCGTGCTATCATCAGTGACCGCGAGACTCATTTTTACAATGATCAATTTGCACGAGTCATGGCTAAGTATGGTGTCAATCACCGTCTTTCCACCGCTTATCACCCCCAAACCAATGGGCAAGTCGAGATTTCCAACCGTGGCTTGAAGCGAATTCTGGAACGTACTGTGGGAGAGCATCGTGCCGCGTGGGCTGATAAGTTAGATGATGCTTTGTGGGCTTTCCGTACCGCATATAAGACCCCGATTGGTTGCACACCTTATCGTCTTGTGTACGGGAAAGCATGCCACCTCCCTATCGAGCTGGAACATAAGGCATACTGGGCCTTGAAGTGGGCTAACTTCAACATCAACAAAGCCGATGATCTTCACAAGATTAAACTCAACAAGCTTAATGAATTAAGGAATGAAGCTTACGAGAACTCACTGATCTACAAGTAGAAGACCAAGATCATCCATGACGCAAGGATTAAGAACCGAGGGTTCCACGTTGGTGATCAAGTTTTACTCTTTAACTCTCGGTTAAAGATCTTCTTTGGCAAGTTGAAGAGCCGCTGGTCTGGTCCATTCACCGTCGCCAAAGTCTTTCCATATGGGACCATTGAGCTTTCTCAGCCAAATGGGCCCAATTTCAAGGTGAATGGCCAGCGTTTGAAGTTGTACTTTGGTGAGGACATCTCTCATGAGATGATTCCATCCCTCACCACGTTTCCCATGAACTAGTTTTGGGTCGAGTCAGGCTCGTGACTCGGTTATAAAAAACAAGCGCTTCTCTGGAGGCAACCCGTGATCTATCCTTTACCGCTTTCATAATAAGTGTAGGCGGGAGCCCCGTATGTGTTTGTTGTCTTGTTTCTTATTTTCTGCAGGGATTCAAGCTTCAAAGAGCACCTCGATGACTTTTGAGAAACCGTGATTCTGTGTTCCCATCTTCCTGGTTCTATCCTAAACTATCGTGATTCAATTTTTCATATCTTATATGTTCACATTGAAATTACTCTAGTTGTCCTTTCCTTAGCAAGATTTAAACAAAGTGCACAATGTCATAAGTGTAGGGGAGTTTACTCCAACATGCTAAACATTGAGGGAAATGTGTATAACAAGTGTAGGGGGGACTTCTATCGAAGTAAGTGGTCTTTTCCATGAATTTGCCCTCATTTTAACCGGAAAATTTGATTTTTCGACATTTTTCAAAATTTTTAATCTATTTTAGCCTAGTAGTATAGTAGTATTCTCCTTTGTTATCGTTATTTACTTTCCTTGCTTTAATAAAGTTTAATAAAGTGGTTTTAAATTTTTCAAAGTCGTGTATATTTTGACTCAACCCGAGTTTACTTATCTAAGTTTACTCTAGCTAGTATCCTTAACGTGTTTAAGTCAAGTTTTGCTAGGCTTTTATATAGGGAGCTTTAAAACGCGAAAGTCTTAACTCTTACGGGTTAAGAACAAGAACTTTTCGCAAGTTCCTATAATTGATCCTAGAGAGTCGTTTATCAAGGGAACTTTAAAATGCGAATTCTAAAATTGAAAAAGTCTAAGAGTTTGCAAGATCCTATAGATGACTCGAAAACCTAAAGCTTTGATTTAATTGGCTAAGCATCCACGAGTCTCATTCCTTGAGATTTTAAACTGTGGAGGATGAGAGATGATAGAGTCAATTATAAGTTTGGTATTCTTTCATGAATTTATGTGAGTTGATTATAAGCCTATTCTCCCATCGCTTGTTAATAAATATATCTGCAATAAATAAGGTTGTACAATTTGAAAAGTTACTTAGCTTCTAGCACAAGATCGTTTAAAAGTTGCTCGGTATAAATTAGAGTTCATAGCCAAGGCATAACTTATTGAAGCGGGATGCGAAGATTGGCGAGTCTGAAAAGGCCCTAACGAGGCATGCGGGCTACATTTTGTTGCTAAAGATCCAAAAGTGATGTGAAGAATCATTTATCAAAAATTAATATGAAGGATCGAGACACACGACGAAAAGCAAATACTCCCCAAAAGATCATGGAGAAATCTATCCGAAAAGACCCTAACAAGGTATGAGGGTAAATAGATCCAAGTCCTAAAAGGAGGCGGATCGTTGTATATCAAAGTCCAAAATAAAGATTGGAGAAAAATGAAGAAGTCGTGGTCCAAAGATGAAGAATCTCTCAAAACTTCAAGTGAAGAAATTCCTATTATGAAGAGAAGACCATAATTTCAAGAACGTCTCTCAAAGATTTGAAGTATGAAGTCGCTGCCAAATATCGGTCCAAGAAAGGTCTCAAAATCGTGAAGCGAGTTATGCCAAGATATGAACTTTAAGAGGTCCCGAGAAGCAGTTTTAAAAGATTTTGTCCTTTAGCTAACTATTGATTAAATCGTTCACTTTATTTTCGGCCTAAATAACTATCGAAATAAGTCAAACAATGCATCCTTGTGATCATTCAATACAAAAATAAAATATAAGAGATACACCTAGGAATAAGGGAGTCTAAGTGAATAATTGGCCCACATGAATTCATGTTAGTTTGCTAACTTATAAAAACAATGATCTCGTTTTTAGGCTTGGTATGGGGAACGTGAAACTTGAGGATGATAAACGTTCATGGCTGCCAAAACCCAATGTAAGTCCTTGATTTCTTTACTTGTTTTTATCTTTTTATTTTCCCTAAATGTTTAGTATTTAATAAAGGCCAAGGTGGGTTATTTATGATGGAAAATGTAAACCGTGCTTTAAAATTAATGCATTGCATGAGGCATTGCAATGGTCAAGTGTAGGGGATTTAATAAGTGTGAAAACACTTATCCTTTTACCACTTATTTCCAATAATAACAAGACCAAAACATGTATTTTATGTCGTAAAAGTCGGAATTATGTGTGGTTTGTGTTTTTTATTGTGTTTTAGGACCAAAAGATGAAAAAGGAAGAAAACACGAGCTTTCACGGGCTTTTATCGAAGAAAACGAGAAAAGACGAAGTCAAGAGATCAAGAGTGCTTAAAGAACGGATGTCCAAGACCTATTCTGAAGATTTATCGAAGAAAAAGTCTAAAGACGGAAGTTCAATAAAGTTGAAGAACTCAAGTCTAAATTATAGAAGAAAATTATTAAGACAAGTTCAAATCCCGAGACGACGTCGAGAAAAGACAAAGAATTAAATCGAGCCGATAAGAAAAGAAAGAAGGAAGCACACCATACATGCACTTCCCACTTAGCCTATAAATACACTCCTAATCACATTAGGAGGGTGGTTAGCTAGTTGCACTTTTAATTTTTCCTTTCTAGTTTTTAGAGAGAGAAAGTTCCAAACTTTCTCTCACTAAGTTTTTCATCTTTTCTTTCTTTTCATCTTTCAAGTTTAAGCTTTAATTAATCTTTGTATTTGAGTTTCTTTAATCAAAAGTTTAAGTTTGTGTTCTTTAATCTCTTTCCACAATTCTTGATTTACTTTTGGTTTTGAACCGAAAGTCATATTCCATACGGATTGATTTTGTTTGATGTTTAAGTGATTAAAAGGATTAATCTTTTTATCACTACATAAGCTTCATACGGGTTAGGCTATAAGCTCTTTGTGCTTATTGGCTTATTTCATTTTTAGCTTATTGCTTTTCGGATTCTCATAAGGTTTAATCCTTTCAAAAGTTTCTTTTATAAAGTTTATGATTTTATGTTTTCGAAAGTTGTCAAATTTAAGCTTATCTAGTCGTTTAAGGTTTGGATAAAGTAGCTTATTGTATGTGCTTATTGAGTGTTAAGCTTAACATCAATTTTGGATTAAGTTTGCATTCCATCGCAATATTAGGGATTTCTACATTCCGACGGCTGTTTGTTTATATGGCAATAACCCATATAGGGTTCTACTTTGCGATAGCTTGTCACTTACCCCTTATTCCGATCTGGGATTGCGATCGCTCATTACAATCGCATATTCCGACGGGATTTAAGGTTGCCTTAAGTCGAAACGCTGCTCAAATTTTGTTAACTATATTCCGATAGAGAACATTGCGACAGAGTTGTTTGGATTATTCCGATCTGAAACATTCCGATCTAGAACTTTCCGACAGGCACCATATTGCGACAGTCTTGATTTTATATTCCGATGGGTATTCAGATTAGCATTCCGATGGACTTTCACGTGGATTATTCCGATGACTTGTTTTAGTTGTATTCCGATGGTTTTAACTTTGGTGCATTCCGATAGAAAGGACTTGTTATATTTAGTTTAATTAAGTTTGTTAAGTTTAAAAGTTTTACAAAGTTTTATATTTTAAGTGTTTTTTCTAAATAACTTTTAGTTTAATTTTGTAAAATCTTCTACTTTTCTCAACAACAATTATTTGCCTTTCATTTAAAAATAGATAATCAAACTAAACCATTCTCTTGTTTACCAAAAGACAATTGAGTCACACTTTAGACTGGAAATCAATTCGAAAAGATCGGACGATAAGATTTTATACTTGGTAAAAACCTTGTATTAATAACCATGTGAATGGTTAGTACCATGGGTTGAGTTTGTCTTGCATGGAGCAAGGGGTGGTGAAGGTGAAGAGGAAATGAGAATATGAGAGATCTCATTTTTGGGAGTGTTAAAAGATGAAGAACCAATGTTAGGTAACTTAATCTTAATTTTGAGGCTTCTTTTGGAAGAGGAAGTTTTGGAAGAATTGGATGTTCTAGTGGACACCATGGTTGTGTGTTGAGGTTTAGAGAAGAGTTGAAGGGATGAAGAACATAATCAATAAGAGAGGGTTTAAGAAGAGAAGGGAATGATCCCAACTGGTAATGGGTTAAAATAATATTAGGTGAATAATGAAATTAGGTAGCCTAGTTTAGGAAAGTGCAGTTTTTGCAAAAAATTTATCAAAGTTTTACACATATTAAGGAAAACAGTGTAAAGAAAAGATTTTGTCGAAGTAGTGACAGGCAGTTCCTTATGTAGGTCCGCGGTTCTTTATTGCTAAGGAACCACGGATTCTATATGGAACCGCGACCAGTGGTGTCAAAAATTTGCACTTCCTCAAACTTGGGTTAGCCCAGATTTCACACAAGTAAATAGCAAGCCAAAGTTAACTATAAATCAAAATCTAGGAGGCTAACAAACACATAATATGCACAAAGCTATGCAAATTGAATGATCAATGACATAGACGATTAGGATTTAAATACTAAGTAATCCAAACATTAATTATTAGTTACCAATCATAGCAACCTAAATAAAAAGAGAGTAAGGATAAATAGTTCAACAATTCAAACATGTTTACAAACATGTTAACCTTGATAAACCAATGCTTCATTTCTTCTTCTTGCCAAGTCCCTTGATCAATTTGGCTATGTTCTTGAATGATCCTCTTGACTCCACTCGATGATCATACAACTCACCTTGGGTTTTAAGATTAGCTCGGTAGACATCCTCAAGACCGAAGTTTTTGGGAAGTCCACTAGTAGCAAAGTGAGGAGGAGGGATGATTTCTTCTAACCCTTCCATGAAAGTGTCCATGGATGGGTGGGAGTTACTCGAAGAACCAACATGATCACTTGTGGCTATGCCACCACCATGACTTGGTGACATATCAAAGTCCTCATCATCGGACTCTTGTGAATTGGACTTTCTCGAACCTCGATCACTTATATCTTTTCGTGGTTGTACCTTTTGAATTGGTAGCATGACACGTTCGACCGAACGGAAGCGAGAAATGTTGATGTCGGGATAGTCTTCACCAACCTTCTTTAGAAGGCGAGTAAGGAGCATGGCATAGGGAAGATTTGTTTTGGGTTTGGAAAGAGCATAAGTGATTCGTCGAGCGATGTAGTATGCGAGATTGTATTGGCGTTGGTAGCGATGCAACATAACATGTGCGCCATACACGCCGGAATATGATCCCGATTTCCGCCAAGAAAAAATACATTCTCCCTAAGGAGTCGGCCCAACGGACCATACAGTCATTTAGGTCGCTTAAGAGAACCTCATAGCGTTTTACTCGACGCTTGGTAGAGTGGAGGCTTCTTACAACGTTTCCACTACGCTCTTTACAAATGAAATCAAGAATGTAGTCAAGGTCAATCTCTTCATTTTCATCTGGAGCAGATTCGAATGGTTCAAGAAGATAATCAAGTTTCCATTTATCAGTAAATCGACAAGTGCCCACAAATGGAACACGAAGAGCTTGACCAAAGTCTTCAAGAGAGAGTTTAATCAGTCGACCTTCAAGGATGAACCTAACATATACTCTATCATTATCATAAATGAGAGAGTATGTGCTAAAGAACTCTAAGAGAAATTCGGGATATATATCCTCTTTGATGTCCAACAAACAATCAAACCCAGTTTCTCTGAACATCGATCGAGTATATATATATATCCCTCAAATCCTCTTCGACAACTCTACCCTCGTGAAAGCAACGTTTTTGGAGTGAGGAATAGGTGTTTGTAAGTTGAGGGGAAGTACACATTTCGGAAAGGTTTGGCATATATTGTCTAGTGTATTGGTGGTCTTGTTGAAATTCCGAAGGCATGATTAGTACCTAAATAAACACCAAAGTATTTTCCCAATTACTCATATGTTACATATAAACAAAAAAAAACAAAAATATAAGAATGTGTTTCATTAATCTCTTGACAAACCAAGGTTTAATCCTTATCATTTTCATATTCACAATGTACCTAGTTCATCATTAACAATGACACATTGACCATGTAAGATCAATAATGAACTTGAACATTGGTTTTTCAAAAGAAGGGATTTAGGTAAGCATTTAACAATGCCATTACCAACTTGTTCATGGGATCATATCAATTCCATCAGTCAACCAAAACTATTTAGTCAAAATTCGGATTTTTTTTTACAAATGGGTTTTGGTGAAATCTTAATGAATGTGAACCTAAGGAATCATAGTAACAATACTATGTCAACTCTTATTCCTAGTAAGGTTCTAATTCATTGTCAATTTTAAAAAGCCCCAATTATGAATGTATGAACCCTAGAACAAATTAGATGAAATTGAAAGAAATGACTTACAGATAATTGATCTTTGATGGAGGATGAGTGAAACCCACAAATCAAAATCAATTAATATTGAGTAATTGAAGGTTTTGGAAAAATAACAATGGTGGAAAACTGGATACTTTCGTCGGCTGTGTGTGTGAAGGAGAGAGAGGGTTTTGTTTGAAAAGGTTATTTTAATAAAACTGGCGCTTTAACGAAGATTCTGCCAGCGGTTCCTTATCGATAAGGAACCGCGGATTGGAACCGCGCTTGATAAGGAACCGCCTACAATGGCCGGGTTTTATCAAAGAAAAACAAAGAATCTTTGAAAACTAAATTTTTTAAAGTACTTAAAAATATATCTTAAACCTTTTAGAATATCAATGGACCACCACAACACTAGG
The DNA here is from genome assembly GCA_025667525.1 of Glebionis coronaria. Classification (NCBI taxonomy): domain Eukaryota; kingdom Viridiplantae; phylum Streptophyta; class Magnoliopsida; order Asterales; family Asteraceae; genus Glebionis; species Glebionis coronaria. Next base: position 503,158,219 of record CM046876.1, read on the forward strand.
TGATAATGCTTTATTGAAGGACTACGAGTTGAATCGAGATAGGAAAAGACCGAAACGAACAAACGACTACTCGTAGCAAAGAAGCAAAGGGGAGAGGAGTCAAGGGAAGTGAATCAAGACCAAGAGCATTTCTCAAGAGACAAATGACATTCTTCAAATCGAGGAGACGAAGAGCTTGTGTCATATATAGTGGTTTAAGACATGCCTTTCCGGCGAAAGTCTAAACGGCTTTGGTAATGAATTATACCAAGAAATTTTGATGCATAGAATAAGATCATTTTCAAGAGTAGTCTTATTCTATTTCAAAACATAAGCAAAGTATAGTTTTACTTTCTCTCCCACATGATCGGATAATTATTGCTAGGATTAACAATAACAATATCCTTGGAATATTTCAATTCCAAATGTGTAAAATCCACCTACAACTTAATGAAGTAGTTTGGTATCTCAAGGGATTCACTAATCATCCTAGAGATGAGCTTAATTGCACAAGTTACACATGATATTGGGCCTACTAACCGTAAGGGTGCAAACCATAGAAATCATGCTTGATACTTTAAGCTTCTACTAACTCACCCTACATCTCCATAGTGAGTCAAGTATCCAAGCAATGAAGGTTTGAGAGGGAAAAAGGAAAGAATCACAAACCACAAATAAATGTCAAGGCAAGGATGCCAAGAACAAGCATATAGTCAAATAATGATCAAAAGAATGATCAATAGGGCGTGTGGAAGAACGAAAACGTACCTTGGCCACAAATTGCATTCCAAGCTTTCAAGGAACCAATGCAAAGCCCAACAATGACTAATAGTGACTACTAAGTCTTCAAGGACTAGTATCACTCCTACCTATCTTGATATCATCATTCAATGATGTTGGAAATCAAAGAAGATGAGTCTTCTACAAGTGTAAGTAACTCAATCCACAATCAATAGAATGATTTATCTTCATGAGTACCTACACATAACAAGATGCAAACTAGTAGATACATTTCAAGAGTAAATCCAAAATGCATTAATACTACTAATCTAAATGAGATGCAATATTATCAACTTAAAAGGCTTATTTTCAACAAAAATAGTTTTGACCAAAGAAAAACTTTAGTACAACTTAACCTTCTAATTTGAGGAGACAATGGATCGATCCAAGTTTTAAAGTGCAATATACTTCAAAGATCTTGTGTCACCATCGCTCTGATACCAATTGTAGAAACTAGAAGGGGGGGGGGGTTAATAGTTTCTCATCGGTTTATCTTCTAATTAAAATTCCTTTGAATTAGGTGAGTGCAAAAACTATCTTTTACTTGAAAGCTAGTTGCATAATGATTAGGTTCAATTCTAATGCATTAACAATGTGTAGTAAGTGTAACGATAATGAATGTAAGTAAAGATGAAGGAAAGAAACAACCTAGTAGGAAGACACCAATATTTATAGTGGTTCGGCAACGAGGCTCTATCCTCGTTCCTACTCCAGTCCTCAAGCACACCTTACTCGAGATTTCCATTATATCCACAAGCTCCCTTCTTGGCGGAGAAAACCTTACAACATCGCTTACATTATTTTCCGACACTAAGCTAAATATCGAGACCTAATCTTAGCTAGGACCAATCTACACAACGTCGCCCACTTCACTAGTTTAAGACACAAGGCTAGATGTCGAGTTCTAATCCAAATCTAGAACCAATCTTCACAACGTTGCCTACTTCACCATTTTCCGACACAAGGCTAGATGTCGAGTTCTAATCCAAAGCTAGAACCAATCTTCACGACTCTTCACTTTGAAGCTAAGTGAGAACTTCACACAACACGACTACACATCACTTTATAGTTTAGTGAGAACTCACAAGACACAACCACATCACTTTATAGTTTAGTGAGAACTAACACAACTTATTACAACTCAACTAAACATATCCGAGTACACACATGTAGCTTGGATCTACACAACACTAATCCAAGCACACACATATGTAAAGGATTTACACAACTCTAATCCAAGTATCCACATATAGCTTGGATGAACACAACTAGTCCAAGTATTCACAAATACATTGGATCTACACAAGACACAAATAAATAAATGATGAGCATGACTAGATCTTTAGGAGAAGGTGATCTTCATCAAAGCTTCATCTTTAATCACATCACAAGTGTGTGAGTGATATTCTCTTTGGACAAGGTAAAGAAGGAGATCAAGAGGATAATCAGGAGTAAACATACTTAACACATTAAGTGATCATTTACTAATGACTAGGATTAGATAGGAGAAAGAAGGCTAAAAGAGATGTCCAAAAAGGGTTAATGAAAATGCAGATTTGATCCACTATTTATAGAAGACAAATGCCAACGGCTATCTGGGGGTGGTTCCTTAGCTACCAAGGGTTTTCATTATCGATAGGGAACCGCATAGGCACTTAAGGAACCGCGGAGAGTAGACTCCGCTCTTTTTTGTCTTTTAGTGAATTTGAAATATCCGAGGCTGTTTAAACCTTCAAAGGATATTCTTATGGCATTTGGAGTATGCCATATTCAAATTTACATTTTCATTCTAATAAAACATTTTCTTAAAACTAAAGTTTATTAAAAATCTTTTGTTATATTTGACAAAAGTGAGTTTTAAGGCTAATCACTTTTATGATCACTAAGCATGATTAAGATATGTTAGTGTAATGATTATTACCTTGATGATAGTGTTTGTTAGATAATTCATTTTATGATTGTGTTTGACAATAAATGTCTTTGTAATTTGTCGTGATCAAAACTAAGAAAGATTAATTAATATTAACAATGTTTTTAGGCATTTCTTTGCATTAACAGTCTCCTCCTGCAGCATTGACGGTTGGCGATGTTGGTTGTATGACAGTTTCTAGAGTTTGTTGAGTATCCAATGGAATTGTCTCTTGAGCAACGGTTGCTGAAGTAGATGCAGTTGTGTCTTGTTGACTTTGTTCCGGTGCATCAGCAGTATTGACAGCAGAAGGCTTTGACACAACTTGATTGTTTCCATAGTAATATTCATCAAACATTGGATCATATAAATCAACCAATTCATTCATTTTCGTCTTATCCGTCGAGTCTGCTGTAGGAATATTTTCTTGACTTTCTTGCACGGGACATACACTATTTTGTGTAGGTGTCATTGCTAGACATTAAGGTGCGGGACTTGAGCTGTTGTGATCAAGTACCATTTGTGGCAATTCGTCAAAGTTCACGTGAATTATTTCGACAATAATCCTTGTTCTCTTGTTGTAAACTCGATATCCTTTCGACAATGTAGCGTACCCTTCAAAAATACATGTATCACCTTTTTCTTTCATCTTGTCGAGATTCTCACCATCTTTAAAAATGTAGCATAAAGATCCAAATATGTGAAAGAACTTAACAGTAGGTTTCCTGCCATTGATGATGTGTTAAGGTGTCTTTTCATGTCTAGGGATGACGAGAGAACGATTCTGAGTATAACATGCAGTTGCAATTGCTTCAGCCCAGAAGAATAGTGGTAATTTTGATGCAAAAAGCATTGTTCGAGCTGCCTCAACCAAAGTACGGTTCCGTCTTTCGACAATGTCGTTTTGTTCAGGAGTTCGAGCAATAGACGTTTGATGTTCGATGCCTTCTTCTTGAAAGTAGGCTTGTAGAGTCTTGTTCAAAAATTCAGTACCCCTATCCGTTCTTACCATTAAGACTTGAGCTTGAAGATTGCGTTGTATCATCTTGAGAAAGTTTTTGAGAACCTCCGATGTTTCATCTTTGGACCTTAAGAAGTGAGTCCATGTGTATATGGAGTAATCATCAACAGTCATGAGAATATACTTTTTCCCGTTAATACTCTCTACACGCATGGGACCACATAAATCCATGTGAAGAAGTTCCAATCATCCTTTTGAGCTTGGGGTAGTCTTGGTTTTGAAAGACTTTCATTTTGCTTTCCCCAACTCACAAGAAGAACAAAGATGGTCTTTGATGAATTTTAACTTAGGAAGACCGGTCACAATATCATTCTTTGAAAGCAAGTTGATGGTGTCAAAGTTGAGATGTGACAATCGTTGATGCCATAACCATGCTTGAGATGAGGAAGCTTTAGCTATTAAGCAAATTGGATTTGTTGAAGATGTGTCTTGAAGAGTTACTGTGAAGAGATCAGAACCACGAGAACCTGTGAGAAGGTCATTCCCATCGTAGTCTCTAATATAGCATGTAGTTTTCCGAAAAGCCACTTCCAAATCCGCATCAAAAAATTGACCAACCGAGAATAAATTGTGATTTAGTCCCTCGACGTAATAAAACTGTTTGATAGTGATATTCCATTGAACCAAATCGCCATATCCAAGTATCGGTGCAAACTGATCATTTCCAAACCGCATCGTACCCAGAAACTTCTCCATGAAGTTACTGAGAAGCTTGAGATTACCCGTCATGTGCTCTGTACACCCAGAGTCCATAATGAATAGAATGATTTCGACGAGCTACATGAGAATTAGGAGATAATGTAGCATTTGACAAATGGGAGCCCTTGATAGAAACGGGTTCCAAAATATTAATGGGCCTAGATGCAAATCCTAGAGGCAAGATTATATTCATAGACCCAATTACTAAAGTGGTTAACTTAGGTATCCATTTGTATCCGGGTGGTGTAAATCTCGAATACCCCCGTTTGCATGTCCTAATCATGTTCTCATAAAGCTTCTTTAACCTGTTTTGTTTACGCAGAGTAGTGGATTCTAGCGCACTTAGTTTCTTAAGTGGTTGAGCAGTGGATTGGTTCAAAGTTCTTGTGGGTTTTCTAGTACTAGTGGGCACAAGAATAGGTTTCCTAGTTCTAGCATTCACGCCATTATGATTAAAAGCACAAGCATCATGATTGAAAGTACGAACACATTTTCCACATTTAACACAATAAAATTCAACATTCGAGGTCTTAGCATTCAATCCGTCATTACATGCAGTTACAGACGTTTTATTCTTAGAAAACTTAAAATTCCTACGGTGGTCTTCTACTTCCAACTTCTTTCCTTGACTATTGTTAGGCTGACCTTATCTTGCATTCTAGTGCTCTTAAGCTGTGGTCCGCTAACACTAGTGGTGGGTATTACTCCCGTAGAAGAAGACACACGTTGATTAGTTTTTCTAATATTCCGAGGTAACCGCGATTTTCCAGTTTTAGTGGACCTAGTGTTCATCTTGTACATTCCTGGTGCTATCACATTTGTGCTCTTGTCATTTCCTAGCTTAGGCAAAGTCTGTGGGGGTTTTCCCAAAATAGATGATTTAGGACATTTAACCGCATTCGGTTGACGAAACGGCAGTTGATTTACCCAAAGCAGACTTTCCTTTCAATTTCTCAATGGTAACTCACTGATGGAAATGTCTCTTTCTTGTAGCTGAGCTTTCAAATCATTTATTTTGAAACTTTTTTCATTCAATTGACGAAACGAAGAAGATGCCAGTTCTTGACACTTTTTATGATTATGAGATTTATCACCTTTTTGTAAAGCAAGTTCAAGAGAAATGGAGTGTTTCTCAAGTTGGGAAAAACTTTTTGAAAGTTTGTTATATGACTGAATTTGTTTCGAAATCTCAACATCAACATTTTGACATTTTGAGTCCGTTTCTGACACTAGACTGCAACATGACAATATTGATCAAGATCGGTATACACACCAAGTATAACATTCATATGGTCAGCATAATAGTATTCCTTAGAAATTCGATCAATTTTGTTAGAAAGTTGGTGTTCTTGTGTCTTTAATTTAGTTTGAAGAAAATCAACTCCGTCTTCAAGAGATTTAACATATCTTAAATCAGTTATCATTTCCTCAGTGAGAGCTTTATAAAACATTTCCACATTATTTGAAAGATCATCGATGGTTGGAACAATGCATTGTTGAATGACGACTTCTACTTATGGGTTAGGTTTAATTTTCCAAACGGTATCTCTAGAAACTTTTTCATAATCGCCGACACCTTTTTACAAATTTAAAACCCCTTGTTTAATAAACTCAAATTGCTGAACACTTTTAATTTTCTCATCCCATTTATGTTTTTCATCCGAAATTTTTTTTTCTAACAAAATTGATTGCTTTTTGAAACCCCTTTCTAAAGAAACTTTCTTTTCTGTTCATGACTCGGTGGTGGAACATTTGTAAACATCTTTTGTTCTTTTGAAAGTTCTTTTTGAGGAACAAATTTAATATGATTATTAGAATCAGAAAGGTTTATCAAATCACTTAAGTTCGGTCAGCTTTCTTCATAATGACGAATGATTTTGCCGCAGTCAGGAGAAAGCATAAGGGCAAGATTATCATTATAACAAACGATATCATAAAGAGCAGGCTTGATACTTTTAATATTCTTGAGATATTCAGGCTTAACAAAAATCGTTTTCATATTTCTATTGAGCATGTTCATAGTTTGAATAGATTGACCCGTTTTGTAAACAATGTTGCTTAACGTTTCAACTCTCTTTTCCAAAGCAAGAGTTTTTTCAATGTCCTTTTCTTCACGAGTTTTATAAAGTTTAGTTTGTTCTTTGTTAACCGACTCTAATTCAGAGATCTGGATTTTATGCAACGGCAGTTGTTCTTCAAGTTCCGATATCTTTTGTTTTAACATATGAATTTCATGTGTTACCTCAGAACAATATTGTTGCTATATCAACTCTCCGATCAACTTCTTTTACATAATCACACTCTTTAAGCCTGTCTATCTCCTCGGCTAAGGATGTGTTTGCTTGCTTTAAAATTTTATTAGCCTCTTTGTTTTCATTAATTTCATGTTTGAATGTTTCAATAATAGACGCAAGCAAATCAAGGTCCTCATTTGATTCAGTATCTTGAGCAACATTACCGTCATCATTACACATATGCTGTGAATCCGTAGAGATATTGCTATAATCTTTGTCCATTACATATGTGTCATTGATGCTTTCGGGTTGCTCAGGATGCCGTCGTTCATAAGCAATCACTTTATAGTTATCGTATGATGGTACCTTTTCAACTGGCTCAGTATCAAAGATAGGTCCAGAATTTTCAACAGTCTCTGGAATCACTTCTTAAATCTTTTCCATGTATACATAATGTGCCTCTAACTCTTGATCATCGGCTTCATCATCAGTGTTCTCGCGCCAATCAACTTCATCTGTTGTGAGCGGAATTCCTGCTTCTTCTTTCTTACCACATCAACATCTTTTCCTTGTGATATAAAGAATCCTTAACCCGTTTTGGCTTCTTGCATTCTCTAGTCATGTGCCCAAATCCCTTGCAATTAAAGCATTGAATCCCAGTCTTCTGCATAACCAGAATGCCTACAGTATCTCTAGCCCCAACTGGATTAGGCAACCTCTGATTATCATACCTTGCATCACGATCATACCTTGGAGTATTATCAACTTCCTTATATCTAGCATTGGATGATGATCTGAGGTTGTTGTTGGTAGGTTTGTAGATCTTCTTATATGTTGTGGTGAGTAAAGACATGAGTTCCTCAATCTTCTTGTCCCTTGAAGTTTGTTCATCGTCACCGTTTCCATCTGACTCGGTGTCATACTTTGGAGGTGGAGTGGAGAAAATTTCTTTTGCTTTGTTTCTAGCAGTAGCTAGAGGTTTGGTGGATGAGCTTGATGACCTTGGGGAATGAGAAGGTGCTTGTTGACGGTGAACATTTTGTTTTGAAGTAGCAGCCACAAAATCAATAGAGTTAGTAGAGCGTTATGCCTTTTCAGCCCTAAGTTCATTCACTTCATTCTGATGTTGTTTCAAGATATCATAAAGTTTGTGATAACAGATAGTCTTGATATCTCCCCTTTGTATAAACAAAGTCACAAACCTTTGCCATTCCAGTTTAAGTTGAAGTAAAAACTGAACATTGGCATGATGATTAGAGATGGTGCACTGATTTCTAACAAGCTCATTCATCATTTTGTATAATCTCGAGTAATATGAGTCAATGGATTCACCATCTTAGGATGTGAATTTTTCAAACCCCCAAAGTAGATTAGTCTCGAGATCTTGAACATTGATCGGCTCACTTTGCTTCAATCGATGAATTGTATTCCACATTTCCATAACATTTAGACATGCATCAACCGTGGAATAGATATCGTTATCAATCCTAGTGAGTACGTAGTTCACAGCATTAGCTTCAGCTTGGAGAAGTTTCTTTTTCTCAAGAGGACATGTGTCGCAGTTCTCCATGGCTCTTGTGGTTGATGTAGTACCATTTGGATTCATTGTTGTAGTTGGTCTGAATTCAAAGACAGGAAGTGCATTTTCAAGGCAATGACGAAGAGCGGTTCGGTTCTCCTTAGTGTCGAGAAATCTAAGCAAACGAGAGCTCCACTGAACGTAGCAACCGGCTGTTAGCACAGGTGGATTACCGTTGCCACCTTTTTCTAAACGAATTTGATTAACGGTCGCATTGTTGTTGTTGAACGACATGGTAAATGCTTGTGAATGGATTGCAAGATGTTAGTAGATTTGTTGTGATGAGGTGTGGTTGAAAATTCGTAGCGATCCGAGAATCTTCAGTCCGACAATAAATTCCTCAGTCTGACAAAACGATAGACCGAAAAATTTTGTATCACCAAATTTTAAAATCGAGTTAGAAATAGCCAAAAACTAGTATAGAAAAAATTTGATTTTACTTGACCTTAAATTTTTTTATTTTTTTTGGTAAACTATGTTCCGGGACTAGTATAGATAGTGGCTAAGTTTAAAAAGTACTCGAACAAAATTTTGCAAAGTTATAATCTCGTAATAATGAAAGATCTCGGAATATTTCAATAGTGCGAAGATGGTTGATTTCGCAATAATCCAAATATTGCGACGATGGTAGATTGCGCAATAATCCAAATATTGCGAAGATGGTAGATTTCATAATAATCCAAATATTGCGAAGATGGTAAATTTCGCAATAAATGAACTCAACTTTCCGCAATAAAAAAATCAAGGGATTTCGTAATATCCAAAATCAACAGACTTCGCAATACCTAAAATCAAGAGATTTCGCAATACCCAAAATCAACAGATTTCATAATACCCAAAATCAACATATTTCGCAATAATTAAAACCCTAATTATTACGAAATGAAGATTTCGCAATAATAGATGAGATTTCGCAATAATGGAAAAAACATGATTTTTTTGCCAAAATTGAGCCAAACGCCCCAAAATTTTGTGTTTTTAGACGATCCAAAGTAACCAAATCCCTACCACAACTATGTAGGAGATTCCAAAACCACAAAAACACAAAAAGAAATTTTGGGACGTGGGTATGTGGATAAAAAAGACACGAAATTAATAAAAAAACAAATCACGAATCTTCATTCACCTATCCACTATAGGCTCTTGATACCAAATGTTAACCCCAATCAATCCATAACACAAGATTTAGATTAGATTTAGAGAGAGAAAGAGAAGAAAGTCAGAGAGAGAAAAGAGAGAAAATGGTAGAAGGTAAATGTTTACTAGAAAGAGAAAGTAAAATGAACCAACACCCTCTTCCACACATGGAAGAGGGTATTTATATGCCACGCCTTAAGAGGCCTTTATGGGTTTGTTCTTGGGCCGGGCTTGGAGCCCCTAACTTATATAATATTAGCTTAAAGTCTAAGCACAGTTTTCCCGACTAACCAATTACAATACAAGACCATTAACGACTAAGATGACCTATTACATTCTTGTTCAACTATATAAAATATAGGGCTAATAGAAATTTCAGAGTGAAAGGACGATTACATTGGAAAATGCGCCTGTGTGTACATGAGTTACTTTGGAAATAATTAAGAATGATGTCTGTCATTGATGGAAATTCTTATATAGCAATAGTTGTCATGCTAGTTTTAAGGCTGCACTATTCGAAGTTTTGTATGGGCGAAAGTGTAAGTCTCTAGTGAGTTGAAGTGGTGAAAGTAAAAGTTAATGGATTGTATCATGAATGGTATGAAGACTACTGAGACAATTGTATAGGTTCAGAATTACACTTTCCATGGTGTAAGGAAAAATGAGTTTAGTGAATTGTCATGGGAAGTAAGGAAAGTCGAGTTCGAGGTATGTTGGACTTTTGAGATTGTTTAAGGATTGGACTAGTTGATTGTAAGTTGAAATTATTGGATGAGATTCGAGTCATTCATAAAACTTTTTTCATGTTGGATCTGAAGAAGTGTTTGGTAGAAGGAGATTTCCTAATTCCATTGGAGGAGATTCAACTTGAAGATGAGTTGCATTTCATTGAGGGAATCGTGCAAATTATGGATTGGGAATGTTGGAAATACGTTTTACGTATTAAGAAGGATCGGTCACTCCAACGATAGTCTATGTTATAGCTCGTAGTTTAGTTATTTACATTCATTAAACAAAGCCCAAAACCGAGCCCATGAAATGTATGGGCCGGCGGCCTAATGTAAACCCAAGCCCATCTCATGGGCTTGGGTATATAAACCCTCTCCTTTGATGGAGAGGGTGTGTGGTTTCATAATTTACACATAGTAAACATTGGTTTTCTCTCTCTAAGTGTGTGTGTAATCCACCATTTCTCTATCTCTTTCTCTCTCTAAAAACATAAGCAATATTTACAATTCTACAAATGGTATCAAGAGCTTGGGATGAAATATAGGTTGGTTCTCGTGTTGTGTATGCTTTCTTAAGCATATCGTAGGATTTTGAGTATTTCTTGCCGAATCCTTAAATTTTTTTGTGTTTGATCGTGATTGCGAGTAGTATAACGTAGTGATTCATGTTATAGTGTTTTTGGTATCTTGGTTTTGGTTAAAACATAATCTTTCTTGGATCAAAAGTGCAAAAAGGTATTGTGTTCATCTTTCCGAAATTCAAGCAAACCTTTCCATCGGAAAGTACAAGTAAAAGGGGCTTCCATCGCAATAACCATCACCATCGGAAAGTGTTTGGTTCCACATTGCGATACTGAGGATTTCAATACTTATTCCGATCTGAACATTCCGATCGTTCTTTGCGATCTGGGATTCCGACGGATATAAGGAAGTTGTTAAGTCGTTACTCTACCTAAATTTTGTCAGCTATATTCCGATCTGAATCTTTCCGATAGGTCTTTGCGATCTGAACATTTCGACAGCTTTGCATTGCGATCTAGGCATTCGGATACCATCATCATTCCGACAAGGTTACATTGCGATCTGAATCATTTCGACAGGGTTATATTACGATCTGGACATTCCGATCTGACATTCCGATCTGGCATTCCGATCAGACATTCCTATCTGGTATTCCGATCTAGACATTCCGACAATCCAAAAATTATTCCTTAAAAAAATTTCGACATCGTGTGTAATTTTGACTTGGAATTTTTGGTTTATCGAGAACATATTTTAGGGGATTTTAACATTGTTTCTCGATTTTAACTCACAACAACACAAAAATACTTAACCTTATTTCATTGATCGATCAACTTTGTAAATCTTCACTTATTGAAATGGAGTACACATCTCTTACGGATAAGTCCATCCTCTCGGGTACGGATAATCGTCCACCAATGTTGGTGAAGACTATGTATGAGGAATGGGCTTCCCGAATGGAACTTTATATGTTGAATAAGGAGAATGGACATCTAATTTGGGCATCGGTGCTCAATGGACCATTAGATTATGGTACAGTGACGGAAGGTACGACTACTCGTCCTCGCACAACGGGTGAGTTGACTGGAGATATGAAGATTCAAGATAAATGTGATAAGTATGCTACAAACATCATTCTCCAAGCCCTTCCTCCAGATGTCTACAAACTCGTCAGCAAACATAAAGTTGCCAAAGAGTTATCGGATAGAATTCGGGTTCTAATGCAAGGCACCTCGTTAACTAAACAAGAACGAGAGTGTAAGCTTTATGATACTTTTGATAAGTTTGCCTATGTGCCAGGGGAGACTCTCAATGATTACTATCTGAGATTTACCCTATTGTTGAATGAGCTTAATATCTATGGCATGGCAATCCCTACCTTTCAATTGAACACCAAGTATTTGAACACTCTTCCTCCAGAATAGAAAAAATACGTGACGGATGTTAAATTGGCTAAGGACTTGCATAAAACCAATGTGGATCAACTTCAAGCTTTTCTTCAACAACACAAATGCCATGTGATCGAGGCTCGGTTGTCTACACCTCAAGTTCATGATCCACTTGCAATGTATGCTTCTCAACAAAACATGGCTTATACTTATCAACAACCATCATACTTGCAGCAGCCACCACCAGACATCTATCAGTAACCACAACAACCATCTTATCAACCACCAATGATGCCACAACAAGAATATAAACAAAGTGTTCATCAACAATCTTTTCAACAGCAACCACCATATCAAACATCACCATCACAAGCCAACACTTCTCCATTGGGCTATACTCCTCAGCAAGGATATTTTCCAATAGAAGCACAACCAGCACGAGCTTTCTACTCTAATGAACTTCCACCAATCCAAGCACCGGTCTTTACTCCAAATGATACGCCAGCTGATGTTCTAAACCATCTCACAGCCTATTTGTCCAAACTTGTTGCAACTAGAGGATTTCCACCAACAAACAATCAGCTCCACACCTCATCAAATCCTCGACAACAAGCCACTGTTCAAGATGGTCAAGTGACGGTGCAACCTATTCAGGGAAGGCAAAATTCACATGGAACTCCTACAAGGACTGGGAACAATCAAGCTGTGAATTCCCAAGCTAGTGGAAATGGGAGTCCTATTGGTCCTAAAAAGGTTGTGACTTGCTACAATTGCCGAGGACAAGGTCATATGGCTAGGGAATGCACTCAGCCGAAAAGGAGAAGGGATGATGCATGGTTTCGTGAGAAGATGTATTTGGTTGATGCTCAGTCTAAGGGGAAGATTTTGGATTCAGAGGAGTTAGCATTTCTTGCAGACCCAGGGGCAGCAGATACTGAAGGCATTGCAGTTGTTTCCACTTCTAATGCAGCTTATCAAGCGGATGATCTTGATGCATACGATTCGGATTGTGATGACATTCACTCTGGCCAAGCTGCTCTCGTTGCTAATCTCTCTCACTACGGTTCTGATGTCATCAGTGAGGTACCAACCACATCTAATAATATTGATGATAACCAACATCAAGTTGGGCATGAAAATGACAACCTGGAACAGCATTCGGGAACTAGTAACTCAAATAAAGTGGTACCCAATCCAACCCATTTGAGTGAACCTCAACCAAATGCTACGACGGGTATGGAATCTTATGCTCAACATGAGTTGGTCATGGTGCCTAAACATATTATTGATCAAATGCATATGGCCCTCAGACAATCCGTAGATACCAATTCCACCCTAACTGCTGAGCTTGCGTTGCATAAAGAAAAGGTCAAAACTTTTGAAATGGTCCCTCAAGCAGAAAAAATAACATGTTCTGAATTTGACCAATTTCGTTTTGAAAAGATTGAACACTTGAAAGAAATAGAATCATTAAAAGCTAGTCTTTCCAATGAATTAAAAGAAAAAGAGTCGGTTGTCAATGATTTTCAGAAACTTAAAATGGATTTCGAAACTCTCGAGTCTAAAAAGGTTGAATCGAAAATTAATGCTACCAAACTTCTTAAATTCAAAGAACAACAGCTTTTAAAACAATACGCTTCCACAGAAAAGGTTCATCTTTTAACTAAATCATTTAAAGAACTCGAACTTAAACGTCTTCAAGATTTACCACCTAATCCTGGTTATGCAAAACAAGCTCAGGAATATATTCCCGGTCTTTATGATATGACCATAATTGGAAAATCGAAAGAAGCACCTTTTGTTCGTAGTACTGAGGAGACACAATCACTTGGGGATGAAACTCATTCTAAAATGCTTTCAAAATTCCATACAATTGATTATGATCAACATAACAAAGATCAATTTTCAAAAAAGACACGTATTCGTTTACAAAAGGAATTAGCAGAATTGACAGTTCTTGTGCCCCAAAGTTTGTCAAATGAAAACCTTCCTAGTACGTCTCCTACACTTGTCAAAACGGATTTAACAAAGTTAATTCCACCAGTAAGCAAGGCGTCCGTTAACTTAAATGCAGTTCACCAACACTTAGCCGATTTTGACAAGGTCATTTTGGAACGTACGACGGCCACTGCCATAACGGAAGGTGAATGGAACTTTGAGCACACTAGAGCTGCGTTCCGAAATGAAATTGTTCCGTTTGTAGACAATGTTAAGGCTTGTCTTAGTAATCTTGATCAAGATTTGCTTTTGGAAATAGAAGAAGTTAGACGTGTTTTCAATGAAATGAATGATGCTTATGAAAACAGTTTACTTGAAATAGAACGGGTTTCACGCCATAATGATCTGCTTCTGAATCAAGTGATGTCTCATGATATAGTTTCTGTTTGTGTGAATACAAGTGTTGATAATGATTCTATTGTGCATAATGTTGAATCTGTGGATACTGTGGTAGATAGTACTTGTCACGAATCTGACGCTGAATTTTTAAAGCTTCGAGATTCATATTCTTCGCTTTCAAAACGTTTTGATGAGATTCAAACACATTGTATTTCGCTTGAATGTAAGCAACAATTTATTCAAGAAATATTTGAAACGTCATTCGAAGGTGTTAATATCGATGATGCAAATTTTGAAAAGAATTTTTGATTGAATTTACAATAAAAACAACGTCAGCCAAGTGACAAGGTTGCTCAATCTTTGCCGATAGACATAGAGAAATCTAAGGAGCTTAACTGTGTGAACGTACTTGAGGTCGCTGAGAATTTTAAACTTGATCTAGAAAATCGAGTTTCCAAGATTTTGTCCAAAGTTGATAACTTAAAACAGAAAAATACACAACTTTTCGATTCAGTAAAGCCCGCATGTGCTAATACCACTGCACAGAATCAATCATTGATTGAACAATTGAATCGAAAGTCGGTGGAAATATCTGATTTGAGGGAACAAATTTGTGATAAGAATCTGGTCTTGGCTGAGTTAAAGGAAACACTTCGTACTCTAAAAGGTAAGAATGTTGTGGATAACGCAGCCACTATCTCAGCATCGTCCTCTAGTGCAGTCAAAAGGAACCTTATAGCCGTCACACCACTTAACAAGGGCCCTAGGACTAAACCATCTCAAACCTTGGTCACTAAAGATAAGGCGGAATCAAAACCATTTTCTAATATTCCCGTGTTGCCTTCTACGGGAGTAAGCACCACTACTAAGGCTCAAAGATCTAAGCTTAAGAGAAACAAGAAGAATGATAGGATCTTACCCCCATCTAGTAGTCAAGTGAAGAAGAAAGTAGAAGCCCATCCTAGAAATGTTATTTCTGTTTTGAATAAAAAGAATCATGTAGCTAAACCTAAAGGCTCTGCGGTTGTGCAGCGTTCTAAGCCTACTGTGAATTCTAATTTAAAATGTTGGAATTGCAATGAATGTATGTTTTCTAGTCGTCATGATTCTTGCCTTATTGACCATGTGAATGAGATGCATGCCCGGAAAAATGGATTAGAATGAAAACCGACTGGGAAAGTGTTAACCCAAGTTGGTTGGATGTGGCGCCCCACTGGTAGAACTTTCACTATAGTAGGAAATATGTGCCCTTTGACTAGGATCACTCCCACTACAGCGAAGAAAGCGTGCCCTTTAACTAGGACTACCAAGGCTACCAAAACACAAGCGTGTCCTTTAACTAGGAACACTGACACTACTGTAGGAAACAAGTTCCCTTTAAATAGGTCTACTCCCACTATAGTGCCCGCGGATAATCCAAAACCTAAGAAAGTTGGAACTGTAAAACCTGTTAGTGCTAAAACTCACATTAGAAAACACAGGAAATCTAAGGGTCACAAACATGTTAGCAATTCTGATAATTCTATATCTGTATCTGCTAACACTCAGGAACCAATAGTTTCGAATGCATTGTCTACTGTTGTTATTAAAAACAGGTGGTCCAAATTGTTCTCTGGTATTTGGACTCTGGTTGCTCCAAGCATATGACCAGAGATCGCTCTCAGCTCAGAAATTTCGTCAGCAAGTTTCTTGGTACGGTTCGATTTGGTAATGATCATATTGCAAAGATAATGGGTTACGGTGAATATCATATTGGGAATGTTATAATTTCGAGAGTGTATTATGTGGAAGGTCTCGGTCACAACCTATTTTCTGTGGGATAATTTTGTGATGCAAACCTAGAAGTTGCTTTTCGAGAGCATACCTGCTTCATTCGTAATTTAGAAGGGGTTGATTTATTGAAAGGTACACGAGGGAATAATTTGTATACTTTGTCTCTACAAGACATGATGGCCGCCTCTCCCGTATGTCTTCTCTCCAAAGCATCAAAGACTAAGTCATGGTTATGGCATCGACGGTTATCTCATCTTAACTTTGACGCTATTAATCATTTGGCGAAAAACGAACTTGTTCGTGGTCTTCCTAAACTTTCATTTCACAAGGATCATTTGTGTTCCGCGTGTACAATGGGGAAAAGCACTAAGAAAACTTACAAACCCAAGACGGAAGACACCAACCAAGAGAAACTTTATCTATTGCATATGGATCTTTGTGGGCCAATGCGTGTTGAAAGTCTTAGTGGCAAAAAGTACATCCTCGTTATTGTGGATGATTACTCTCGGTTTACATGGGTGAAATTTCTTAAAGCCAAAAATAAGGCACCTAAATTCATCATCGGATTTCTCAAGATGATTCAAGTGCGTCTCAACACTACTGTCCGACGAATTCGTACAGATAATGGAACTGAATTTGTGAATCAAATCTTGTGTGATTATTATGAAGAAGTTGGCATATCTCATGAAACATCCGTTGCACGCACTCCACAACAAAACGGTGTCGTTGAAAGGCGAAATCGCACACTTATGGAAGCTGCTCGAACGATGTTAATTTACGCAAAGGCTCCATTGTTTTTATGGGCAGAAGCAATATCTACAGCAGTGTACACCCAAAACCGGTCACTAATTCGTAAACGCCATGGTAAAACACCTTATGAGCTTCTCCATGGAAAAGTACCAGATTTATCATATCTTCATGTATTTGGTTCTCTTTGCTATCCAAATAATGATGGTGACAATTTGGGAAAACTTCAACCAAAGGCTGATATTGGTATTTTCATTGGTTACGCCCCCGCAAAGAAGGCATACCGAATCTACAACCGTAACTCTCGCAAGATCCTCGAAACTATGAATGTTGATTTTGATGAGCTGACAGCAATGGCTTCTGAGCAAAGCAGCTCTGAACCCGCACTTCATGAAATGGGACCCAGTAACATTAGTTCTGGTCTTGTCCCAAACAACCCTACTTCATCATCATTTACACCACCTTCTAGGACTGAATGGGATACGTTGTTTTGATGAATTCTTTACTACTCCAAGTATTGTTGCTCCAGAACCTGAGGTAATAGCTCCGGTAACTAAAGTTGTCGCTCCAGCAACCGAAGCACAATCAGATACGTCTGCACCTACAATTGGTCAAGATATACCTTCAACAAGTAATTCTCAACCAACACATGTTTCAACTACCCATGTCATGCCTATTGATGATGAAGAGGATGATGATGATCACGATTTGGAATTCGTTCAAATGCGTGAACTTCCATTATTTGGTGTACCTATTCCTGACCCTAATCAAGCCGGGTCGTCCACCTTAGAGGAAGCTCCTTCTACAGTTTACTCCAATCCATGGATTCGTGAACATGACAGCAAGTGGACAAAGGATCATCCTATAGATTCAATTATTGGTGACCCTAGTCGTCCGGTATCCATACGAAGTCAGTTACAAGAAAGTGCAATGTTTTGTCACTTTGATGCTTTTCTCACTGAAGTTGAACCTAAGACATGGCAACAAGCTTTTACTCAATCATGTTGGATAGAGGCTATGCAAGAAGAACTTAATGAATTTATACGTCTTGAAGTATGGGAACTTGTCCCATGCCCGAATCAAGTGCAGTTACTCACTTTGAAATGGGTTTACAAGGTGAAACTCGATGAGTTAGGCGGAATATTGAAGAACAAAGCTAGACTAGTACCTCGTGGATACAAGAAATTATTGGGCATCGACTTTATGGAATCCTTTGCACCTGTTGCCCGTTTGGAAGCTATTAGACTATTCCTCGCTTATGCAGCCCATATGAATATGATCGTCTATTAGATGGATGTGAAGACGACATTTCTTAATGGTGAACTCAAGGAAGAGGTCTATGTTCAACAATCGGATGGTTTTGTGAATCCTAATTATCCTAATCATGTGTACAAGCTTAAGAAGGCTCTCTATGGGTTGAAGCAAGCTCCTCGCGCATGGTATGATCTTTTGTCACAATTCCTCATTACGCAAGGCTTCGCTAAAGGCAAGGTGGATCCCACGCTGTTCATTTAGAAACGAGGTAAAGATATGATTATGGTACAAATATATGTTGATGATATTATATTTGCAGCCACGACCCAAACCATATCCGACGAGTTTGGGACACTCATGTCTTCCAAGTTTAAGATGTCAATGATGGGAAAGGTATCATTCTTCTTAGGTCTTCAGATATCTCAGAGTCCCAGAGGCATCTTTATCAATCAATCCAAGTATGCTCTTGAATCGCTTAATAAGTACAAGATGGAATCTTGCGATCCCGTGGATACTCCAATGGTGGAACGAACTAAGCTTGATGCAGATCCACATGGAGTTGCCGTTGATCCGACACTTTATCGTGGAATGATCGGTACTCTTCTGTATATCACAGCTAGTCGACCTGATCTTCAGTTTGCTATATGTATGTGTGCCAGGTATCAAACTAGGCCTACTGAGTTACACTTAGCTACTGTTAAAAGGATCTTTCGATATCTTAAAGGAACCATTAATCGGGGACTTTGGTATTCGAAGGACTCTTCTATTGCAATAATGGCATATGCAGATGCGGATCACGCGGGTTGTCAAGATACAAGGCGTATCACGAGTGGAACTTTGCAACTACTAGGAGATCGACTAATCAGTTGGGCATCGAAAAGGCAGAAAAGCGCTGCAATTTCAAGTACGGAAGCAGAATACATAGCTATGTCCGGTTGCTGTGCTCAAATTCTTTGGATGAGATCGTAATTAACCGACTATGGTCTAGGTTTCAACAAAATTCCGATGTACTGCGACAACAAGAGTGCAATTGCCTTATGCTGCAACAATGTTCAATTCTCCCGGTCGAAGCATATTGACATTCGCTACCATTTCATCAAGGAGCAAGTGGAAAATGGAGTAATCGAGCTTTACTTTGTCCGATCTGAGTATCAATTGGCGGATATTTTCACGAAGGCTTTAGATCGAGCTCGAATTGAATTTTTGGCCGACAAGCTAGGAATGAGAACTTTCTCGCCTGAGACTCTAAAGGAACTAGCAGATGAAGCGAAAGAATAGTCTTGGTAAAACTATTCTCCGTATCCTTGGTGATCATCTGTATATATTGTTTATATTTTTATCCACAAAAGCAAAATACAAAAATATAAAACCATATAAAAACCATAAAAATTAAAAAATCTAGAAAAATCCAAAAATATTTCTACTTTATTTTTTTTCAAAGGCATGTCTTTTGGTACGATAATATTTACGACCTTAGAAATGTTGATTAATATTGACACGGCGCCATAAATAGAGTTCGTACAAAAGTTGTAAATATTTCATAAAACATGCCCTTATGGCTTCTAGTTATTTCTGACTGCAACCCGGTTTTCATATTAAAGTCAAGTATTTCTTATGAAAGCTTTGGCTCACAACGGGAATTAATTTTCCCGGGCAAGGTTTACTTTAAAACCTTGTAAGGGATCAAGTTTACTTTATAACTTGGTCTAACACAAATCTAAGTACGTTTCAGTGCATTTAATTTGTTAAAACAAGAGAAGTCTTGTTTTTATGAAGTTATCATCTCTACAACCATAGCAATCTACAATTGGTATCTACATACTCGACGATGCGACTACTCAACCGACGACTACAGCTCTTTCAATAGAACACGGGTCAACAATTGAGGGGAGCAATTGTCAAGCATTCAGAATCTTTGATGCCGAACGTGCCAAGATCACAAATTGGTGTCAATACAACAATACCAATCGTACACGTGGTGTCAAGAGATGACTTCAGACGTGACGAGGCGACCAACATATGCTGCCAAGAACCATTTGATCCTATCATATGATGTTCTCATCAATCAGGTCCAACCTTGTTAATCTTTTCTAATATGGTGAATATGTGATCATGTTACTAATCGATATCATATCTCATACGTTTGATATCATGAAGATAAAATGGACTTGCATTTTTCTTCCCAAAACCTTTGTTAAAACTTCATTAAATCAATTGATATTAAAAACATCAATTGGGTTAATATTTTTAATATGGGGGAGAAAATGTGATTTAATATGGGATATTATCACAAATGGTTTGAATTAATGTGCTGGCTCTTCCCGACATGTGCGAAATGTTTTCGAATATCGTGGCATATGTTAAGGGGGAGCAAAACGGATTTGCATATCAAAATGGATTTTCATGGTGACATATACGTACCCAAACCCATTTATTTCACGACGATGAAGATTGTGGTGACATAAGGATGGTAGGATAGGTTAAGTCCTATGATTCTTACAGAACCGGAGGAATCTTCCCAAGGACATTCCATAGCTAGAAATAGTAGTCCTTAGGAAAGATGGAGAAAGATTGTGAACGTAGCTGAATGCCGACCAAGTACTTAAGTTAGCACTGGAACAATCACAACAAGGTACTAGTTATTACGTATTGGTAAGCATTGAAGGGGTTGAAGAATGAAAAAGAATTGTAAAGATAAAGGGTGTAAAGAAAGAAGCCCTCCTTACAACCTTAGGCAGAAACCGGGTCAACACATATGCTATTGAGATCATTTTAAATGATGCTTGATATTGAAGATAAGACATCATGGACCCAGTGATGCAATGCACAACCCATCCCAGCTAACTCAGATATCTCTTAAAAGGTATTTGTTTTAATCACACGGAGACAACACGTTATCTATTGATTTATTCACTCCGAATAAATTGGTATTGAAATGGTGGCACTCCTCTCCAGCCTCCGATCACTAAAATCCAAAATGCACGATCGAGTCTAGATCCATTTGAGATCATCAAATATCTCATTAGGACACACTTTCATATTTCCTTGCTTCTTTACACACTGTGAAAATTAAGAAAGATCTTAAGAGTCCTACGCAAAATCTTCATGATCTTGCCTGAACATCCGAGTAATACGAAAGTATTTACAATGAAGATGGAAATCCTTCTTGAGCAAAAATTAAAAAGCTCATGGTAGGTGTCTTGTGCGATTCTTTATGAATCAAACTTGTGATAACTGGAAAGCAACAACTGTTTAATTCTTAACTGAATTTAAACACGTTCCAGGCCTCTACGCAATATCTTAGTGATCTTGCCAGAACACTCAGAGTGATACCTTAGTGTTCACAATGATGAGTGGAAATCCTTCTAGTGTTAACCTCAAACAGCACTTGGTAGGTAACTTGCAAGATTCTATACGAATCAAGCTCGTGACAACTGGAAAGCAACGATGGTGCGGTTCTTAATTGAATTTCACTTGTTCCAGGAACATGAATTGACGACTTCAAATCATGCGGATAATTTTATCCAAATGATTCACTCTTTATGTTCGCAGTCAGCTTTGGACGGTCGAATATAGAGAACGGGTTTACCCGCGAAATCCTGTCAGGAAGTTACTTAATTGAAACTATCCGTCACGGGTACGATATCTAATATCGTCCAACGGTCTTCACCGACCAGAGGTAAAATGCTACCGATTTAGAATGAAATGTTCAAAGCCATTTCGTTCGTGTCTACTTATGTTGCGGCATTTGAAGACAGTGGCGTTGCGGGATCCAAGAAGAAGTCGTCCCCGTATGCTTATACTTTATGCACTTAATATCTCATCTAATTCAAGAAAGCCTAAAAGTTAAGTATTCCGCTGTATCGAACTCTGAAGCTTTCAAGAATTACGAAGGTATAAGTATGTGGGACATGGCGTCACGAAGAGGCGAAGATCGCAAGTGATGGATGCACGAGATCAAGGCAAGAGATTAATGGTCGTGACTGATATCAAAGATCACATCAGCATGTTCACCAGAAAAGAAAAAGAAAAAGAAAGACGAAGACTACGAGCTCAAGACAAGCATAGTATGCTAAGTTTATTTCATTATTGTAACTCGGGTAACGCCCTTGTTTGGAGTGACCTCCCTTAGGGGGAGATTGTTAGAAATACGTTTTACGTATTAAGAAGGATCGGTCACTCCAACGATAGTCTATGTTATAGCTCGTACTTTAATTATTTACATTCATTAAACAAAGCCCAAAACCGAGCCCATGAAATGTATGGGCCGGCGGCCTAATGTAAACCCAAGCCCATCTCATGGGCTTGGGTATATAAACCCTCTCCTTTGATGGAGAGGGTGTGTGGTTTCATAATTTACACATAATAAACATTGGTTTTCTCTCTCTAAGTGTGTGTGTAATCCACCATTTCTCTATCTCTTTCTCTCTCTAAAAACATAAGCAATATTTACAATTCTACAGGGAAGATAAGTGGTTGAAGTATCGTCGAACTTCTATGAGGAAGTTACGATGGAATTTTTAAAGTGGACCCGAGTTCAGGTAGGAAGCGTGAGGATTTCTTTAAGGAAAAGAGTTCTCATATGTTCTAGTGGTATAGAATGTGAGTATAAGGAGGGCTAAGCGCCCGGACGTCGCTCATTTTAAGAAGGGGAGGACGTGATAACCTGAACCCGAGGTCATTATTTAATTTTATTTTACGAATATTTTCGAAATTTTTGATGAGTTTGAATGCCATGATGTTTGGCGGTTTGATTTGAAACCAATGTTGAAAGTTTTATTTTTACATTTTGACGAGTTATAAGGATTTCTAGTGATCACGATACTGACGGATGCCCAAGTATTTACGTTTTATTATTGATTGTTTTGATGTTTAATATTTTTAACTTTTTCATTTTAATTGCGTATTAAGTCATGTCGGGACTATATTATTATCATATTTTGTGTGCGTTTTAACTTTTAAAAAGTATTTTTATGATATCCGAATTCTGTAAATATGTTCAAAATTGTTTGTTAGTCATTTCCCACTCTTTAACTAGTATTTTACATTTTAGTCTAAAAGAATGCACAATTTACAAATTTTACCCTCCACCTACCATATAAAGGCCAACTAACACACACACATACACCTTTTTCACACAAAAATTTCTTAAATCTCTCTTTTTCTTTCTTTCTTTCTTTAGCGTAACCTACACCAACGACATAAACATCCACAAATTTTGATTTTTAGCTTAATTCAAGAAAAACTAAAAGAAGTCCCATTCTTAGAATTTGAAGGTGATCATTTTGATATAAATATTTCTTACATGCATGAACTTTATTTTTCAGAATCATTTTCATAAGAATTTTGGTTGTTTGATCTAATTTTATGTTTGCATGTGTTGTTTATAATCTTGATCATGGTTTTTGGTTAATGCATGTTTTAATTTTGAATTAAGATTTGAAAAAGAATGAACTTTTATTTTCAAAGTTATTTCATAAGAATTATGAGTGTTTGATCTATTTTTATGCTTGCATGTGGTTGTTATTACAATTAAATTTGATTTTAAGTTGTTACATGTACGATTTTTGAGTTGTGATTTGAAATAATAGAACATGCAAGTGAATTAAAGGTGTTAAGATTTGATTAGGATGTTTGTATATTGATATTAGGGCTATAGGAATGGTTGGAATAGGGTAAAATATTGATTTGATGTGACTTTTGAAAGGGTATTTTAGATCAGCAGGTTTGGAGGTATTTTTAGGAATCTTAAGTCTGAGTATAAGTTTAGATGATTGGATTTTGTTGTAGAGATTTTCATAAGTTTCGATTCGGTATAATATAGACCTTCCAATTCAAAACGAGGAGGAAGTTATGGTAGTTTGATTATTCGTGTACCGGGAGACGAGTGTCAACACAATTCGAAATTGTTGTTGATATTTTGGTCGAATCTCGGGGACTGTAAACGAGTTTTGAAAATGTTCAAGGTCTGTTATTGAGCTCTAAACCTAGAATAGTGAGTCTATTTTTAAACTCAAGTGACGGTTTTGTAAACAGAATTGGTTAAAAGAGTCAAAATGGTTTTGTAAGTTGAAGCTAAAAAACTGTCCGGATTTTGAAAGTTAAAGATGTGTTGGGCAGAAGGTCTTACAGGTAAAATCTTTTGGTAAAATTTTAGGAGGTATTTATACATATATTGAGTGAGTTCCTCAGCTAGTATCATGATTTTTTTATGTGTCTAAGTAGGGAAAAACAGTTTGGACATTTGGTATGTACCAACATAATATTATGGGAGTATTGTTTAATAAAGAGAACATGTAGAGGCGTATAGTAGTATCACTTACATGGATTATTCTTGTGGTTTATTATGGTTTTTAGTTATTGATTTTGGTTTTACTAAGTAGGAGTCATATTTGAGTATGTTATTATTAAAGTGCGCGCCTTATTTGATAGGTTGCGGTTTTCGTGTTCATCAAGTATCATCTATCGTCGACGATCGTCTTGCTACTACTCTTGTGCTAAGGTGAGTCTATAACCTCGATTTTTACTTGTTTTAAATGATTTTAACCCGCGAGGGGGGATATATGCTATTTGAAATAAATGGAACACAAGTCATGAATGTTTGGACCCGAATGTTGCCTAAATTGTGTTAAGTACCTACTTGAAGAAGACCATGAATTCATGAACTGTTAACTATTGTCTGATCCTTGTATGGGTTAGGAATAACCGCTTAAACAACTGATAGTACTATCAGGTTGACAACTCTATCTGAGTCGAGAGTTAGTGCGGCGAGTACCCTGCTCTAACGGATAACTTGGTTAAGAGATAAAGTAAAATTTGCAACGACTACCTTAAGAGGGGCAATGGTTTCACTTTGATCATGTCAGCCTTTTTAGGGCTGGTGATTGGTTATTAAGGGGTCGGTGTCATGAGTTTAAACATAATTGCATAGCTTTTGCTATAAGACAGAATACCTGAATAATAGATTGTATGTACAACAATTCTATTAAATGATTATGAATGATTTTACTCTTGTGTTCAAATGATGTTCTGATAAAACTATAGATTCACTCAAAATTATTTGTTGACCTTTTTAAGCATGTGTTTCAGGTAATCCATGTGATAATGGCGGAGCTTACTTGAGAAGGTTGCGGGATGCTTTTGTGGTTGCTTGGTCTAAAACTTTTTTTCTTTCCCTTTTGTTATAAACTACTTATGGTTGGTCATGTTGTGATAAAAGATGTTTGGTTGGTTGGTTGAGATCTTTGGGGGACCGAAACACTACCCTGAATTTTCTAAACATATGTTTTATTTTGGATCGAGGGTTTTAGACAACTGTTAAATTTATTTCCTTTTATATTTCAAATGTCTAATTTTGAGGTCGTTCAATGGACCTTGTGTGATGATGCTTGTGTTTAGCACCCAAATGTGTATTTCCGTTGCTCAGTATATTTGGGGGTGTTAAAACAAGTTCTAGATAGCATACAATGAATGTGTTTCACCATGTAAAATCTCACCCCGCGTTTAGAAACAATGTACAAGTAGTAAAAAAGGGCTATGAACTCACCGTGATAGGTAGAAGAGACGATGATCAAGAATGTCAAGAAGATAGAAGAAGAAAGCCCACGATCAAAATAAGGTACTATTAATATAAGACCTTATATGTAATAAACTTAATGAAGTTATATCGTATATGAATACCAAACATGCGCGATGATGATATTTTAGAATCCATAAACTAAAGACTTGGTGTTTCTAGTTGTTATACCAAGTTTGTTAAAAATTATGTGATTTTAGTTCAACGTTCGCCTTACACAACGGGGGTACCAAACGACTAACTTAGTCCATATCCTTCTGTTTTATGTTACTCTTATATGTTATTTAATAACCTTTTTTCACCCTAAACCATACCACAAGTGATCCTAGACTTAAGGTCACCACATTAACTTACGTTCGAAAACAGGACTTGCTGGGAGTTTCTAAAAGTTTGGCACCGTTTGACCTAACTGAACCACTTGAAAATAGCTCAAACTTTCACAAAAGTTCACACATATCATGAAGATGCTACAGTAAAATTTTCAAAGATAAATATTAACTTTTGATCTCTCTAGTCACCTCATCTTTACTAATAAAATTCAAAGTCAGCAGCTATGTTTTTGACACCTTAACGTGTTTAGACTATTTTACACACTTTTATGTCTTGGTAAAATTTGGGACTTGTTTCGTTGGAAAGTAGACTCCAAATAATTATCAATAGTGTCCGACCAACCCATAAAAGCTATTGGGATGACCATGATACGTTACTCGCAGGTCACCCCAAAATTCTGCATACAAATGTGATGTGCAAAATTTTTATGTAGTTTGTAAAAATCATATATCACAAATCGCAAGTCTTTGCTACTATTTATTTATACCCACGGATAGCCCAAAGAGTCTAGTTTCTGTGTAAAAATCCCCATATAGCCAAAACTGTAATTCATATAATTTATAATGTATTTCCTTCAAGTCTGCACAAAAAGAAAAATTTTCTGATTTTGTAGCTTACAAAAACAAGCTTATTTTAAAATATATAAATGCTATGAAGGCGTTCTCTATGGGACAAAAAGGTATTTGAGTCTACTACATGTACCACACGTGGTTTGTAAATTTTTTTGCCCAAAAACTTTAGTTTTGCCTAGTTTACTACAGGTGTTCCATAACTGACTGTTTTGGCCACAAAAATAATAACTAATTTATACGAACTAGTAAATTGAGTATCCGATTAGCTAAATGAATTAGAGATATAAGGATATGTCCCTAATTTTTGCCTAACAGCAGGTATGACAATTACAATTTCATTTACCCCCATCACTACAGCCCCGATTCCAACAACTCATACATCATTAGATTTCAAGATGCAAGGTAAGAAAGTCTCTTTGGCGACATGATGCTGCAAAACACAAGATATATAAGGAGAAAAATGAACCTTTAGTGAGTTACGTTCCCAAAGCGGGAGGGTATTTATAAAAAAAGTATGATAGAAATTTACATAAGTAAAATCGTATTCCAATCAACCGCCAATAATTGAAGATGAATTACAAGATGACGATAGTGTTTTCAAGGTATAAGCGAATAATACAATTCGGAGTCGATACGTATAACGATCAATGAAATAAATCTTTGAATGTCGTGCAAAGCGGTGGTATATATAAAACAATATATTAACAAAATATTAT
Organism: Glebionis coronaria; assembly: GCA_025667525.1. Taxonomy (NCBI): domain Eukaryota; kingdom Viridiplantae; phylum Streptophyta; class Magnoliopsida; order Asterales; family Asteraceae; genus Glebionis; species Glebionis coronaria. Next base: position 503,185,500 of record CM046876.1, read on the forward strand.
GGAAACCCATGATATTATACAACACGATTTCAAGGAATGCTTCAAGGTATGTGACTCAAACGATGACCTTTAGTCTTTTTCGGGGACACATTGAGCTACACAATGGTATATAGGCTATTTTTTAAGACATCCAATCACAAATGATCAAAAAGCAATTTGGATATCTAAATAGACATCCTAAAGGAGTTAAACAATGAATGTAACACACACGGTAGTAAAATGATAATAGAAAGTTTCATCGGACACAACATTTACTTAACCTCAAATAATGGTATCACGAGAGTACGCACAGCATATAAAGGTGAGTCGAGAAAAACAGGCGATTCAAAAGAACGAGTATATGAGGTCGGTCATATCACACATATACGAAATAGCATTAGTACTCAGACCATTGGGTATGAGAAGTCGAAAACATACGCGCTCCGACTAAAAGTATGCATCGTAATAACAATTTAAAGTTATTGTAGCAAGATCAAATTTACAAGAACAAGAATTCAAGAAATAAGGTAAAGGCAGATGTAGTCACAATGATACAAAAATGATAATTCATTAAGCATATACTTTCCAGTATGTACCAATCTAAGAAGGTTTCGGTTACAAGGGCCTATGCAAAAGAGAACAAAATTACTCCCAAGATATTAGTAGCACTAGCTGTTACAACAGTCCAGTGGAAATGTAACAATGATAATTCATGAAAATTACATAAATATATGTACGTAAAAGAATTCTATCAGGAGCCACTAGGTGGTCACGGAGGCGGTGGATTTATCTACATTAGGAATGGAAACATGTATACAATAAACAGAAGGGATTTGGAAGGAGGTAATATGTATAGTCAAGAAAGTACTATAATATTTCAAGATGTAATCAAGGAATGAAATATTATAAGAATAATTAAAGTAAATAATAAGGATTAGAGAGTTACATGCGCAAATATCGAACAACATTGACAGATTCTATGTTTGACACTAAGAAACATGAAATATTTGAAATTTTGGTTATAGACCAAGTTTGAAAAGGACTCAGTTCCCTATAACCATCACTTTGATACCAATCTGTAACACCCCTGAAATTTGGCAAGGAACAATTAGGCAGTATGAGGCTGCCACGTCATGGTGCAAGAAACAATGAAATACAGTTAACACAAAATTGACGTAATAAAACATTTACATTACATCATAAAAGATCAGAGTTTTTAAGTTAAAGGTCCTAGAGTTTTATAACAAAATAAAAGTACAGATACACATGGTTTGTAACATATAGTTACCAAAAGACATGATAAATATTTCTTGGCAACTTTTAACAAAACAAAAGCTTTAAACAACATAGAAGTCTCCAAGCTGCGAAAATATCCCGCGGGCTCCCATCCAAGCAAAATTAAGCATTATTACCTGAGATTGAAAATGTAAAATGTCAACGAAAAGTTGAGTGATATTTATAGGTTTGGTTGTAAAGTTATGGAACACAAGCATTCATTGGTAAAACAAGTTCAAAGAGGAAAAGTGACTATGTAATAAATATATAGACAGCATAGTGATTATTGCTATTAGCTCATGACACCGAAGCATTAACGATTCAAGTTACACCCCCAGCAAGTATTCAGCCTAAATACTCAAAGTATTCAAATGTTAAACACGTCCAAAAATGGTTACAATAACCGCAATACTGTAGACGAGGATTGTCAGTCCCAATGAATCCACTACAATATTTGCGCAACACACAAAAATTAATTGTTCATGATAAAGAGGGGAATTTTATGGCTATTGGTACTAAAGCAATAATGTCAATGAAAACTGTTGAAAAGCATACAAGTTCTTGATAGCATATAATAAATGTGTTCCACCATGTAAAATCTCACCCCGCATTTAGGAATAATGTACAAGTAGTAAAAAGGGGCTATGAACTCACCATGATAGGTAGAAGAGACGATGATCAAGAATGTCAAGAAGATAGAAGAAGAAAGCCCACTATTAAAATAAGACCTATTATCAATATAAGTTACTATTAATATAAGACATTATAAGTAATAAAATTAATGAAGTTATATCGTATATGAATACCAAACATGCGTGATGATGATATTTGAGAATCCATATACTAAAGACTTGGTGTTTCTAGTTGTTATACCAAGTTTTTTAAAAATTATATGATTTTAGTTCAATGTTCGCCTTACACAACGGGGTACCAAACGACTAACTTAGTCAATATCCTTCTGTTTTATGTTACTCTTATATGTTATCTAATAACCATGTTTCATCCATAAACCATACCACAAGTTATCCTATACTTAAGGTCACCACATTAACTTACGTCCAGAAACAGGACCTGCTGGGAGTTTCGAAACATTTGACACCGTTTGACCTATCTAGACATCTTGAAAATAGCTCAAACTTTCAAAAAAGTTCACACAAATCATGAAGATGCTACAGTAAAAATTTCAAAGATAAATATTAAGTTTTGATCCCTCTGGTCTCATCTTTACAAATAAAATGCAAAGTCAATAGCTATGTTTTTGACACCTTAACTTGTTTAGACTATTTTACGCACTTTTATGTATTGAAAACATTTGAGACTTTTTTAGGTGGATAGTAGACTCGAAATACTTATCAATAGTGTCCGACCAACCTATAAAAGCTATTGGGATGACCATGATACGTTAGTCGCAGGTCACCGTAAAATTTGCATACAAATGTGATGTGCAAAATTTTTATTTAGCTTGTAAAAATCATATATCACAAATCGCAAGTCTTTGCGACTATTTATTTATACCCACGGATAGCCCAAAGAGTCTAGTTTCTGCATAAAATTCCCCATTTAGCCAAAACTGTAAGTCATATGATTTATAATTTATTTCCTTTAAGTCTGAACAAAAAGAAAAGTTTTCTGATTTTGTAGCTTACGAAAACAAGCTTATTTTAAAATATATAAATGCTATGAAGGCGTTCTATATGGGAAAAGAAAGGTATTTGAGTCTAATACTGGTACCACACATGGTTTGTAAAAAGTTTTGCCCGATAACTTTAGTTTTGCGCTGTTTACTATAGGTGTTCCATAACTGGCTGTTTTGGCCACAAAAATCATAACTAATTTATACGAACTAGTCAATTAAGTATCCGATTAGCTAAATGAACTATAGATATAAGGATATGTCCCTAATTTTTGCCTAACAGCAGGTATGACAATTACAATTTCGTTTACCCCCATCACTACAGCCCTGATTCCAACAATCCATACATTATTTCTATTCTCAATATTGACCCACTTCAAACAAGCCCTCCTTAGTTCAATGCCACCAATGAATCATCCAAGGTATGAATATAAAAAATTAAAACTCATTTACATGATCTTAGCCAATAATTATTGAAGGTCTACGTGATCATTGGCCTATTCTACATGATGGATTTGATGGATTAAGTTGGTTGATTAAATGATAAATATAAGAATGATGAAGGAAGGAGATGATGGAGTAGAGAGAGAAAGGAGAGAAGGAGAAAAGTAGAGAGAGAAAGTAAAGATGGAATGATTAAATGTGTAAAAAAAATAACATGAACAACCCCTCCTAACATGCTAGGAGGGGATATATATAGCCCACCCTACATGTGGGCTATATGGACTATACATTACTAAGTGGATCACGAGCCCATTACATGATTATCGATGGAGCGACCGATCCTTCATAAATACATAAAACGTATTTCCAACAATCTCCCCCTAAGGGAGGTCGCTCCAAGAAACAAAGTTCTAAATAGTCTATAACTCGTGATCTATGCTAACTAAGATGTGACCGAGACTTTATTGGGAAAAACGTATTTCCAACAATCTCCCCCTAAGGGAGGTCACATCTTTTTACAAAATCTTAAACCTAGCATCTATGCTTGAGTCTTCGATCTTGTTCTTGTGAATATGCTGGATGTGATCTTTGACTTTAGTCTTGAGCATGTTTCCTTGCCTTGACCTTGTGCATTCTTCACTTGTGATATTTGCCTCTTCCTGACTTCATGTTCCACATACTTATACTTTTAAATTCTTGAAAGCTTCAGAGTTTGATACAGCGGAAGACTTGACCTTCAGGCTTTCTTGAATTTGTTGAAGTACTAATTGTATGTAGTATAAGCATGTGGTGATGACTTCTTCTGGATTGTACACCGCAATGCCACCTTCTTGTTACGCTGCATAAGACAGTTAGCAACAAACAATATACACGGATGAAATGGCCTTGAACATTTCATTCTAATTCGGTAGCATTTTACCTCCGGTCGGTGAAGACCGTTGGACGATATTAAATATCGTACTTGTGGCAGGTAGTTTCAATAAAGAACCTCCTTGACAAGATTTCGCGGGTAAACCCGTTCTCTTTACTCGACCGTCCAAGGCTGACTGCGAACGTAAAGAGTGAATCATTTGGATAATCTTATCCGCATGATTTGAAGCCGTCAATTCATGTTCCTGGAACAAGTGAAGTTCAATTAAGAACCGCACCATCGTTGCTTTCCAGTTGTCACTAGCTTGATTCATATAGAATCTTGCAAGTTACCTACCAAGTGCTGTTTGATGTTAACACTAGAAGGATTTCCATTCGTCACTGTAAATACTTAATAGTATTACTCTGAATGTTCTGGAAAGATCACTAAGATATTGCGTAGAGGCCTGGAACGTGTTTAAATTCATTTAAGAATTAAACCACTGTTGCTTTACAGTTATCACAAGTTTGATTCATAAAGAATCGCACAAGTCACCTACCATGAGCTTTTTGATATTCGCTCAAGAAGGATTTCCATCTTCATTGTAAATACTTTCGTATTACTCGGATGTTCAGGCAAGATCATGAAGATTTTGCGTAGGACTCTTAAGATCTTTCTTACTTTTCACAGTGTGTGAAGAAGCAAGGAAATATGAAAGTGTGTCCTAATGAGATATTTGATGATCTCAAATGGCTCTAGACTCGATCGTGCATTTTGGATTTTTAGTGATCAGAGGCTGGAGAGGAGTGCTACCTTTTCAATACCAATTTATTCAGAGTGAATAAACCAATAGATACTGTGTTGATCTCCGTGTGATTAAAACAAATACCTTTTGAGAGATATTTGAGTTAGCTGGGAAGGGTTGTGCATTGCATCACTGGGTCCATGATGTCTTTCTTCAATATCAAGAATCATTAAAAATGATCTCAATAACATTTGAATTGACCCGGTTTCTGCCTAAGGTTGTAAGGAGGGCTTCTTTCTTTACACCCTTTATCTTTACAATTCTTTTTCATTCTTCAACCCCTTCAATGCTTACCAATACGTCATCACTAGTACCTTGTTGTGATTGTTCCAGTGCTAACTTAAGTACTTGGTCGGCATTCAGCTACGTTCACAATCTTTCTCCATCTTTCCTAAGGACTACTATTTCTAGCTATGGAATGTCCTTGGGAAGATTCCTCCGGTTCTAGAGAAATCATTGGACTTTAACCTATCCTACCATCCTTATATCACCACAATCTTCACCGTCGTGAATAGAGATGTTTTGGGTAAGTGTATGTCACCATGAAATCCATTTTGAAGTGCAAATCCATTTTGCTCCCCCTTAACATATGCCACGATATCCGAAAACATTTCGCACATGTCGGGATGAGCTAGCACGTTAAGTCAAACCATTTGTGATTAATCATTTCCCATATTAAATCACATTTTCTCCCCCATATTAAAAATATTAACCCAATCGATGTTTTTAATATCAATTGATTTAATAGCATTTTAAGAAAATTTGGGAAGAAAGATGCAAAGCCAGTTATCTTCATGAGTTACACAAGCTCCCCCTCAAATTAATGAGGGTCTACTTGAAACGTAAATTAAATACCTTTTAAACACGAGTGTAAGGTATTTAACACGTGCAAAGATCATATATGATAATGAATTCACAATATTAGCAATTTACGAGGTAGGACCTGAATGATGGAGAACATCATATGAAAGATTCACATGGTTCTTGTTCACTAATGATGGTCACCTCGTCACGTCCCCGAGAATATTAATTCCCGTTGTTGAGTCAAAGCTTTCCGGTGAAATACTTGACTTGATTATGAAAAGCGGGTTGCTATCTGAAATAATTGCAAGCCATTTTGAGCATGTTTTAAAAGTTTGAACTTCTGCTCGAACTTTATTTACAACCTCGTGTCATTATTGAATGACATTTCTAGTATCGTAAATATTATCGATTCCAGAAGACATGCTCTTTTTATCAAAACATTTTTGAACACACAATTTTGAAGGATTTAGAAAAAAAACCTTTTGAGAAATTCTCGAAAAATTGTGTTCAAAGTTTTGAAAACCAATTACTTGAGCTTAAGATGTTGAATATCTTACAAAACGAGCTCAAGTCCGAGAAGTTGTGAACTTCCCGTTGTTAAGGATAAGTTACCATCGGCGATAAACTTTCCTTTTATCTGAAGGACGAGTCCTAAGCTGACATTTACTTAGAAGTCGTGTTCATGAGCTTGAAAACTTTGACTGTTTTAACGGAAAGCTCATGACCGAGAAAGGTTAATTTCTCGTTTCGAGGAAAAGTTCTCTTATTTAAAAAATACACTTTCCTTTCTGAGCTTAAAACTTCGAATGTTTTAATACAAGCTCATGACCGAGAAATATTAATCTCTCGTTATGAGGATAAGTTATCATAAAAGATAATCTTTCCTTTATTTGAAGTTCGAGTTACAGTCTGACATTTAACTGTAAGTCATTGTGCATGAGCTTAAAAACTTCGAATGTTTTTAATTTTAGCTCATGCCCGAGAATACTTAATTTCTCGTTGTTAGGATAAGTTTATCATCGGCTAAACTTTCCTTTCTTTGATGAACGGGTTACCATCTGATATTTAATGATAAACCATTTACACGAACTTAAAACCTTTGAATGGATTTAGGATAAGCTCGTGTCCAAGAAAAATTAATTTCTTGTTAAGAGGGTAAGTTATCGTTGCGTAGATAAACTTCCCTGTCTCTAAAGTCCGGGTCGTCGTCTGTCATTTAACGAGGAGCCATAGTGCATGAGCTTAAAAACTTGGAATGTTTTTGATATAAGCTCATGCCCGAGAAAAATTAATTTCTCGTTATAAGGATAAGTTTATCATCGACGATAAACTTTCCTTTCTTTGAAGATCGAGTTATAGTCTGTAATGTGACTATAATTCCTTGTGCATGAGCTTAAAAACGTGGAATGTTTTTAACATAAGCTCATGCCTGAGAAAAATGAATTTCTCGTTTTTAGGATAAGTCATCATCGGGATGAACTTTCCTGTCTTTTGAGATCGAGTTACAGTCTGTTATGTGACTGTAAGTCCTTTGTGAGCTTAGCCATGAATCCCCTGAGACATTTGTTTCTCCGATATCTGCTTCTTCAGCAACCAAACTCTAAGAGTGTCCTTAGTTGAACGGTAGACAATGATTGGACCGCTTAGTTCTTTTGGAACATCAACTTTGGTACCTGCATTCTCATTAGGAGTTTGTATACTGTTGCATGGGTTAGAGATATCTATTTTAGAAGCACGTGGGGGTTCACGGTTTTCTTTTCTTGTGTCAGAGGTGGCCTAAGGGGATGATTCACTTGTCTTAGTTGGCAAACGTTTCCTTTTATAGAAAACCTTAAGTTCAGGCTTAAGTGATGTATCATCCTTTGCAATTTCCTCCCTAGTAGTCTTCGTAGAATCAGAGACAATCCTAGTTAAAGGGCACTCGTTTCCTACAAGAGTGAAAGTTCTACTAGTGGGGCGCCACATTTTACCAAAGGGTTTGATTTTAGCGACCCACTGGGATTTAAGTCTAGCACGGGAGTTCACCTCATTAAGTAGTTTCTTGATACAGGAATCATGATTTGCCGTAAAGACACATTTTCTACATGTTTTACAGGTAGCATATTTAATGTCCGAGTAAGATCTAGAATTCCTAGATGATTGATTGATGCTCCTAGGATGTGACATGCTACGGTTAGCAGTGTTGGGTAAACTAGAAGGCATCTGACTAGGTTTGAAATTCATATCTCTTACTTGTGTCTTTTGCTTAGCTTCCCTTTGACCAAAATCCTGGCGCACATCAGTTGAACTAGTTCTAGACGTGTTCATTGAACTATTCTTAGAGAAACTAGGGGCAATCATGTGATGAGGTCTTGCTAAAACTGATTTAGTCACATTAGGCCTAGTTAGTGGAGTGACTGTTCTAGAAATATGTCCCAAATCAACTTGGGAGGCAAACCGCAGTCTCGAGGATTGTGGTCGCTCGGATCTAAATGCAGTAGGTTGTCTGACAATCGGTTGTCTGACGAACTGATTTGTAGGCGGTTTCCCCAAGATTGATGGTTTTTCAAGCTTAGTGTCCACACTAGGTCCTCTAGTTTTCCTTAACTCGTTTTTCAACGCAGCTATAGCAAAAACCTTTTCCTGTACTTGAGCTTTTAAGGTCTCATTCTCTTTGAGCAATTCATCTTGGGATGCCAACTTAGATTCAAGCAACTTAATTTGTTTCAAAAGATTATCCTTTTCAGCTTTAGAATCTAACACTTTTTGATCCAATTTTCTTTCAAGAACAACGTTTGACTTTTCAAGTTTTTCAAAGTATGTTTCAAATTTGTCCGTTTTCTTAGAAAATTCAAGTTTGGCATCCTCAAGATCTTTTGATTGCCGAGCTACGATCGTTTCGAGCTCTTTAATCTTGGAATCAGAATCAGTTAACGAGGCAGTTATAAAGCATTTATCATGATGTACTATAGCATTTTGAACCCTTTCTCCCCCGTTATGACTCACATCGGATGAATCAGAAGTGGTATTTCTATCACTCTTTTCCATCCCATGTTTGTCATAATTAGGTTCAGAATGCGCAAAATGCGGCATGTCATCAGCATATACATCATAAACAACATTACATTGTACCATGTTTGTAGGCGCTTCGTCATAAACGGGTAAGGTGTCAGCAAAAGAGATCTCGTGAACAGTCCCTGACGTGCCACTGGTATCATGTTGTCCTCCTGATTCCGTGCTCTTGGCATTGATAGGCTCCAAGTTTTCAACCGTATGACCAGTTTCCTCTTGCATCGAAGAGTCTTGCACTCCATTATCATACCCTTGCTGAAGTCGAGATCTTTCATAAAACGAAGACGAGACCGATGTCATGAGTTTCAAAATTGTATCGCGGAAGACACGAAGCTCGGTATGTGTATCTCGAAGAAATGATTGGCAAATCACTGAACTTTCAGGCTTGATGATATTGAATTGGAGGAAAGGCGTAAGTTGTGTCACAAGAGCCTTATATGCAAGTGCCGATGCAGAGTGATTGAAGTTTTCATTGTTGAGTTGCTCGGCGAGTTGGGTCAAAGTGGTGAAAATTAAGTCGATGAATATATGACGATCTTGTCCAAAGATTGTCACAAATTCGCTCCCTCCTTGAATCCCCGAAAGAGTGACAAGATGAGACTGGAGCATTTGAAAGGAAGTGATGCTGCTTTTCCTAACTTTGTTTTGCATTAAATGCGATTCTCCCTTTTGACATGTCGAATCGAACGAATCCATTAAATATCGATTAAAAATGACGTGGATGTTGTTGTTTTCGGGATTTTAGAATTCGTGAAAAAACGAAAGACCCGTAAATAACACTTAAAATTCCTCGATGGATGATATAAAGGAAGCTCGTCACTTTGACTCGTCACGTTTTGCTTGAAATCCGGCCACAATAACGTTTATCCCGACAAATATTTTTTCACGTTAATACTTTCAAAATACCCGCCTCAACACGATTTGCCAAATGCAAGGATATCAAGTGACAAAATATACCAAATTAATTTAACTATAAAATAAACTAAAAAAAAAAATAATAAAAAAAAATCAACTTTTTAAAATTCTAAAAATAAAAGGTTAACTAAAACTGTTACTAAACGAAAATTAAAAAAAACGGATATATCCAAAAAAAAATAAATAAGCGTTACTTAACTAAAATACAAAAAAAATAAGATAAATAAAAAATCTGATAAACATGTGACGCGTGGCCTTCTGTTCACCCTCGAAACCTCTTAGTAACCTCTGCCCAATATATTAATTTTCCTTTGACTTTTTAGACAACTCTCAATTCCCAAAACTCAGCTAAATACGTCTCTTTCTATCTCATCTCCCAAAACAAAATAATACACTCTCTCTCTCTCCTCAAAAACTTTGTATCCTCCGTCCTAATATACTCTCAAAACTCAAACTGAAAAACCAATCATCCAAGAATCATAATCAAAATCAGCATCCACGAATCAAACAAGTTCCCTTAATGGATCTCGAATCCAAATAAACTTAATCACACTCATGAAGAAAACACTGTTTTATGGCTTCAAGATCCCTTAATGGATATCGGGTAGGTTTAATTATGTTTATTTGTTGAGTCCCTCTCTCATCTGTAGAGTCTTGCTGTTCGTGTCTAGATTTGGTTGTAGATCGATGAAGGTTTGGAGTGAAACTGAGATCGAGAATCGAATGATTTTGGTTTGTTGGAGTCTTTTTTTTGTTTTATGGTCTTTGGTTTTTGAGTTCAAAAGGTTTTCGAGTTTGTGTTGGGTCTGGGATTGGATGTGTTTCTTAGGGGGAGTCGGGTGGGTGGGTGGAGAGAGGAGTCTGTTTGAGTTTTGGTGAGGGAGTCGTGAGGGTTTGTTTGATGATGTTGGTTGAGGGTGTGGGTTCGAGGGTGAGTAGAGTTCGAGTTGAGTCTAAAGTTGTTTGTGAGTGTGATGTGAGTCGAGGGAATGAGTCGAGAGTACTTGGGTTTGTTCACAGTGATGACATGGGGTTGGAGTCAAGAGGGTGTGTGTTTGAGGCTGGGTCGAATCAAGTGTCGAAATGTTTGAGTTTGGTGATTTTTTAATAATCAGTTTGTTGAGAGAATTGTGATTGTCGTGTGTAGGGTTGGTCGAGAGATTTTCGAGTCGAGTGTGTTGGTGTCAAATCGAGTCTAGTGTTTGTTTGTTCGAAAAGAAGAGTAGTCGAGTCTGGTCCCGTTATGTTTGAAATGGTTCATTCGGAAGATTTCTTCATTCCGAAGATTTCATTCGGAAGTGTCATTCATTCGGAAGTTTCGTTCATTCGGAACTATTCGTTCATCCAGAACTTTTCGTTCACCCGGAACTTTTCTTCACCCGGAACTTTTCTTCACCCGGAACTTTTCTTCACCCGGAACTTTCTTCGTCCTGAACTTTTTTCTTCCGGAAGTTTGTTCGTCCGGAACTTTGTTCGTCCGGAACTTTGTTCACCCGGAACTTTCGTTCACCCGGAACTGTTGTTCACCCGGAACTTGATGAGACTGACTGAGGTTCACCCGGAACTTGATGAGACTGACTGAGATTATATAAAAAAATAGAAACAGGACAAAGATAACTGGACAAAGATAACTGGACAAAACTGGACAAAGATAACTGATTATATAAAAACTATAAAACTCGAGACATGTAAGACAAAACACGAGACCCAATTGATAATAACTGATTATATAAAAACTGATTATATATAAAAAAATAGAAACTGATTATAAAAAACTGATTATAAAAACTTAAAAGAAAATCTAATAATAACAAATTAAAATAGAAACTGATTATATAAAAAAATTGATTTTTGAATAAAAAATTTGTGATTTTTATATAAAATAAGTAAATCAACGATTTAATTATGATTTAAAACATAAAAACACAAACTTTATATGAAAAATACAAACTTTTTATGATTTAAAACATAAAAACACAAACTTTATATATAAAAAATACAAACTTTTTAATACAAAAGCTTGATTAAATCAAAACCCACCAAAATCAATAAAAAAAAATAAAAGCAAAAATAAACCAATCAAACCTTGGCTCTTGATACCAATTGAAGGTCTACGTGATCATTGGCCTATTCTACATGATGGATTTGATGGATTAAGTTGGTTGATTAAATGATAAATATAAGAATGATGAAGGAAGGAGATGATGGAGTAGAGAGAGAAAGGAGAGAAGGGAGAAAAGTAGAGAGAGAAAGTAAAGATGGAATGATTAAATGTGTGAAAAAAATAACATGAACAACCCTCCTAACATGCTAGGAGGGGATATATATAGCCCACCCTACATGTGGGCTATATGGACTATACATTACTAAGTGGATCACGAGCCCATTACATGATTATCGTTGGAGCGACCGATCCTTCATAAATACGTAAAATGTATTTCCAACAATTATAAACATAAAAATCAAGATATATACCATTAAATCAAAGAAAAGTATAATAAATCTTACTAGTAATATAAAACTTCCATCTTTAATCTAAATAATTGGCTAGTATATTTTTGAAGATGATGATTATGTTTGTGTTATTTTAATTGGATGAAAGGGACTCCAAAGAAGAAAATATATTTTGGGGTTTTGTTGGTCACGACAGAAATAAGTAGAGACAAAGGGATAGTACATATTTAGCTTTGTTAAATACATAAGTAGGCATGCCTTTAGAAGATGTATAGTTATCTTATGCAAGTGAATTAGACACATGTTAGTGATAAAGCTTGAAACGTGTAGTGAAGGTTGGTGGGGTAAGTTTAATATAAAACTTGCCCCACAATTTGTAAGTACGGGTATTATCGAAACCTGATATTTTAGATGTTACGTGATTTGGAAAATACATGTAGAATCACAAAAATTAAACGTTCAATATAAAATAAAAACGTCGGCATTCGGAGAACATTGATATTTTTATAAATAAATGACGGCTTATGATTTAATAAACTTTAACACGTCATATAAACGGATAATGCCTCAAGGTTTAACGTAAGTTACGAAGAATGCTCATATAAAAGAAATAATTTAATTACCGAGAAAAATACGAGTTCTCACACCACAGCGAAGCGCGGGTTCTCCCACCTTGTGTAACATATAACTTGTTTATAAATTCTCTTGGTCGAAGCATATTGACATGTGCTACCACTTTATCAAGGAGAAAGTGGAAAATGGAGTGATGGAGCTTTACTTTGTCTGATCTGAGTATCAATTGGCGGATATTTTCACGAAGGCTTTAGATCGCGCTCGAATGGAATTTTTGGTCGACAAGCTAGGTTTGAGAACTTTCTCGCCCGAGACTCTTAAACTGACAGATGAAGCGAAAGAATAGTGGTGCTAAACTATTCTCCGTATCCTTGGTGATCATCTGTATATATTGTTTATATTTTGATCCACAAAAGAAAAATACAAAAACATAAAACCATATAAAACCCATAAAAATTGAAAAATTTGGTACGATAATAGTTACGGCCTTAGAAATGCCGATTAATATTGACACGACGCCATAAATAGAGTTCGTACAAAAGTTGTATATGTTTCATAAAACATGCCTATATGGCTTGTAGTTATTTCAGACTGCAACCCGTTTTTCATATTAAAGTCAAGTATTTCTTATGAAAGCTTTGGCTCTCAACGGGATTTAATTTTCTCGGACATGGTTTACTTTATAACCATGTAAGGGATTGTGTTTAAGTTATAACACAATCTAACACGGATATATGTACGCATCAGTGCATTCATTTGTTAAAACAAGAGAAATCTTGTTTTTATGAAGTTATCATCTCTACAACCATAACACTCTACAATTGGTATCTACATACTCGACGATGCGA